>CM055856.1:24701426-25081426 GCA_029490765.1 Euthynnus affinis | reverse complement strand
GAGCAGACAAAGAAACTGCAATCAGAAATACAGTGAGCGCATCAGTTCCATCCTGTGTTTTAATAATGCGACCGGTCTTCCCGTCAGTGTCGTGTTCTGGCGGTGACAACGCAAGAAATGAATGTACGAGGAAATTGTACGAGAAAGTTGTGTTTTTGCTTTTCTGGACCCCAAACTGTGCCAGTGTATGACTTGGACTTCATTTCATTCAGGACTTTATAGCCAAAACTTAATCAGATTATGTGGACTCAAATCTATACGGAGGCAAACCGGGGGCTTCTGGGGCCCCTGGGGCCTCTGGGCAGTTTCCCACTTTGTCCAGTTGGTTATCCGGTCTTGCCTCTGCATTAGAAGCTGAGATGAACTATTGAGATGTTAATGTTCAGCTTCTAGTTGATAAATGCGATCCAAGCATCCAAGTGTTTGACTTGGTGCGTGGATAGTCATTAGCTAGCATGATGTTATTGCTAACTGTTAATTGTTGAAACCGATCTGCTGTGGTGAAGAAGTTATTCTTCTTCTGGTGTTTTTTTGGCAGTCATAGAACAGCCTCAGGTGCAACACCACCACCACCACCGCCCTCTGGAATATTAAATTACTTTTGGATTATGTGATTTTTGACAAAGTGACATGTGTAAATGGGAGAAGATGCTAGTTTTCATGTTAGGTACAGAACAGTGGAGTCAAAGCCTCTCTGTGACCTGTTTTTTTTGTGTCCTGAAGTACAGCCAGCATGTGTGTGGCAGTGCCCAGTTTGGCTGGGAAACTGTCATGAGACTGTTTGACCTTTTGAAAACAGCATCCATCCTCTAAATGAGTCACGAAAAACATTTGAAAACTAGGCGAGCTGTTATTTCACTCTTTAGAGGCGTCAGACGGAGCGCTAAAGGATCTCTTTCTCACATTCTTTATTGCTGTTGCCGTGTTTTCTTTTCCCTCACACACTGCGGGGCCTCTAGGTGGAAAATCACACTTCACATTTTCATAATTTCTCACTCATCCACAGAGACCGCCACTGAGGTCAACACGGGAAAAAAAGGTCATTCGCCAATATTGCAAGTAAACAATCATGTGGGAGGTCATAGGACACCGAGGCATGGAAGAAAAAGAAGACGGAAGACATCATATCACATATCACAGGTTTTATAGGTGGAATGAATAAAAGCAAGAAACTTTTCAACTTTTGTAAATCTCTCTAATGCGCACACGCACACACACACACACACACACACACCTCCTTAGGCCAAGTAATAACAGTTAGGAGCCGATAATCAATTATTCCTAAATTAATGAATATCCTGTCTTGTTGGAACACACCCACTCGTCCAGCACAGCACAAATACAACTCTCACACACACACACACTCACACAGAGCCTACATTGTGTTTCAAGTGCTGTCTGTTTGACTTATTTTGCCTGGTTTAATGAGAAATATCACATTACCTCACATACTGTATGTTGTAGGCTGGATGGAAACCAGACTGAGAGACTGAAGCCAAAACCGCAACCAAGCCATGTTCTCTCCACTGAAAGCTGAATTCATATAATTACAACCCTGTCTTAATGACTTTTATTATTACTTCGTTTAATCATTTTAGTTATTTAAAGTATGAGTGACACTGGTGACAGTAGTAGTGACAGTAGCTCTTGTATCAATGGTAACAGAAGTAGTAGCTGTAGCTGTAGCAGCAGTGATTGTAATGGTAGGCTGGTAGTAGCAGTGAGAACAGTGTCAGTGGACTTTATCATTTTGTTTGGGGAAATAGGAATATACATCACTAACAAAGACGTAGGTGTGTGTGCATCCCATGTTCAGGACAACAGATTCAGTGAAGGACACTAGATTTTAGCTCCCCCCAAAAAAAATTATTATCATTATTTGACCGAAACCTTCACACGACCTTCACACCTTCACGCGAATGGGCGACATGACAAAGAGCAAAGTATATATACACCACCAAATTATTACATCATGCTGAGGTCATTATTATATGTACAATTCACGGAAGGACTCGATACATAATCAAGATCAATCAGTGCCTGTCACATTTCCCACAAAATGTGTCCAATAATATCTCGTTCAGTAGTTTATTGTAAAATATACATTATTGAGAGAGTGATACCGCATAACAAGGCAAGACTATACTGAATTAAATAGAGCAGACAATACAAGACATAAATATAAATATGCAAAAAAAAATTGTTAAAATTATATTCTAAATGGAGAAAAATGCAACTCTATATAAAGACTAACCAGCAAACATTTTAATAAATCAAAAATAAATAACTCTCATAGACAAATATTTGGACAAGTGACAACACACACCACTAATGCACTGACATGATAAGCCTTAAAGGTGCAGTGTGTAGAATTTAGTGGTATCTATCAGAACGACTTGGCAGCAATGGAATATAATATTCATAAGTATGTTTAATTAGTGTATAATCACCTGAAAATAAAAATGGTTGTGTTTTCACTACTTTAGAATGATCCTTTTATATCTACATAGAAAGCGGGTCCTCTTCCATGGCGTCTGCCATGTTGCACCGCCATGTTTCTACAGTAGCCCTGAAGAGACAAAGCAAACCCTGGCTCTAGAGAGGGCCTTTCATGTTTGTTTTTTTTGCAAGATTCACAGTTGCTGTAGGTTCTCCTACACACTTGGATGGGGAGGTGCTTTATTGCCTGATTTTGAGGCCACTAGCAGGTTAATCTGACCAAGAGTGTGTACCAGTGGTAGCAATAACAGCACCTATAGCAATAGTAATGGAAGTAGTAGTAGTCATGGCAGTTGGTTTGTAGGACCAACAGCAGAAGGATTTGCAGTAGTAGCTATGGGTGGAGAGACTCACTTTCAACCCTATGGTAGAGTGGCTCACTGATGTATGGTGGTTGGGGTTTGTCTTGTACAAAGGGAGAAATTATTGGGTGGTTAAGATCTGCACTCAAGTTTTCCCGACTCATGTTTGTTTGTGCTCATTTTTACAGTTTTAACTGGGTGTGTTTGTGCTAGTGAGAACAGTTTTATAGCCTGTAGTTGGTTTAGTTTTATAATAAACTCACAGGGAAGCGGGGTCACATTGTTAATGTAAAGCTGATATAATTATAATATAAATATAATCATACATGGTTGTATGTGTTGATGTCAACTTACAAGCTGCAGTATTTTGGTCAGCTGTTGTAAACTGAGAGAGAATCTGATGATCTGATGTCTCTTCATCAACTGATATTAAATGTATTTTTGATTTTCAACATGAAGTCTCAAGCAGCAGCAGCAGCAGCAGCAGTATAAGTAATTGTGTGTGTGTTTATGTCTGTAGCTTGCTCAGCACAGCATCACAAAAGGTATACAGAGGGTGTCACTTCATCTCCTGCACAACAACCCCCCCATTTCTCTCTCTCTCTCTCTCTTTCTTTCACACACAAACACACACACACACACACACACACATATGTCCCACCCCTGGAGCTTGTGTTGCTGGAGGCCCCCCCTGGTGCTGTTAAGTGAGTCCTGAGTGAGACTGATGGGGGTCAAGACCCCCCGTACACACTCACACAGACCTGCACACTCGCAATACTGTGTTAAGCATTTAAAACGTGTACAGAGACACAAATACACACACACAAATACACACACACACACATACGCACACACACACACACACAGAAACATACACAGCACCAGAGTGCACCACTACCCTGAGGCAGTATAGTGTCAGACCCCCCACCCTTCAGCACCCCCACCCTGGAGCAGCAGCTGTGCCAACCATGCACACACACACACACACACACACACACACACACACACACACACACTTATACACTTATACGCTCTCATCCTGGGTGCATGCTGAGTCTATGTGCGTGTGTATCTCAGCACACATATGCCAGTGTTTGTGCATGTGTGTATGTGTTAATGTTACACCAATGGTGTGTTTGTGCTTGTACATCTATATTGTGTGTGTGTGTATGCAAATCTGTGTGTAATGTTTGCATGTGTCTTTGTTTGTGTGTGTGTGTGTGTGTGTGTGTGTGTGTGAATGGTCATAAATGCGGCAGGCAGGAGAAACAAAAAGCCTCATGTCACCCCTGCGGCGTTCTCCTCCCTCCTCCTTTTTTCTGTCGTGTTTTCATCTTTTTTATTGTCTCTTTTCCATCCTCGTCACGTCTGTTTCATCCTCTTCAGCTCCACAAAGGCAGAGAGAGACTCGCCTCAGTTTAATTCTGTCTTTACTTTCCCAGGCCCAGTTTTCAGTTGTTCACATCTTGTACTTCACATCATTTGTTACAATAGAAAAAAGGTTAAACCTGCTAAATCAAGACTGTTCTACAGAAACCCTGAGAGGAAAGTGATAAAAACAAAATGCTGGTAATCCATTTTCTGTCTGATTTAAATTGTTTTCTATCCTGTGTTTATGACTGAAAAACAGGGGAAAAAAAGGGTTGTTGTTTTTGTTGTATTTGTTCCATCTGTGAAACAGGTGGGAAAAAATGTTTTGCCAGGTAAAAAAAAAAAAGGTTTTCCAGGATCATTTACGTTTTCGCAGGTGAATTTTGTAAGGATCATTTCTCGAAGTGTTTGTTGTTGTAATACTCATTTCTGCCACTAGAGGCTGAAGTACAATACCCCCCATGTTCTAAATAAAACATTCATGTTTTCTTCTAAACATAAGGTACATATATTGTGTATCAGCAAGTTACGTAACATTGCTGTCATGTCTTTCTTTTGGCTGGAAATGAATTTTAATCTGCTTCCTTGAAGAAATTACATAATCTACTCAGATTACTCTAATTCGCCCATCATTCAGTTATCAGTAGTTTTACAAGATATCAACTAGTTAGTTCACATACAAGTAATGAAAGTAGTTTGCTACAGTTTAGTTCATTTTAGTGGTTCAAAAACATCCACAGCAACTGTGACAATTTATTCAGCCAATGCTGGAACTGAACTGAGGGTCTAAGACAGTACAGTTCCTGTAGTGGACGCCGTGACACCCTGGTGGGCCACAAGATTAATCCTATCATTGTTCATTTATTGTGCGTTTTTAATAATCTCATCACTTTATGAAATCTGCAACATTTAGATTAGGTATGTTTAATGTTATGGTTTCAATCATGTCAAAACGGAATAGAAAAGCAACAAATATCAAAATCACTGTATTAAAAACTCTGTTTAATATGCTGGTGTGCCATGGATTGTCATAGTAAGACAACACACCCTCTAGTTTGGGAGTTTTTTTAGGAGCTCAGAAGTCAGAAAAATAAAGTGAGCATCAGAGCAGCGATGGATAGATTTGAGACCATAAACAGATCTGAATCTGTGCTATTGCACGTCCCCAACATCATATATATGTGATGTGGCTCACTCATCCCTGGTATACATGAAAACATGTATGAAAATATGTAAATCTGCACAGGATCTGTTGGTTTTTTATGACTTATGTGTGAGTGACATTTATGCATGTTATATTGGGGGTTGGGTGGCTTGGTGTAAAAATGTTTGGGAACCACTGTCTAATGATAGAGGTTGTCGTCAGCTACACAGATTGTTAAGCTCTTGCGGGCAATTTTTTTGATTTGTGACTTTGGGCTATAAACCATAATTGAAATTGACTCTCCTTGACTAAAGCTGGTCTAAATTTGGTCCTTTGTTGCCGTGAGTAAATGACTGTTCTACTCTTGCACTCATTGTAAGCTGTTCTGGATCACAGCCACGTTAAATGACTCAAATGTACAATGTAAATGTGAAATTCTAATTGCTAAACACTTTCCATGTTATTAAGAGAACAGGACCATGGGGCTTTTGCATCAATACCTGCCCACATAGCATCAATCCAGCCCTATTAGCAATGACAAGAGGGTAAAAGTCTAATATAGTTACCAATACAGTTATGCCATTTATCTGATGAGTCGTCAATAGTCCACCAAGATGTCAATTTTCCTCTCCCTCCTGCCCTCTCTTTCTTTTTTACCTGTTCAGCACTGTGTCACTCTCTCCCTCAGCCATAGTTCAACCTTTACATTGATGCCTTATGTTAAAGATGACAGTCTATACCTACAGTAGCTTTTTTCCCTCTTTCTCTTTTTCACCCTGTGACTTTACACTGATCAGAAAACGCTCATATGAATCATTTTGCAACTAACAAATTGTTTTGTTGTTCAGGTTGGAGGTTGGTCCAACCTCACCACTTTGATTGGTGACACTGTGTCTACTGGAGTTTATAAATGTAACAGTGTTTACAGTGGTGATATTTAACCGGTTGGTTTTAAATAGTGATACATGCAGTTAATGTCATTTGTGTTTTGGGTTACATTCGGAGAAAAAGCTGAAACCAGAAAAGTGGAGGCTGTTCTAGCAGGAGATGGTTTTGTTCAAACATCACATATGAATGTGATGTTCTGGTGTCCACATGTTTTCACCATATAAATCCATGGCCTTTTTTGTTGTCAGTTGCATTTATTTTATGGTAATTTGTTCAAGGGAGTGGTTACTTGTTTTTCTAGCTGTGAGTTTCTGTCTCTCTCTCTGTGCAATATGTAATATTGTTACATATACATTAATCCCATTAATTTTGGGAGGCGTCAATGGTCTTTGCTCAGCTGTCGATTTCTTTCCCATTTCACTGTGCCTCTCCTCTTCCCTCATTCTGATTTACAATATCATTACTAATACATTTATGTCATTAGTTCTCCACCTACATGTCAATTTCTCCTCCCCACTCGGAGGATTTTGAAGAGAAGATCATTGATTGGGAACAGACGTCAATGCAAAACACACGGATCAATAGTTCACTTATGGACAGCTTCAGGTCATATCAGGCAGGAACCAGACTCAGAGGCTTTTAAAATCCAAAACTAATGTTTGCAACATCAATTAGGATGTTTTTTCTTAAGCATTGCAATTTATGTCTTATTCCAAATTATTCACACTAGATCAAGTAAGGATGGAGATCCACACGCATAATCATGCTGATGTCAGATGCTCTTGTAGTTCTTTCACAGTTACTGTTCTCCACACTACATTACCTCAGAATGTTTACAATTTAGCGGCTGTGTGAGGCGGTCATTTTTGTTGTAAAGAAAAACATATATGCAGGATAGATCATTTTTTAGTAGTTGCAGCAAAGTAGATTTAGAAATGGTACTATTTGGTACCATACTAATTTAGCATGTTAGCATGCTAACCTTTGTTGTCATGAAAATTAGCACTTAACACCAGTTAAATATTAGCTGGTATCTGGTCTAACAAGTCCTCAAAATGAAATGACCAAATATATGGTTTGACCAGAACGACACATAGGAGTGTTTTCTAATATGGTGCTGATGGTGGATTAGGAACACTTTATAATAAAATGCACTCCAGTGCATCACTGGCACTGCAGAGGGAAAAAAACATCAGTGCTTCCTGGTTAGAACAGTATCAAGCTAAAGCAGCTAGCGCAGCAGAGCAAGAGTGGAAAAGATACATTTTTCTTTTTGTCTGCATCTGATGATTTGTGAAGAAAAACAGACTGTTGGACAAATCAGGAAGGCTTAACTCCATCCTGATCCACTGAAGTGTAAGTAACAAATACAACATTAAACAAATATGTAATGATTATAATTATATAACACTATACATGAGTCTCTCTTTCATGTATTGTTCTACAAATGATCATATCTGATCAGAAAATTAACCATTATTAACTATTTAATCTCCAGGTGGGTTTTGGTGGGCTGGTTTGAGTTGAAGGTCCCAGGCTGATTTTAATTCCTACTCCACCCCTGCCCTTTATGATCAAAACACAATCCTTGTCTCAGACATTACTTTGGGTTCTACAAATATTTAGTTATTCCTCCTGTTAAATGTGTGTCCAACTACTCTATATGTCCATCCATCCTTTCCCTCTCTTTGTCTCTCTCTGTCTCTCCCTACAGGAAGCAGAGGGTGTGTTAGGTAGCTAATGGCTGGAGGCTTTTTATTCCTCCCAGCCTCTAATGTGTTACACACACACACACAAACACACACACAGATGGACACCTACACACCCAAATCCCGCTGTGACATCATGATGGAGTGTCAGGTGCTCCTGGCTAATTTCTGCCTCAACGTGTGTGTGCAGGAGAGGTAGAGTGGATGGGTATGAATACTAAACAGCCAGCTAATGATATCTATTTTGTGTGTGTGTGTGTGTGTGTGTGTGTGTGTGTGTGTGTGTGTGTGTGTGTGTGTGTGTGTGTGCGTGCAGCAGCTAGCTAATGCTATCTATTTTCTTAGTGAACAAGCTCACTGTGTGTCTCTGCAGAGGCGACTGCTGTTTTTCACCTCTCCTGCTGACTGCACACACACACACACACACACACGCACGCACACGCACACACAAAGTAGGTAGAATACACATATCACCATATACATTCATCCTGCTCCCACAATGCATTTAGGCAGCATGACATACAAAATGGCTGTAGCTATAAATGAGTGATGGTGAGCACGAGGTTGTGAGGTAGTTTCACTGATCAGAATGGATGTGAGATTAAAATGTTCACATACTTTGCTGCTATAACTTGGTGACACACACATCTACACGGCGGGTTGATGTATCTCATGACTATTTGTATGAGAACGGAGTCTCTTGTAAAAAAAAAAAGAAAAAAAATCTAGATTTGAATAGAACTTAAAAAAAAAGTCAAAAAGCAATAAATGTTCTTCTTTTCAAGTGTCTGTGTGTTTACTGAGTGGACTCTGCACTTCCCTTCAGCTTTAACAAGCTTTTTAGTGTCTTTGAGCTCATTGTTTTGATCTTTATGTCCTATGACTTTACTGTTTCGGTGCAGTCTCATTTTCTCTCATACCATTTTTTTTTTCTCTGCAACCAACAGGAGATAGACAAGGTTTGAGGAGAAAAGGAGAGTAAATAGTAAATAGTTGCAGAAAGTCTAAAGTGTCTCTGAGTTTTACCTTAAATCTACCAGCAGGATTTGTGACACAACTAGTCAGTCTGTTAGATGTTCTGCAGTGTACATTAGAAACCCGAACCTTTGTACAGTTTTGTGATGAACACTATCTTACTATTAATGTTAAGAAAAAACGGAGGAGATGATGTTTGACCCCAAAATCTGTAATGTGACTAGTCAGCAGTTATCATCCATAAACATGCCATTCAACAAGTGAGCTCCTATCAGCACTTAGGGCTTCACATTGATAACACTCAACAGATACTGCTACTTTTTACACAGACTTCAAGTGCTCGGTGTGAAACAAAAAAAATCTTGCATCTCTTCTGTCACACAGTAATAGAGAATTTCAGCATGCTTTGGCAACCTGTAGGTGCAGTTAAAGGCACAGGTCAGAGGGCCGTGAAGATTATGGGACACAGATCTCCGGACCGTACGTGAGGAAAACATCTGTCAGGCAAGAAAATGTATTTCTGACCTCACTCATACCAGCTCCTCTCTCCTCAGACAGGTTGTTACAGACTTCTTCCTAAATGGATACAAACACTCCTTCATCCCTCAGTCCATTAAAGCCAGAAACAAACGCACCAGTGGCCAACAGTAGCAATGGCTGATTGTTGTCGTTGGTGATGATGTTTGTGTACTTTTAACATCAGGGGCCAGATGAGATTCTTCAGTGTTTTACCTTTTATTTTTAGTATTTCAGAATATTTTCTTTATCCTGAGTAATTTATTGTACTTTTTATGACAGTATGTATGAGATGTATAATATGTATTACTTTTTGTGTGGAATATATAAGATGTTTGGGTGTTTTTGCATGTCTGGAGAGGATCTTTAAGCTTTGCAATATGAATTAAATGTGAAGGGTACCTCGCATATAAGAGATGTGTGTGAGGCATGCATGTATGTAAAATGTTTGTGGTTAAATAGATCTACTGAACTGTATTTCAGCACAGTGCGCTGACACTTCAAATGTGAAAATGTTATCTTTGTATGAAATCTTTATGAGCAGGTTATGTGTCTTAGTTTTTACTTATCGCCTGACTTTGCTCCCTCGCAGGTTTTTCTCACACCGCTGGGCTGCAGCAGAAGGAAGGTTTGACAAGACTAGAAGCAGCCCGTCGAGCTGACATCTACTGCTGGATATTTTTAGACTGCGGATCTGTGAGCACATAAAGATTTTTTATCATTTCCAACCTACTGTACACAGGAATGCTTTCTGCTTAAATTAAAAACTGACTTTTTCCATCATGATTTCAGTCCAACAATCCCTTTCCTTTCTCTCTGTACTACACACACACACACCACTAACTCCTGGTGTCATGACCTTTGACCTCCCCTAGTGATGTCATTCCTCTGGCCTGAGGCAAATTGACCCTCTGGAGACATGGCTACAAGAACCCTCTGTTAGTGTGTGTGTCTGTGTGTGTCTGTTTGTGTGTGTGTGTGTGTGTTTGGTGTGCGTCTAAAGTCCTTGCTCTGTGTGTGGCCCTGTGTTTGGCCCATTTACACACAGGACCTGCTGCTGTCACATAATCAGATTGTACTGTTCATAATGAAATTAACAGAATTCTATTCCAGATTATGAAGGATGGAGAACAAAGGCAGTCCCTCTCTCTCTCTCTCTCTCTCTCTCTCTCTCTCTCACACACACACACACACACACACATACCCACAAAGGGATTCTCTATCTCTCTTCATTGTTCATTATCTCTCTTTCTTAAATCTATGTAGCGTCACACACACACAGACACACACACACACACATACACATAGACACACATGCACATACGTTCTGGCAGATGCATAAATACTGTCTCTCTCATTTGTCTTTCTCTCTCTCTCTTTCTCTCTCTCTCTCTCTCTCTCTCTCTCTCTCTCTCTCTCTCTCACTCACACACACACACACACACTGTTCAGGATGCCGTTCATCACTGTGGTAACAGCAGCAGAATGGGAGGCTGAACTTTGACCCCTGGAGAGGTCAGGTCCCAAGGGTCGGCATGGCAACGATCCCTGTTGTTTGAAAAGGAAGACATGTGGGCATCTGGCTTTAAACAAAGATGGTCTGTCTGCATTGTTTTTTGTATGTACATGTGTATGTATGCTATACATGCGCATGTATATATATCATACAGTATATTTACTGTATATTTGTCTCTATTGTCAAGCAACATTTCTTTAGAACATATGTTGACCTTACCAATCAGTTTGACTTTAAGCTCCACCAGATCATTTCACTCTTTAGTGGCCCCAGGTGGTAGAAAGAGGCCACAGTTAAAGTTTTGCAGCCGTTATGCCTTCATGTGTCTGTGATCTTTTCTACCAATAGAAACCACAGAGATAACAGACATGACGTGCTTAATGTTGAAGCCAAATATATTCAGTTGCAGCTCCTCTAATGAACATAAGATGCTGGTCTTAACAAAGATTCCACAGAAAATCTAAAAAAGGTACTTTCAATTCTTCTAACAAGTTTTGTTGGTCATTATTTAAAGTTATTAAGACAGCGATGCTCTGTCTTTTTTGGAGGGCATAAAGGTCAAACATTATGGAGGTGGGTGTTTTCTGCGCTCCACACTGACTCAGTCACTCACTGTTTAAAGGTGCACCGTGTTGTTTCTTGTAAAGAACCAAAAGTTCTTTTACAAAGCCGATTTGAAAATCCTGCATTGTTTGCATCCATGTTTACTAGTTTGCAGTCTTCTTCTTCTCTTCTTCTGCTACCAGAGGTCAAAAACTCCAATGGGTACCTTTAGAAGGTCCTTTAGAAGGTCCTGTTCACACATTCACACCTGGAAGCTGCAGTGCAACCACAGTCTGATCTGCTGAGCAGCTCCACTTTGGGGTTAAGGGTCTTGCTCAGTGATACCTTGATGGTGATAATGAAGGAAGGGTAAGTGCTGCTCTTTCACTTTCCCCCCACCCAGATGGACACATAGACAAGCCCGATTCTCTAAGCCATAGACTATCAGTGGAAATAGAGGGAAATAAGCTTTTTTGTTTTCTTCCCAATAGTTAGATGAAAACACTGAATATACTCTCATGTCTGTACACTAAATATTAAACTAATATTAATACTGGAATGATGAAGTAACTCCTTGGAATCTTGTCATCACTGTGAGGTTGCATATCTACTCGGAACTAATGACACATGGATGCAGATGACAAGCCAAGTCAGAGGCAGAAGGAGAAAATATTCTTAATAAATTATATTAAAAAAAAAGAATTAAATCCAAACTCAACAACCTACCCATCAGAATCCAATATTGGATTTCGGAACTCAACCAGCATTAAATTAAGTCGAAGATCTTTGGTTTGACATAACAAAGTCATTCAACTCATACCACAATCTCATATAGTGGGAGATTTGTATAACTAACAGCAGTGTCTATAAAAAGATCTTTCTCTGGTTATGTATGGTCACAAAGAAGGTAATCATGAATAACTGGACTGCTTTAAATACAAAAAACTCAAGAAAGAATGAACCACTGAAGCAACAGATGATGAAGTTGGAAAAAGAAGCTTTTAGACTGCAAAGTAAGAGACAGAATACACTGGAACATGGGCGCCAGTGGAAAAGTATTTAATCACTATAAAAAAAAATAAAAAAAATCCAAGACGGTCATTTTAATTGAATTTATTTTTTTTCTCCTTCCTGGCATAAAGTCCAGATGAAACAGCATTTCAAGAGCGTCTAACTTCTGTATCGTGACGTATTTCTGAGTGAAACAGCGCAGACATAACGTTGGGAGGAATCTGATTTGTTGAAAAGTGGGCGAGTCAGAATGAATCTCAGCTCTGTGCTGCTAAAAGTTGAAGATTAATTGACGGGTGGAGGTCGAGATATGATTGGTTGGAATCGGTTGGTTCAAGCTTTCATAAGCACACGTCACGTTTCGTTTTAAAGGAAGAAAACATGATTGGATTTTGATATAATACAAAGAAATTAGGGGGGGTTTTGTAGGTTTTTTTTGGCATATTTGGTTAAATATGTGCACAGAATGACTGGGGATGTGATCTAAAAGGGTTAAAAAGACATTTTTCGTTTCATCTCGACTTGAGGCTAATAATTGTTGTCTTCTTTTTCTGCCACAGCTGCTTTACAGTATGCATGTTACCTGTGCTGTAAGATGAAAGTACAGTGAGAATGGAAAGATAGTAATAATTAATGTTTATAACTGATAAAAGGTTGGTTTAGATCTGTAAATGAGTTTGGAGGAGGTTAGAAACGATAGAGCTCATTTGTTTGTTGATTAATTGTCAGAATTGCGCATCTTTTTTTTTCTCTGTGTGTATTTTGGGAGTCAATTTTGTGAGTGTCTCTGATGTGTTCACCAGATTAAAAAGAGATTTTTTAATCTCATTGAGAATGTTTAAATGATGATTATAAATCTGACTCCACAATACAGTAAAAGCCCTGACTGACTTTTTTTTTTTTTTTTTTTTTTTGACGGCACTGTTGCACCCCTTACTGCTCCAGCCCTATGCATCCTGCCAGCTGTCCATCACACCAGTTCCCACTGATGACCCTTTCCCATAACCCTTTCCTCCCACACACACATACACACACACCCACACACACACAAACAGACAGACAGAGAGAGAGAGAGACAGACAGACAGAGAGAGAAAGAGAGAGAGAGAGAAGAGAGAGATGCTTCTACTAAAATGGTGTCAGTGTTAGAAGTATCAATCAAAATGACAGAAAGACAGACAGGAATTACACAACTAACCACACACACACACACACACACACATACACACACACATTCACACACGTAAATACACACATAGCTACACACTTTGTCTCTGTCTCTCTCTGTCATGCACCCATGCAGACATATAATCACTCCCACCACCACCAAATACACAAAGCACACACACACACATGTACACACAGACACACACACGCACACACACACAAGCAGCCAGTGTGAGTATGAGTGATGGTTGCAGCTCGTGTCTATCCATTACAGCGGTCTGGCTGCAGACAGGTGAGCAGGCTGATACATGAGCAGGGCTTTATCTGCACTCACCGACTCCCCACACCGTTTCATTCAGCCACTTGCAGCGTTAACAGCCCCCCCCCATACACACACACACACACACCCCGCAACACCACCTTCACCTCCACAATGAAAAGATTTTTTTTTTTTTAATGCAGCTACAATTTAAATATAATTTCATTATCAGAATTTCATATTAATGGTAGCTGAGGGAGAAACATGAGGTGGGTGTTATCTGCACTCCACACCGGCTCCATCACTCACTGTGTTCTTTAATTGGTAATCATACACACAAAAGGGAAGAGCTTGTTTCTTAATAATGAAAAAAAAACACAGCATATTTATGAGTGCACTTTGAGAAAAATAAATAAATTAGAAATTAATTACCTTAAGTTCATAATTCAAGTTAAAGTATAGAGCATGTTCAAACACTGTGCTTGCAGGCGGGATGAAAAAGGAGCTATATTTGTCGGGTGTCACCTTTTTAAAAGACCTATATGTCATATTGGAACTAGACTTTTCAGAAATGTAATCATTTTTAATGAACTAGCTCAACTTTAAACTGTTATTGCAAAAAAAAAGAGAAATGGCTGACTCTCTTATCATTCTGTATCTTAGAAAGATTTTATTAATAGATCCATATTTGGGGGGATATTTTATAAAATATTGTGACCTGACTCTCAGTATCATTCTGTGTTTACAAAAATCCTTTGTGATGGCTCCTGATACTATTGTAGATGACTATCTGAAAAAAAAAAAGAATTGTTATAGCACTGGAACCAAACAACAGAAAAACAAGCTAATCTGCAGAATAACCAAACAGGAGAGAGAAAGTGTAAAAAGGACGGCAGATGGGTCAGTGCACATTTACATTTTATCAGGATTCAAACTGGATTCTATTGATTTTTTCAAAACTTCACAATGTGCACATAAAGTGTGAAAACTACAGTTCATCATATAGCGGAGTTTATGTTCTGGACTATGCTTATTTCTTGGCCAGGACCAGTAACATCCTGTCTCTGTTGGTTGCCTGGCAACTGACAAGAAACAGTTCAACACATAACCTTCTGTAAAATGGCAACTTTCCATTTTTATACTTCAGTTTTTGTACTGATTAAAGAAACAAGATATAATATGTTAATTATCAAGCTTTAGAGGTGCTAGTAGGTGGATTTTGTTAGACAGGGTCAGGCTAGCTGTTTCCACCGGCTTCCAGTTTTTATGCTAAGCTAAGCTAAGCTAAGCTAACCAGCTGCTGGTTACAGCTACATGTTTATTCACAAGGTATCAATCTTCTCATCTCACTCTCAGCAAGAAAGTATTCACTGCATATAAATGAACGCTCATTTGTAAGTTTTCGTTGTTGTTGAAATAACACAGCAGTGATCTTGCTTATACAATATCTAGTTTCTGGACACCTTTCAATATGCAGCTGTAAACATAAAGGACATACATTTTGGAAGCCATTCTGTTATTAGAGTTTTGGAAAAACTGTTAATAAATTATTAACTATTGATAAATAATCAAATAACGGATTGTGTGGTTTTATCTCAGTCCAAAATGAACAAGACAAGAGTACTTCACAATCACAGAGGGGAAAGGGAGGGAGACACAGAAAAGAGAGAATCAAAAATCAAAGCAGATAAAAAAAAGCAGGGGATTGATGAGGCAGAGGGAGGGAGACCACAGATGAGGAAGAGCAAAACCTGGAGAGAGAGAGAGAGAGAGAGAGAGAGAGAGAGAGAGAGAGAGAGAGAGAGAGAGAGAGAGAAATGAACGAGGGAATTGGGGTTAAAGTGAGTCGAAAAGCAAATAAAGTGAATTGACAAAAATAAAATGTTAATAAACATATGACACACACACGCACACACACACACACACTCACAGAGCATCTGCACAGTGTCAAGTTTTGGCACACACTCTCCTGTTTTAATGTAATGGATGGTGGTGTCACACACACCAAGCGCTGGTTAACTTCACCCAAGCAAGCAAAGCAAGTGTGTGTGTGTGTGTGTGTGCGTGTGTGTATGTTTGAAAGTGCTTTGCACAGGTGTGTGTGCTTGAAGATTTATGAAAATCTGCTGAAACTATGTATGCATGTGTGTGCGTGTGTGTGTGTGTGTGTGTGTGCGTGTCATATCCATCCATCACACCTGGCCAGCGCTGATTGCTGTCAGGAAGTGCCCATGGCCCTCCTGCTTCCTGATTGGCCAGTCCCTGTAGGCTACCAGCATGCTCTGGGGTCAAATGGAGAGACTCAGAAGTATTTGAAATGAAACAGCACATGTGAAAACAGTATTTAAAGCTGCATCGGTGGCAGCGGGTCAAACTGTTATCACTTGCTGCCACATGGAGGTGCCACTGTGAGAAGACATTAACATATTAAATGAATATAATGAGGCAAGGAAATGGTCGGCTTGTGGAGGATTGTTAGTTTAAATCTTTGGACATTCTGGGAACACACTGAACCCCAAAGTGTTTATGGTTACCTTAAGTTTCATTTGTCAGGTTTAAAGATACTTCACAACAAATTCTTTAAATTACATTTCTTCCTTCTCCCTCATTCAAAAATCCAGAATCATTGAATAAACAAATATTATTCATTTCAAAAGTTGAACTGCTGAACACAAGATGTTTCTTCCTGCACTGAAAAGTCCGTTCTCAGTGTTTGTGCACTGGAAGCTTCCACATCACACTTGTTTAAGTTGCATACTGGACCAGGATAGGCTTCCAAACTGGTTGTGATTTCACAACCATCCACATGTTAAAGTCACCTTCCACTCAAAAAATGTGTTTTTCTTATTGTCACCAGAATTGATTTGTGACATCACAACTACTTTAAAGGCTTATCATGGTCTGGTACGAAATTTACCAAAGCCTCTGAGAAACACTGGGAATGGATGTTTCAGTGCAGGAGGAATCATCTTGTGTTCAGCAGTTCAACTTTTGAAATGAACAATATTTGTATATTAATCAAGTCTGGATGTCCTCCTTCTACTGAAGTAGAAGTACTGAGGAAGGAGGAAATAGAATTTTTAGTTTTTAATGAGGTGAGCTTTTTTTTTTTTTTTTTTTTTGAGGAAAAACATGTGACACATATTATTATTCTAAGCAGAGTATTTTATATATCTTACAACATGTCTGGATGAGATCTTTTAATCAGATTTAAGGTGAACATATATACCCCCCCCCCCTCAGCAGAAGAATGTGAAAACAAATTTTGGACCCCAGCCATTTTTGTTAAAAACTATTTTTTGACTGGAGGGGAACTTGATATGGACTTCGAGTTGTAGCTACTATTGAGTAGCTACTTTGTCTTCAGTATGTTTAAACTTGTGTGCCTTTAGGTAAAAAAGAAAGAAAGAATTCAGTATTTCCCAACCAGCAATGAGACCTTCACATTGAGAAAAAACATTTAATTAAATAAATAAAATATATTTTGAAAAATGTAACTTTATTTTTGGTTACTGGTCAATGCAATTTGTAGAGGTGGATGCTTGTGTATGACCATAGCACAGCCTCAATGCGTGTCACCTTATCAGACCTGTGACCATATATTTACATATATGGATTTAGATAAGTATTTACAAAGTAAATGTTTTCAAACCAGACAAAGCAGGTTACTAGAGCATTATACAATACATGCTGAAGCATTCTAATAACCAATCAACAATTCCTAACAAACTGAATTTGATGAATTGATTGGATGGTCCAATATACGTTTACTCAATTCATTATTGTAAGACACAGGACAATAGACTAATCTATGCAAAAGACTGGAACTAATGATGACAAGTCAGTGTAGTAACTAGAAATTTTTAGATAGATTTGACTTGAAAGTTATCTATAATAATAATAAGAGATCTTTTTAGCTACCGTGTGAGATTTGATCATGCCAGCAGGTGACAAGAACATTTTTCAGGTTATCAATAAAAGGAAAAGACACGACATCACTCTCTGATCAGAATACATCAAACTGGAAATAGAACGCATGAAACACGGGACACAAAAGGGTTAATTATTGTGACAATACACAATATAGTGACTTCCAACACAAGCTGAAAGCATGAAAAATCATGTTCATTATAAACCCACACACACACACACACATATACATTGACCTGAACCATATTGTTGCCTGAACAAACATATAAATGTATTATTGCATTATACTGCCTGAAGCAATCGTCATTATCATAATAATTCATGGTGGTAATTTTCTGTGTTTTTCTATCAGGTTTCACTGTCAATGTTTCGCTTCTGCAAGAGAGACCACAGACAGAGAAACACTGCTCGCAGTCCTCCTCTGCATTTATTCTCATTTCCGTCCTGTCCTCTCTCTGCTCTATTATCACTCTTAGTGTCAGGCTCTGTGAACTTTGACCTCTATCTTCCGTATATTGCTGAAGGCTCATTTATTAAATTCTTTAAATACTACACCTGGAATTCTGGTTTAATTTACTGAAAGGAAGCTTCCAATTGGAAAGTAGAATAAAAAAAAAAAAGATTTAAAAAAATGTTTAATATCAATAGGTGAAATTGTGCAAAGGAATCTCATAACAATCATGTTAATAATAAATGTGATCCATCAAATGTTCTGTTTTATTTCATGGGCTAACCTGCACGGCTGAATTAAAGGACTTGCTGCAGCTGTTGACTTTAGGAATGTCAGAACAGTATTTGACAAACCTGCAGTGATTTAAGTTGCTCTAGAAGAAGAAAAAAAAAGAAACATGGGATATTATCTCAGGCAACACACCAAATCCCATTCTTAATCATTCTAATGTGATATAGACCAAAATCCACTGAATATACCACCATATATAGTATATTTGTTAAACTATGTACAGTGAGCAATGAGATGATTCTTCATTTAGGCACAACATACTGTGCCACAACATACTGGAAGCAGTGGCCTACCACCAATAGAGCATACACACTATTGGAGAGGTGAGTGTTATAGATTTAATTCTATAATGTGTTGTCATATTTGATAAATTAACTAACAATTTTACAAGTAATGACTTATCCAGAATGAGTGGAATTGCTATGGCAGATAGACCTGGGAGGAGAATTTGAACATGGAAAATGACTGACTGTGGTAAGCACAGGTGAAGTTCACACAATATATAATATCACATACTGTAGACTAGGTTATCTTATTCCTGCAAGACTAGAATAATAAAACTGATGAAGGATAATCTGTGATGGAAGTACACTACATGGGAATGTAATGTATATTAGTCAGATGGAGTTATGGAAGTTGGATGGATGGTTTGTTTCAGTGATCTCTTTGATCCTTTTTCCCTTCATTAGAGCGCAGATATCAAATACCAAACATCAAAATAAGCCTTTCAGTTTCACATCAGTTGTTGTGATTGAAGTGTTGGAAAATAGCTAAGAAATATTTAGTTATGTATTTTATGTTTACCTGAAATCTAAAACTTATTTTACATGTCTGTGATTGAAATGCATGTTATCTCTCTACAGATATAAAAACAGTTTGTATATGCAACAATTAAACTGAATGTATTTGCATACGTGTTTTATGATATAATACAAAAATACACATTATAGCTCTTCATGTGCCTGATAGACAAAAAACATATATTATATTATATTATATTATATTATATTATATTATATGTCTTTAAATGAATAGTAACATTGAGACAAAGCTGGTCTATTGTTATGCAAATCACATCAGGTGTGTGTGTGTGTGTGTGTGCGCTTTAGTGCATGCATGTGTGTATGTTTGTCAGATAGCATGTAATGGATTCATTAGCCAGCATTTATTAACTGGTCATTTGCATAAGGCTACAAAGACAAAGCTGGGGAGCCAACAGAGATGTGATTTACATGAAAGTGTGGACCTCAAGTGTGTGTGTGTGTGTCTGTGGATGCTCTTGCATTATTTTATGCATGCATGGTAGTGTATGTGTATGTGCATGCATGGGAAAGAGAGAGGAGAGAAATCAGGAAAGAGTCTAAGGAGATGAGAAAGAGAGAGAGAAGGAGAGATTTATATCTCAATCTGCTGCACATCCTTTAAACATATTGTGTTTTGTGTGGTTTGTGTGTGTGTGTGTGTGTGAGTGAGTGAGTGTGTGTGTGAGTGCATGCTTGCCCACGAATAATCTGCTGTTTTTCCTTGTATGTAGATGAGTCTGTCCACTGTGTGTGTATATGTGTGTGTTACAGCAGTGGGTGTGTCTGGACCAATGAATGTATGTGAAAACTTTCATAAAGCTGAATGTGTGGCTCTTGAGTCCAGTGAAGCATAACAAGGGCCTGGATCTCAACTTGTAAACAGATTTTTGTATCCATAATTACTGTAAATGAATAAAGACAAGAGAAGAATACAATCCTGGTTGGGTTTAATCTGTAAAAATGCATTACATTTTATAATCCTATGTAAATTTTTGGGTACAATGTTAACTGAAATGTACAACCCTAGCTGTATAGCTGTTTCAGAGCTATAGCTAGTGGAGTAGAGGTATAAAGTAAGGAAATGCACTTAGTGACTTTCCACTATTCACACTTTTGGATTACACTGCTTAAAGCACTGAAAAATTACATTTGAAAAACTAAAAAAAACAACGTGTCTTCCACTGTCAAGAACCAGCATGGAGCTTTGAAAGTTTGTTAATTCATCCTCGGACATCCACATGACATCATGTTTTTGTAAAATCTAACAAGTGATTAAAATAAAAGAATTAGACAGAGAAACAAAAAAATGATGCACTGGATGGTAACTTAGGTGATGAGAATGAATGGGAAGCTCAAAGACTAATTACAGAAACAATACATCACATCCAAACACTGCAGCAGTCTGATGGAACAGATGGAAAATATGCATTTCACAATGTCAGTGTCAAACTGGAAGGACACTTCTCTGTTCTTACGTTCTTGAGGAGTTTGTTCTCTTCTCAATCATCTCACTCTCCTCGAGGACAACAGATTAAGTTTCATGGATAACGGTAACCTTAGCTTCAAGCAACACTGAGTTCATCTTGAGTGACAAGTGTCAGGACATGAGTATTACAAAACCAAAAGTTGCACAGTGTAAGTTAGGTGTTTTAATCAGCACATAAGCGCCCTCTGGAGGAGACACTGAATTTCTGAAAGCTTTGAACATTTAAATGCTGAAAGATATGAGTTATTCTGTGTTTGGAATTCCAAAGTGTATCAAACATGTCTGTCTTGTTTAGATAATGTGTCAGGAATATGCGGTTATAAAAGGTTTTTAAAAAAAGGTGAACATGTCCATCATAGGGCTATTAGATTCTTTTTAGGATTCAATAGAGATATGTGGTGGGACTCCTCTAAGAACCAGTACGGTGAGTTTGTGGAATAGACTGCTGGGTTTACCAACCAATAGTAAAATATTTTATGGGGATTTTTCTATTGGAGGTCAACAGGCATATAAAATATTTAATTTATGACAACAAACTTATTTCCAAACAACAAATGTTGATGTGGAGATTTCAAATATCATGACATGGCCAAATGCATACAAACAGATAGAGAGAGATATATATTTGGTGTAAGGCCACCAACCAACTGGCTGACTTGGACTCACTGCTCTTATCTCTCACGGATGTGTACACTCATATGTCACTATGAGATTTTTTTTGTTACAGTGCCTATTAAAAGTCCTCCTTGAAAGGTTTCATGTTTTATTGTCAGAGTAGACAAGCACAAAAAAAGAAAGTAGATCAAACATGATAAAATGCCTTCTAAGGTGCCCACACAAAGTAGAAAGTTCTGTAATGTCTGTCTAGTTATGGGTATATCAGGATGAAGTGATGATAGCGCCCTGTAAACTATCCCCACAAGATGTAACACAGTTCCCTATGACTTGCCATTGTAATGACGTGAGCTGGAGGTTCTGTTTGGGTGCCCATGAGGGGTCCCTGCTTCCCGACTGTCACTGACAGTATAAACTCTAAACGCAAGAGGATAGTCCTGTCAACATCCAAGCTCCAAGGAATTGAGCTGGACCTGAAAGACGGACTTATTTTAAGCTTTATTGCTGTTGTTGTGAAGTTTACAGGTCGGGAGTGTGGTTATTGCTGTTTCTAATACCATGGAAGTATTGTTGCTGCTTGCTGCTTGTTTTTGGTTGTGTTTTTCATGCTAAGCTGATTTGTGTTTAGTCTTACTTCATTGGGCTGCTTTATGTTGGTTTACCACCGTGTGCGAAGCCAGTAAATTGCATTTATCTGTTAAAAGGCCAGCGACCGTCTTCCCACAACTGCCAGGATCTCTCTATGCTTTTGATGCTTTCACCCCCTTTATCCTTTCACTAACCACATATAGGCTCCTACACACACTCATACACACATTTGATGAGCAGATAACTCGGTAGCAGATAACCAAGCTATCTTATTTTCAGAGACATGTGTTAAGCTGGCAGAAGCCATTAGCTATTGTCTCTGTTCAAATCTCATGTTCACCTCCTCTGACCAGAACTCTCCTCTGACCAGAGAGTTCCAGTCTCACCTTATTTGACTGGTTGCATAACTGGGTGAGCATTTTTGGTACAGCTTTAAACTGGTTTCATTCATATTTAACAAATAGGTATTTTAATGGCTGTGTTAATAATTTGCGTGTCCTTTTTAGCACTCTTCCAGTGCGGAGTCCCTCAGGGTGCCATTCTTGGGCCAACCCTGTTCTCATTGTATATGCTCCCCCTGGGTTATTTGTTCAGCTGTTTTCAAGAAATGTCATATCACTGTTATGCTGATAATACACAGATATACACAGCCAAACCTAATAACTTGAACCAACTGTCCTCCCTTCATGATTGTTTAGCTGCTACAAAAGAGTGGATGACTCAAAATTTCCTCCATCTGAAAGTTCTTTTAATTGTTCCTGATAACTTTGTCACTGCAGCTACTCAGTTTACTGGTCCACTTCACCCAAACATTAAATCCACTGCTAAGAATCTTGGTATCATCTTCAATCATGTCAATAAGAGATTCACCATGTCAATAAGCTTGTCCAGTCCTGTTTCCTTTAGTTGAGAAATATTGGGAAAATAAGAGCTATATTGTTCCCATAAATGATTTATCCACACATTCATTTTCTCCCGGTTAGACTACTGTAATTCCCTCTACTCTTGCCTCAGTCAGTCTGCTCTAAACCATTTAGATTTAGTCCAAAATGCAGCAGCCAGACTTCTGACCAGAACCAGCCATAGGATCAGGCCAGTGTGTGTAGTGTCATCAGCAAATTTTATGATTTTGACAGACTCTGAGTTTGATGTACAGTCTATCGGGTAGATTTGGTAGAGGTGTTGGGGATAACATGTAACCTATTGTTCTTGATTTTTACCACTTGTGGTCTATTATTTATGTAATAATAGACCACAAGTACCAATATTAAGGCATAGGCCTTGGTGTTACTGTCATGAGTAATTTGTCAAACAGCTTCCAGGGAAGGATTGTCCTTATATAGGACTATAGTGAGGGCTGCACTATAGTCCCCAAACAAGTCCTGGGCATAGGTAGCAGGGCCTTCAAGATGTTGTCATTCAAACCACTGACACTGGGTTTCTTGGGAACTGGTACTATCATAGCTGACATAAAACAAGATGGAACCTGGCAGGCTGTGAGAGACCAGTTGAAGATGCCTGTAAAGAAAGGGGCTAGTTGGTAAGAACAGTACTTCAGGGTGGCCAATAACACCTGGTCTGGCCCAGCAGCTTTCCTACAGTTTAGTTTACGTAACAGGGACCTCACCTCACGCTTCTTGATAATGAAGGGTGGGTCAGTAGAATCGGTGGCTGTGGGGACACTGTAGGCTAGCAGATTTTGAGTTGAACCTGCAATAAAATGCATTCAATTGATCTGGGAGGTTGGGATCCTCATCTTGAATGATATGTTTTGCTGCCACACAACTCTACAATCATTACTATTTGTTTTTCTTCCAGCTTAGCCTTATATTCAGATTTACCTTTGGTTACTGTTTTTTCTAGCTCATACCTGATACAGTTCTAAATTTCAGGACTTAAATGCATCATTTTCTTAACCCACAGTGATTTAAAAATTTTTGCTGAACCATGGCTTATTGTTACTGAAGACAGTCATAGATTTTGATGGAATACAAACATTTTCAGCAAAATGAATGTAAGAGGTGGCAGTGTCTGTATACTCATCCAAGTTGTCACAGACTTCTTTAAAAATATTCCAGTCTATAGAATCCAAACAGTCACTTAGCAGTTCTGCTGCCTCAGGGAACCACTGTCCTATTGACCTGGTAGTAGCTTTAATAGTTTTTAGGTTTGGTCTGCATTGGGAACAAGATCAAATTATGATCTGACTGTCCTGCCTGTGGGATGGCGCTGTAGCAATGGTCCAGTATTTTGTCCACTCTCGTATGAACCTTCACTTGCTGCTTGTACCTTGGCAGTGTCTTTCCAAGTTTAATGTAGTTAAAATCTCCCATTAACAAAGCCACTGAGTCATGTGTGGCTAACTTTTGAGCTGCAGCCAAACCAGATGCTTGAGGTGGAAAATAAGCAGCCACTAATATTACAGAGGAGAATTCTCTTGGTAAATAGAAAGGTCTACATCTGATTGAGAGACTCTCAACCTCGGGAGAGCAAGACTTTTATAGGCTCTTTGAATCAATACACCACCTTTGATACATGTGGAGCATATGCGCTGCCTCATTTTTTCATTGATTCTGCCGTCCTGTCAGTTCAGAACAGGGAGAAGTTCTTCTGCTGTAGTGCTGAGGTGAGTACTTTGCGGTTCAGCCAGGACTCAATGAAACATAACATGGAGCAGCTGATATACTCCCTATGTGAATAAAGAAGTTTGTTGGGTTTGTCATCTTGTTTGTTGGCCAGGGCACAGACTTCAGAGAGGATAATGCTCTGCAGGGGAGTTTGATGTATCCATTGTCACAGTCTCACCAAAACTCCAGCTAAGCATTTACTCCTTTTCCTTGTCTTTGCTTGTTGCTGGCAGCTGTATGGGTGTGTTGTTTTGGTGTTAGGGTTAGGGTGTTTAGGTTGTGCATCCTGCGAGGTGTCTCTGCAAGTTCAATTCATCCATACTTTAGGACACAGTCCACACAATCCACTTATAGATACAAAAAATACATATATATAAATATTTGGTACAAATTGATGATCAACCTTGAGGTGGAGTAAAACCTTTAAAAAAAATCAGAGTATTTTCCTTTAAAAATATGTTAACAACCCTTTATCTTGGATTAACTTGCACGTGTAGAGAGGGGGATTAGCATCGGGTTACCTTATGATTACAGAATGCAAGAAGAGATAGAAAATCAAAGACAATGCAAAGTGTCTGCAAAATACAACTTAAGGCCATGTGGGCAAGTTTGCATTAGCCATTACCAATTAGAGGGATGCCCAGTAGAACTAGGCATTTTATAGTAGCCTCAGACTTTTCCTTGATAGGCTGCTCTTGTTTTCCATTGGACAATTAATAAGGATGCCTCTTCTTTGGCACCAGCACCAAATTACCGCTTTTTTACTGGCTGCTGTGCGTGATCAATAATGAGACCTAATTAAAGTTTTTGCTTTTTTGCTCCTTGGGAAGCTAAAGATAATGATATTCCAACTGTCCAGTTAAATTACATTTTTTATTTGGTATTCAATGACATGCTTTTTAATGATATAAAACAGAATAATAATCAACATTAATATTCAGAGAAGACAATTTGCCTACATTTTAATTGATGGGGGGCCGTAAGGGACCTGGATAATGGATAGGGGGGTTGCTGGCCCAAAAAAGGTTGAGAACCACTGGTTTAGAGCGTCTTTCCAAAGTGCCTGAGGCGAGCTGGAATCTCTGGGTCTAACACAGGGGGTTGGAAAGGGTTAAGACGAATAGGCAGTCTTCACTTTAATCTTCATAATGGAAGCTAAAGAGGACTAATGATACCTTCTCTCTCCTCCTCCCATGCCTCCCTCCATCCCTTTCTCCTTCCCTATCTCCACACCTCCATCCTTAACCCCCTGACCCTCCTCCTTCAGCATTTCTCTCTCTCTCTCTCCACCCCCTCTCTCTTTCTCTATTAGCTTCTTATTCCTTTTCTTATTCATCCCTCTGTCTCCATTTGCATCCCTCCATCCCTTCTTTCTCTCCTCGGACACAGCCAGGCATTACCACAGTGACAAATGGATCCTTACATGCCACACTGTTACCTTGAGTGTGTGTGTGTGTGTCTGTGTGTGCGTGCACGCATGCATGCAACATGGAAGGTGTGGATTTCTAGCTAAGCATTGTGTATATGTATGCATTGGTTTGTGTACCTACGTATATCTATATGGGCATGGTTTGTGTGTGTGTGTGTGTGTGTGTGTGTGTGTGTGTGTGTGTGTGTGTGTGTGTGTGTGTGTGTGTGTGTGTGTGTGTGTGTGACGGCTGTAGCTCTGTGACAGTGACTGATAGCCAGTCGTGGTAAACGATGCAGAACTTTCTTTAATAGGAGATACAAGAGGTGGTTAAAAATCCTGCCTAATGGAGAAATATGATAGAGAGGGAGGGAAGGAGGGGTGTGTGAAGATAGAGAAAGAGAGAGAGAGAGAACTAATATGGAGAAAGATACATAAGAAAGAAAGGAGAAGAGAGGAAAAGCAAAAGGTGAAGGACATGTTCTTAAATTAAAACTCGTGTTTGATGCCAGATTCTCTCCAAAGTGGTACTGTGACATGATGGGCCGGGTCCAATGAGCTGCAGAGTGAAAAATTTAAACATTGCAGTGTAATGGAGCTTTTAACCTTTTTTTGTTGACCACTTGGGGGCAGTGGAAATAACCTGTGAACAAGTCTGTCTTAAAACAACAGTCAGGTGCTCAAAGAACATTGAATACAGGTTTTTCTTGCTGTAATTATTCCTCCTGTTCTTACTGACCATTAGATGACTCTTTCAAAATGCACTTAAAATGTAAGTGATGGGGGACAAAATCCACAGTGCTCCTTTCGTACAAAAATGTATTTAAAAGTTTATCTGAAGCTAATATGCTAATATATATTCAGCATCCAAATGTGTCAAATCAAGTAGATATCTTTCAATGTTACAGTCTTTTTACTGCCAAAGTCCCTCTTTTTGTCACTATACTTCCACCACAGCTCAACAGTGTTGAGTAAACACTGTCTGAGGAAACACAAAGAGGGAATTTGATACTAAAAGACAGTAAATGTGTCAGATATCCACTTGATATGACTAACTCAGACTACTGAAGCCTCATAGAAGCTTCACATCAACTTTTAAAATGCATTTTCGCACTCAATGACTGTGTGGACACACTGTGGATTTTAGCCCACATCACTTACATTGATAGCACATTTGAAGGAGATCTTTTAAATAGCCGCTGTCACAAGAGAAGTTAGCATAACTGTGAACTTAATATAAGTTAATATGGTGAACGTGTTAGCAAACAGCCACACATCTGGAGTCACAGATTCACGTTTTGTCTTTTTTTATCGACTGATGGAGCTGAATTTTGTTGCATACTGAATATATGGAGAGAATGACAATTACCTTGACACTTTTGCTGCAGTTTTCATCGGTACACTTTGATACATAATTGCACTTTTGTACTTATATGTTGGAAAACCAAGTTTCTGCAGCTATATTGTTTGGAAGAAGGTTGTTTGTTTCTTGCAGTTTAGTTTGATTTGACCAAAGAGGATTGGATTGAATACATTTTTTGTAATGTTTTTTGCCAATTTTCTTAAACAACTATGCACTAAATTGTGGCTCAACAGCAATGGTGTGGGCTATATACTGTTTAATACATAAATAGTGAGACAGTATGAAGTCAGAGGAAGATATGTCTGTCATGCTGTCTCCACATGCTGCACATTACGCATGTGAATCTCTTCCCGTGTGTTATGCGTGTGTATGTTGATGGATAGCCCTCATCACCGGACCCCTCCCTCCGGCCCCTTCAGTAACAAGGGGAGGGATGGATGAGCGGAGCGAGTGGAGGGGTAGTACAAGAGGGAGAGAGACAGACAGGAAGCTTCTACACTGTTCACGCAATGTGGATGAAAACCTCATCAAGTGCTGTAAAAGCTGAAAATCTGTACTTCAACCTCAATCACAGTTGTGTCTCAAATCAAATGTGCACCTCATCAAATTCACATGACCTAACATACAAAGTTCAAATACAGACAAACATGTATCAGCCAATGGGTGCAGTCACACATGATGAAGCATGTGGTTTCAAGCTATGAAAGCAAAGTGCTGCACATATTAACTGAAAGCATTTAAAAGCTTAAAAAGAGAAACACGATAAAAGCACATAGGCTCCAGTTAAGTCCTCATCCGTGCCTCCTGGAAATAAGATTTTGAAAAAAATCTTCTCTCTTCTCTCTTATTTTAAAAAAAAATCATACATAACCACCCATTTGGCTGGGCAGAGGTTCAGTAGTAATCCAGTGGAATTGTCTCTAATAACTGCACCCCTGGTGTTTTTTTTTTACTTTAGTAATGAATTTATTAGTCCAGCAGGGGGCGTAGCTGCACTTCACCAAATGCACCACAAGATGGTGATGAAACAACTCAGCATCAGCTGTACCAAGACAGTTAAACTGTAACACTGAGGACATTTGATTTGTTTATTTACCCCTTTTTTCTTTTTCTTTTTCTTTTCTAGTCTTTCCTTTCCTTTCCTTTCCTTTCTGTCTTTCTTTCTTTCTTTCTTCGTCGTCGTCACACTATTAAATCTGTCGTATTCAATCAGTTTCTCTCAGCATTCGCAGAGGAAGTTGGCATGATTTGAATAGAGATTTGACTATAGTGGTGTGTAGTTTGCAGCGGAGATGAAGGTCACCTAACTGTCACTGATACAGCGGTAGCCTCAGGTGATATTCTTTCATATGCCAGAAGGTGTTGTTCTACATAGTGCGGTCTATGTGGGCAAAAACAATTTCTGAAGGTATGAACACTGTGATACTTTTATGGGTTTTTTTTTTTCAAAGGACCAGTTTCGAAAACACTTTCATCCTCTTTCTTTTTCTTCTTCTCCTGCTGATAAAGTGTGTGTGTGGTTATATGATGGCAGGTGTAATTATTTCAAACATATCTGAGATTCCCTGTTCTTAATAATATCTGCTGTGATCAGTGTGAGTGAAACCTTATCTGTGATTGCGTGCTCCTTTGTGGGGGTATCTGTGAATCCTTTGCTGTGCCACTGCTGTCTGCCTTATTTTAATACAGGAAATCAAACACAAAAGAGCACAGAGCAGCCTATTCTCTCTCTCTCATGAAAAACAGTTTAATGGCCGCCGGAGAGGTCTGGATAAAGAGATGAGAACATGTGGATTAGGATCACAGCAGTGCTATTGTTCCTGATTTGCATGAGTCACCACTGACAGAAACTGACACATTTTTCTATCAGCATGTTCATCAGCTTTTTGTTACAGGTAAAAGCCTCCAGCTGAGACTGAATATGAGTTTTAGCTGAGCTTCAAAGAGGTACTCTGATGATTTAGTATTGCACTGTCATAAAGTTGCAGGACTCTAAAGAGGCATGTTTTTCTATCCGGTATTTACTTCTAGTTCATTTCAAGTTTCGCAGTGCTCCTCACAGCTGCCGCATGTGATGACAGTCCTCTCCTGTTCTGTTGCAGTTGCATTTGCTGTCGTTTAGTTCTGTTTTGAGGAAGCATTTTAGTTATTAATAACTTTTGCTTTGGTCTTTGTCATTTTGGTGGTGAATAAAAAAACCCACCTTGTTGTGAAATGGCAAACTTGTGTCCTGTGTCTTTCTGCTTGGTCCCTTTAACACTCCTCACTAATCACAATGTGTTCCACTGTGTAATGAATTAGTTGCCAGGAAGGAGCTGTGGACCTACACCGCAATGAAATTCCCTAAGGTAGTTTGGTTATAACTTGATTAAATGCTAATTTATTTAGGAATATGCATCATGTGAGCATATTAATTACTAAAATTTAAAATGTATTAAAATGCTTTTGACACAGGGCCATCATGCTGGAGCTACTTTAAAGCCCCTATCATTAATCAACATTGTGCTTTAGTGGTGCACACAGTTTAATTCAATACAATTCAATTCAATTTTATTTATCTCATGGCACTTTTCACATGGAGCGGGTCTGGACCATACTCTTTAGTCTAAACCATCTTTGGAGCTGCTCACACATTAATGCATCAGTAATAATAATAATCCAAACATATACTGCCATACTGACAGGAGCCATCCTGCCGCATAATGAGTTTACTTTTGATATTTAAGCTACATTTCCATCATAATATTTATACTAATGTAACATTTTTAATGCAGGACTTTCAGTGTATCAGATGACAATGTGTAATGTCAGAGGCATCACTTATAGTGATGAACCTACAGAGAATTATTAACAACTCTGCTGCTGCCTTCAGCTTTATGAATGATAATGTTGCTCCAGAACTGCTGGATGTGGAAATAAGCAACTGTTTGCTAACAGAACAAAACAACTTAAAGGTGATGATATGCCAGTGTTGTGTTCATAACTTGTTTTGGCTGCCCAAGAGTGGACAAAAAATCAGTTATTGTAGGTTAAGGTGAAAGGTCAGAGTACTTCCCTCACCACAGGATGTGACATGATGATTTTTTTTTCATGCATCTAAATTGCAACACTGCCTACAATCCAATCATCAACATAAGTAGTTGATATCAAACTGCAAATTTTGCCATAAATAATAAACAGCAGGCTTCAATACAACCTCATAAGAACTTCAAAGAAATGCGTCTTCAGAGCATTGACACGACATCACATGCCATACAGGGCCAAGAGTCAGCAGCTTTCTGAGATCAGGTGATCTCTCTGGTTGAAGATACACTAATTCGCAAATCATCTCTCACTGATGTAAGAGAGTGCAGGGTTCAGTTTTGTTCAGACCTATTAAATATTTATTCCAGATGTGCCCTAAAGTCATGGTTCCACTGGGGTTTGAACCCAGGACCTTCTGTGTGTAAAGCAGACGTGATAACCGCTACACTATGGAACCTGTGCATGACGATAGTATACTGGGAATCAGACTGAATAAGTTTTTGTTCTGAAAAAATATATATTTGAGTTTCTTGAAGAAAACAAGAAATAAAACAACATTTCAAAAGCACGAGTTTAAAATGATTTTATTTGTTTCAGCATTTACCTGTGTGACATGAAGATAAATACAAGTGACCACACAGACACTTTCTGTGAGTGTGTGTGTGTGTGTGTGTGTGTGTGTAGGGGGGATGTGTTGTTGTGTATGAACAAGGGCAGAAATAAAAAAAGATAAAAGCAAGAGAGAGTAAACACATCACAGATTTGTAGATATGAAGCCACAGCTTGTGTATGTAGGCGGGTAATGTGTGTGTGTGTGTGTGTGTGTGTGTGTGTGTGTGTGTGTGTGTGTGTGTGTGTGTGTGTTACTAGCTTCTGTAACCATGCTGAAGATTATAACTTGGTTACTCATTAACAGCTGTCCTACTTCCTGAAAGAGTCACATGGAGTCCACCTTTTCTCCAATGAAAACAAATACCTGAATTTTTTCTCGTTTTGTGAGCTCATGAGATACATTAATAGCATAAAAGGTGTTGAAGGGTGAAGGTTGAGCTAGGCCTCAAATTTAAGAATGAAGAGAAGGACTGGTTTTACAGTAAGTCACTGTAATAGTATTTTTTTTTCAGCCTCACAGGAGTAGCAGTCAGTCACTAGATGTACATGCACACTAACTGCTCTAAGTCTGGACAAACCTTCAAGCTAAAAAAAAAAGCATACAGCATATATAAAGTGGATTCAGAAAGTATTCAGACCCTATTCACTTTTTTCAGACTTTGTTTTGCAGATTTCATTTTAAATGGATAAAATTGCTCATCAAGCACAAACTCAATAATGACAAAGTGAAAATGTTTTTAGAAGTTTATGCAAATTTATTAACAATCAAAAACCGTATTTCTACTGTACTTCTAGGTAATGTTGTAGCTTCATTAGTGTTTGTTTTTACAGAGCGGTGTCTCTTTATCATCCCAAAACTGACTCTTATTTCTCTAGTACCAGTATCCACATGAAAGTCCTCCAGTCTTAACATCTCAGGGTGTCGTTTCTTATCGCTCTCATTAGCATTTTCTGATCTTGTTCCCATATTGGCAGGTCAGTACCTTTACAAACTGGTTCAAATCACCACTGCAAAATTGTCATATGACAATTCCCTGATCTGGCACCACTAGAGCTAAGGTTTGGTTAAGTTTAGGCAAAAAAAACAACATGGTTATAGTTAGGGGGAAGGTCATGGTTTCCGATTGTAGGTGAGAAAAAGAAACAGGCTTAACGTCCATGGCAATGTGGTACATTTTGTTCACTCACTCATCCATCCACCCCAAGCTACAGAGTTTGGCTCTATAAAAATGTTGCGCTACTTCTGTTAGTAACCCTCCAAACACCATTGTGAGTGTCTTCATCTGCTCTGTAATGCTTTAGTTATGCTTGCTCCCATTTAAACAATTATAACTTTAATGAGTCGGATATCCTGGTTAATGTTATCTTGAAAATTCACCCGTTAAAATGATCAAAAGTACCTCATTTTGATGATAATCACATTTTCATAGAGTGTGTTAACTTGCTGAATTAAAACTATGAATAGGTTTGGATCATTATTTGTCCAGAATGATGACACACACAGAGTTTTACATGCAACCTGCTACCAAGACTAGAATTAAGTCTGGCTTTAAGTCATGACCGTCAGGGGTGAAGCTCAGAGAGGGACAGTTTAAGTTTAGGAAGTGACTTGTAGTCAATATTGTGAGTTCAGCCAAAGTCCTCACTAGTATGGTAAGGTGTGTGTGTGTGTGTGTGTGTGTGTGTGTGTGTGTGTGTGTGTGTGTGTGTTAGTGGGAGGGGCAAACCGCAGCACCTGTAACTCAGCACCAAGGAAGAGACTGACAGAAGAGTGAATGTGGACAGGAAAGAAGGAAGAAATATGGAAATGTAAGAATGTACCAGAGTAAATGATAAACCAGAGGGATGATAACTGCACCGTGGACTACCAACGACTCATCTTAGCTCTCGTTTTTAGTCTTTTCTATGACTTGCTATTGCCACCTTCAGGAGAGGCATCTAAACCCTACAACAGGGAGGATTAGACCAAGCGATCTACCATTTTCAGGCTTGATTCTCCATTAAGCGTGGTGTTTTTTTGTTTTTTTTTTACAGTACTCTGAAAGTGCCAGAGGCAACTGCACATCCCTCTTCTGGTTTTAGTCTAGTTGTAAATGAAGAAAATGGATTATGGACTCTTCTCTGTGAAGAAACAGCATTTACAAACTGTCAGGTGAGACTTCAGTTTCAGTTTCCTACCACTTCACTACAGACAGCTTATTATTAACTGGCCCCATATACAGTAAGCAATTTCACAAATGATTTTTGTTACCAAAGGCTAAATTCGGGAGTTCAACAATAAGCTGGAAATTGATCCTAAAAACCTGTAGGACTCACCACAGCTGGAAGGAGAGAACAGCTGGCTCCACATCCGTTTCAAACAGGTGAGTCTACAATAGAATTACACGTCAGTATGATCTACATACACATCAATGGTTTCGTCACCCTTCAAAACCTATAAATCATTAAATTATTATCAAAAATGTTTAGTACATCATATCTAAGGAAGCACTTGGGAACAACTGTAAATAATTTGTACTCTCTCACACTACCTACCAGGAGAAAAATCAACTGTAGGCTGTTTTTGACCACATCAATGCAATTTATGCTGCAATTTTGTTCCTCTCACAAATCTAGCCACAGATTTTTCAATATGGAATCTGGAGTTCCATAAGTTTCTGAATACATTTAAAGCAAAACGTGTCTATGCAGTTATGTAATCGTGATTCATTTTACAATCCCTAATTTGAATATATTGGGTGTTTTTTTTTTCTAACTGATCCAGCTTCAGTTGATTGTCAGTGAAAGACTAAAGAAGATAAACATGCTGGTAATCAGATTTGTTTATACTGCAATCTGATTGCTATTGAATCTAAGTCTTATTCTGGTTGAGATATTTTATTGTTTTGTCAATGGAGTAGTCCATGTTTGTCTGGATTTTATTCTTCTCCTGGCTCACTAGTGCCAATATGTTCTACTGCTTCCTTTTCATTGGACGGGGTTTTATTTTTTATGAATTTTCAAGAGTTTCCTTTCAGGTCTACCTCACATATGGAATTTGCCAGCTGCATTAACTCCAGACTTTATTATGTTGTATTTTTCATTGATTTCATGGTTTTTGGTCCACTTGTGACAGGACGACTGGGCTGTTCATTAATCAGTTCTGTCTGTCTGTCGGTTTCATTCAGGGCAAAATATCTGCTGTGCACATTCCAACCTAGTATCTCAGTATTCATAAGATATCAAATCAGCTTTATTATAAGCTTTATTGGCATGACACATCATAAATCCATGTTGCCAAAGCAGCATTAAAAAGCTACAAACACTGACAGATGATCAACATCTATATAACAATATATAACATATATATAAGATATAACATTTTTTACATATATAATCGCACAGAAACATTTACTACAGAGCTTGTTTTTCTCATATCATGGCAAGACTTAATATATTTTGCAGCCATTATTGCGCATTGACTTTTTTCCCCACATAAATATGGCGGTTTTTGAAGATCGGGGAGATGGATACATTCAGGATATATATTATTTATTTTTTCAAAGAAAATCTTTCTCAAATCCTCATATTTGTCACAGTATAATAAGAAGTGAGATTCTGTGTCAACCTCTCCTTTATGACAAAGTGAGAGTGTTATCAGTGTTCCTTATCACCATCAGGTTTCAATGATGATAATAATAAAGATAATAAAGTTGGGATAGTCAGAGTCTCCAGAGGATGTTGGTATCCTAACCTCTAGTGCCACCGTCACAGGACGTATATCATGTTTTAAATATCAGAACTTAACGGGCAGATTGGAATGAAATTCGGCTCATTCCCTCAGGACAAGCTTTACATTTTAGCCCCACTCATAAGGCACTAATCAGAACTCACTGTCACTGCACACATATCTGAAGGAACATGTGTGCTTAAATTTGTACACTTGTCTTCACAAGTTGTATTGATTAAAATTTGGGTTTCACTAAGTCCATTTTCTTTTGTCTAAAGACCTGGTCACAACAGCATTTACAATGGCAAGATTTCACAGCGAAATCAATCCACTGAATTTGCTCCAGATGGCAAAGTAGATTCACTGACATTTTTCACATGAAGTTCAACTGGTAAACTTTGAATCAAGAATTTGTGTGGTTGACCAATAGAAGGCCGCCTTGACACTCCTGACCATTCAGGGGCGGGAGAGCCTTCTCTTCAGAAGACATGGTTTGCAGGCGGTTATCGGTCGACATAACAAATAAATCTTTTGAATAACTGTACTGACCCATAAGTGAACAGGCTAAGGCCCTCTTTAACCAATCTTTTTATTTCATGAAATGGTGTGCAATCCTGACAAAACAATGCTGAAGGGGAGTAAACAACCCAGCACAGAGAAAATAGAAAGAATTTCAGTGACCTATTGTGACCGACTAGTGATAGCATTCCCCAGCTGGTTAGCATGTTAGCAGTTCGCTCACCAGCTACAACAGTTCACCAATTATCCCTGCAAGAAGTCATTATGTATTATGGCATTTCGTCTTGTTACTTAACCTAGTTTTTTGAAAAGTAATTCCGTATTATTTAATCAATCTGATAACTGGATATAAAAGCTATTTCATGGCAGGATAGGCACGTTTTATGGCAGCACGCTTTCAGATTTGAGTCTCACTGGAGTGCCTTTAAATAATGCACTTCATCCCAAAGTTCAGAAGGTGCTCTCTGCAATCTAACTGTGAAATCTGACCTTTGTTTGGAGGAAGATGCAAATTTGACACTGGTTCATCACTGAATATAAACGCAAGCACACATTCACCTTCAAGACGGTGAAGAAACCAAACTGTTGGCTGTGAATATAAAACATCTGTTCTTCTTGGATGACGAAGTATCAGCTGTTTAAGAGGGACCACAGTGTTTAATCCCCGCTATGTCGATTCTCATGTAAGTGTTGTTGTGCAACACACTGAATGTGTAACTTGTTGCCCTGTTTCATTTTAATTCAGTCGATGAATGAAGACTTTGGAACACCTCTAGTTCTCTCGTACCTGCCAGGCATAACAACCTTTGAACACTCCCTTCCATGTTTGATCTCTATCTCAATCTCTCTCTCACACACACACAGTAAATATAGTGGTTGGTAACACAGTGAATACACCCAGACAACTGTGCCTTGCCTACAGTGACTGCAGACTGTGTTTTGAAATTGAAGTGTATTAATCTTTGCTTTTAAAGCACAACTGCCTCACTTTCTCTACTGCACACAGTATACTGTATTACTAGAACACTGAATCATTTCTACAAATTAATAGGGATTTAAATTTCAACACTACCGTACACGACCGTAACACTACTGTAACATACACAACAATGACTTAACTTTAACACAATAGCGATTGAAACTGCATCCAGTTCAAAAAAGCTTTTTTTCCTTTTGTATTCAGGCTTAGGTAACACTCTCCTGGGGAAAATATTGGATGTACAAAATGTTTTATGTTTCACTTAAAAGTATCCATTTATCATTTCTTAGAAGATAATCACGCAAATCAATGCAGTTGTGTTTCCACTGGAGGGACCATGAAGAGGACGCTACAGTCACTGACAAAGGAAATAGTAATGTTGCCCTGTTTATGGTAGACAGAAGTTAGCAACATATTAAGACAACTAGTTAATAGAGTCTAAAGCCATGCTGCTGCTAATGTACTCACAATGACAACATGTTAATGTTAAATGTTGACCACAGTCCACCATCTCAGTTTAGTGTGTTTGCATGATAAAGTTTGGTAATAAGCATAAAACACAATTCCATCTTTATGTGTAACTAGACTGTCTTTTAAATAAAAACACAAATGTCAATCTAATCATTGTTTCAGAGGAAAGTCTTTTAGGAAAATGAGATATTTTAGTCTGGACCTGACTGACACTGCCAAGAAATCAGTTACCATCGAGTGTGCAGGGAGCAATTCATCATTTCAGAACTGTGTTAAGCCTCACAACAAATACCTATTTGAACACTAACATTTCCCCAAAATGCTCTTTTCAGTTTGTTCAGTTTGTGCCAATTCTGTATCTTTTCTGCATCACAAGCAACTCAATGGCGGCTCCCTTACATTCCCTCCCATTGCACCACTGAAAGGCATTCAAACACAGCTAGGGCGGCTAGGAAGTCGATACTCACTGTCACTTCAAAGTGTTATAGAATCTACCTCAAAAGAGACAAAGAGAGCCAAACAACAATCAGTTAGTTGAGCGTATCATGTCTTCATGAAATACAGAGAGAGAGAAGAAAAGAAACAATAAAACAATGTGCTTTAGTTTCTGTTTGCTCAGCTGCTATAAAAACTTGCCCTGGAGCCAGAAAAAGAAGCTGCGCGGCAGTCAGTTTGTATAGTAGCTGAAGCTGAACTTTTTATATTCATAATAAAGGATCAGCCAACAAAACCGCTTTTGATAAGAAGTCACATCAGAGTCAGTGGATCATTTCTTTGGCTTTGTCTGCTACATTTACATTAAATTCTATTTTGCTCCCCATACTGGGGTGGTTTCATCCTTGATTATTATATTGTTGGGTACATATAATCTTAATGGCCTATTAAGGAACATACATTTAACGGGTAGGTTCAACCTTATCTTCACTTCAGGTCAGGTGAGATCCTTACCTAACATGACTCCAATGTAAGTGATGGAGACAAAATCTACATTCCAAAGTGGGAATTTTGAATGAAAATATTGTACTAAAAGGACTAACTTTGGAAGATATACTCTTAGAAGCCTCATAATATTATATAAGCACATACACATACGAATACATTTTGGCGCACACAGGATGAGGGCTGTGGATTTTGTACCTTATCACTTACATTAGAAGAGCATTATGAAGGGATCTTTTAACGTCCAGTATGATTATGTCCAAAGTTACAAAAAAAAACGCACCAGCACCTATGTGTTATGTCTCAGGAGGAGGGACTGGGACTATTTCTTTCTGGGCAAAATCCTAAATTCAGCATGGTCTCCAAGCCAAACTGCACACTATCTTTGTGCAGCCTCTCCACAATTAGTGTGCCAATTCTCATCCTTGTTACAGCTGCACATTTGAATTCAACAGGAAAAGTCACTCATAATGTATTTTTGTTAACAGATTTAAATGGGCTACATGTTTGATATTGTACTGCAGTGTTTTATTCCACTTGTATTCCTGTTCTTCTCATCTTTAAAAAATACATTGGCTACTCTTAACAGGTTGCTGGTGTATTTTTGGAGGTAAAGGAGGGGTGATCAATTAAATGTGCCAGAACCACATGGCAGACTATATGCTATGATATGACAAAAGCATTCTCCAAACTTTGTGTCAATAGTTTGTGTTTGTCTCTTTCCTATCTCGACATAACCACGCACAAAGCCAGCTCCATAAAGAATTGATTTCCCCCAGTTTGGTTTCAACCCCATCCAACATTTTTGTGGTGAACTGGAACACAGAATGTGAGCCAGGCCTTTATCACCCTGTACCAGGGTTGGACGTTACTGGGAGAAAATCACTGCAGCCAGGTTCAGAAATTTGCTGGAAAGCCTGAAACCAGAAGAGTGGAGGCTGTTATAGCAGCAAATTATATGAGTGTCATTTTTGGGTGTCCACATACTGTAGGTTTGGTCACACTGTACTGCCATTGTCATCCCTGTGAATAGCAAAGTTACATAAACGATGAAATGTCTCTTTCACTGGCTCATCATGTCTCAGATGGGAATTCCATGAGAAGCTGAATTAACAGCCAGTAACACCCCACCCCCACCCTCAACACACACACACACACACACACACACTCATATATTCATTGGCCAGACCTCCAATAAGTTTCTTTGTCTAGCATGCACACACACTTTGGTGTGACTCATTGTCACACACACACACAGTAACCTGAGCATGTGTGCATCCACAGCATATGGAGGCTATTGAATTACACTGAAATATTAACAGTGTCATGGGTGGATGGACGGGTGCTCAGATACACACACACACACACACACACACACACACACACACACACACACACACACACACACACATCATAACAAACAGATAGACACTCATAGATACACACTCACAGAGACAGGTGCACAAACACACATGCAGTCTCTGTGTGTTGCAGATTATCCCATTCTTGGTTAATCTCAATAATGCAACAATCGTCTATTTTTCTATTTTACTCAGTTTTTTCTTTTTTCTCTTAACCTTCCTTTTATCCGTTTTTCCTCTCCTCAGCCCTCCATCCATCCCATCATTCATCCATCATGGCAGAGCCATCTCCAGGTTGGTGGAAGCTAACTTTCCTGAGGAGAAAAAAATCCCAGCCCAAGGTTTTATATGAAATCCCAGCAGAATCCGTATCCAACGCTGCCACTGGCCAGAATGGGTCCAGCACAGCCACCGGAGCTGCTGCCCACCCAGAGGACACAGTGCATGATCCCCAGCTGGACGCACGTCTGGAGAGGATCGTGGATAAAACAACAGCGAGCAAGGGGCGCCACGTCAAGGTGTCCCACTCAGGGAGGTTTAAAGAGAAGAAGAAAGTGCGTGCCACGCTGGCAGAGAACCCAGAGATGTTTCCTGGAGGTGATGCCATGAGGGATGAGAACCAGAGGGCTGGGAAGTGACAGGGCACAAATACTCCAACATTCAATCACTGATGCATTCTAAGGGACAATTTCAATTGGGGGTTTGTGGCTATCTGCCATCTTTGTCAGTCTCTGGAGCCATACAATCCAAACTTAGGAAAAAACTGAGCCTTAGGAGGACAATACATTTGAAAATTTGCACTAGGACACTCATTAGAATAAGAAAAAATATGTGCCTAGTTTATATTTCTGGAGAGGTCTGAGGTTTTCCCATTCACTTCAATACAGATCTAGTGGCCATTAGAGGAACTGCATCCTGAAGCGCTTCCACTTTTCGTCACTCAGTTGTGGTGATTGTTAAAACCTACAACCTTTCCATTACTGGAAACATTATCTGACTGCTAGACAAAACCAGTCATGTCGCTGTATAAGGAGCTCTGGATCACTGCAAATTACAATCTGCTGAAACACTTTTTCTGAGTATTGATATTTCTCTTTTTTATCTTTAAATATAGGCATGTAACATCCTGACATTCTGACATGTTAGCAGGGATACAAAAGCATGTAAAGTTTCAGGTCTTGAGGGGCCTTGAACGTCTTGCAAAAAAAAAAAGCAGTTTAACTTGTATTTGGGAAAACTCTTAGTATACACTTAGAAGGAGCTTTATTAGTCCAGCTGGGGGAGCAATTGATCTTTATATAGTGTTTTATGACAAATGACTTTTCTCTATGTAATTTGGCTGAAATCAACATCTCAGCAGTAGTATCTCTATATGTACGCACCCTCTAAACTTGAATATATGCCTGGAATAAAACGCAGCCTACCTGCACACGTTGTTGACAGTAAAAGCCGGTAGAGGGGGGGGGGCATCACACCACACAGAACAGTTTCTACTAAACTCTTCATTCAGACTCCGTAGTCCAGTTTTCCTGTGAAAGTTTACTGAGTCAGAACACATTCATACATTCCTTTCACTTTATGTCTGAGTTTTGGATCTGAGGAGTGATGAGACACAGCTGTGATTTATGTGGAAGTGTGAGAAAAATCAATTTGTATTTTGACTCACAGAAAGTTGAATTTAAAAGCTTGTTTTCTTGATAAATGTCTGATCTCTTCTACAGCATCTGGGATTATTCTCAACAGCAAATCAATAGAGAAACTGCACATGACTGCACTGACTTCTAGTAATCCCGCTTTCAGTTTTGATTCTAGGTAAAATGAATATAACATGTTCTAAATCTGTTCCTCTCCAATGCTAAACATAGCTGTGCTCATTTCAGATTGCTATCTTAATGCTGCAGAATTTGGGGTGTGTTTTATAGATTGTTTTTTTTTTGTAAATAAATTGTTGGATGAATAAAAATATATGTGTGTTTTTAATAATTAATCATTTGTTCTTGCAGTTACATTATAGACCTATATCTATGCCAAGTATAACAGCTACCAGCACTGCAAAAAGATTCATACAGATGAGAGAATGTTCATGAACAGTTTGATATAACAATAAATAAACCTCATCTGCACACAGTTGCTGTGGTCAATTCAAACCACAAGAGGGGGCCCTCGCTCCATAGAGACACCTTGTCAAACTCCCTTTTACACATTTGATCGTGTTTGATAAAATGATGCTCTCTAGTGCTCAAAGGCAAAATTACACATTATATGTACGTCCATAAACACTATAGAGCTCCCCACCACCATATATATATACTGGCTTACTTTAAAATGCATTATATGTCAACATTACAGGTTTCCAAGTTTTAACTAAAGGTGAAAAACATCACACAGAAATCAGAAAATTAAAGCTCTCACTTTGCTTTGCATAGGAAAATCAATTTCAAATATGAGATGTGGATAGTGCCACAGATAACGTATCACAAGAGATTGTCATGCAACATCAAAGTTAGAAACAGGGTGTGCAACATAAGTTGCCTGTGTAGTCTGTGGTATGTCATCAACTTAACTGACAGTTGATTCAGTAAAAAAATTTTTTATATGAACATCATTTACAGATATTAAAAGAAAAAACTGTGGGTAACTATCCAGAATATCATAGGAAAGCACCAAAGGAAAACATTGAAACAGGTTTTATCATTCAACTCTCATATATAGACAATGTAAATGCATATTTTTAACATATTTTAAAGAAATATAACATCAGGGGATAATGGATGAATGTGAATGTCTGATATCATTAATAGGCAATCTGTCTGTGAAGTTGATGAGTCATGCCTGCATTTGATCAGAAGAATGTTTTAAATGACGTGACACAGAGCAGAAAAGTGTGGAACTGAATAAGATTTAATATAACTAAAATATTGTGAAGTTATTACTATGAAAAGATCAAAGCCCTTAAAGGCACCTGTGGATGTCTGTCAGTATCTTGATAGTATATTTATATTTTTATAACAATTGTTGGTTTATTAGGCTACCACTTATATAACTTGGAGTGGCTCCACCAATAGTAGCACAGACAGTGGAGAGTAATATAATAGGGGATGTATATGGGTGTAAACATGACATTATCATCACAGTTTGGGGACAAAGTATCCCAGGGTACATTGTAGATTCATGTCTGATTTTTTGGGGAGTCCTGTAGACAGAATTATCTCTGGAAGGAAATAATTTCTTTTGCAAAATGGGACCAGCATCAATAGATAGTTTAATAAAGTTTAATAACACTAAATTTGGTGTTAAGTTACTCTTTAAATATAAGCTACTGTCACATTGCCACCAGGCTCTCATTTGCAGTTCCTATTGATTTCATTCAAAATTTTGCAGGTCTGGCTTATCCTTCTTCAGGTAATCCTTAGTTTGGCTCTTTCCACACTTCATAGTCTTACTTTTCCCAAACTAGACAATTCTATACTACAACAATTCCAAATGTTTTTTAAGTAGCAAAATCAACAAGAAGTGTGAAAGAATGGATATGTAACTTTGATCTGGCAGTATAAAAAATAACTTTAATGATTTTAACTCCCCAAAACAAGAATGGAATCCCATGACAGAATTCATTTCATGTAAAAAGCAGGTAAAATTAAAAGCTAAACTATGTTTAGTATTCTTGTCTTTTAAAATGAAGAGTAATATTTTTTTAAACCTTGCACCAAATAATGCTGCCTCATTTTTATATATTTTATAGAAAACAATAATATAATAATTATGTCAACAAAACAACACAACTATTACTTGGTTTGCTTTGAATATATATATATTTTGTGTGATTACAGTAAAATTGACTTACATTTGCACAAAGTAAATATAGCTTTACTCATTGGTGAGACCGTATAAAGACAACATATTCCCCATTTCAATATATTTTGTGTTGATATGAATGTACTACACATACAATGTATACACATCTGTACAGGAGCTCAGTCCAGACCTTGCTCTAATGTAGTTAATAATCAGTCTATCAATCTAAATCTTATTTCATTTATGACTATACCAGACAGCCAAACTATATCATCTTTTTTTAACTCTGACTTATTATGTACATTAACTATGTTGATATGTTCATAGGATGTTTAGGAAAGGATCATACTAGGTTAAGGTAAGAGTACAATGGTCAACGGTCAAAAAGTAAAACAAGTTTTTTTTTCAAATGTCAAAGTAAATGCTTGTAGAAATTAGGCATTGTAGTTTAACAAGCAGCCAGCCTACAGCTTGGAAGTATTTAGTGACCATCAGCAGCTAGATTAACATTAGCCATGGTGACCACACATGGCAGCACTCAAGAAATGTAGCCTGTAGCCTAATGTCTGGCTATGTAACAGAAACTCATTCTGATTCAGGCCAGGGCTGGCACTGTTTTTGCACAGTATGGTGTATCTCTGTGTATGTCCCTACTGTATATTAAGTGCTCTGTTTTAGCAGCTGTCATCAAGCAGCAGTGTGGGTCTTTCTTTACACTGGAGGTGATTCTCCCTTCTCAAACTGACACAGAGACACCAAGGACCCAAATGTAGAGCTTAACTTAAATCGGAACGCAGGATAGAGGGGTTCGGTAAATGTGCAGTGGAAGGTGTGCAGGTGGATCAGTGTCTCAGAGGAGACTTTGTAGAAGGACAGAGTGCCAACAGACCAGTCCAGATACACTGCTACTTTGCCAGAGTCAGATGAGGAGGTGACAGCCCGTATGTCTACTGTTCTCTTATTGTGACAGACAGAGTAACCATGAGCAGAACAGAAGAGACCCCAGGACTTGTTGTTCTCACCAAGACAACATTCGTCAAACTCTCCTTTCCTTTTGATTCCTCTGTATGTCACTCCTATATTCACCCATCCTTTCCACTTCACCTCCCAGTAACAGCTGCTACTCAGACCTTCTTTACACAGAACCTGCTTCCAGAGTTGAAATCTGTCTGCATGGTCAAGATAAGGCTGCTCCTCTGTCACCTCTGTCACCTCTCTGTTGTCCTCTGATAGAGAGAGCTGACTGTGTGCTGTGTTTGGGTCCAAAGTGAGTTCACAGGCAACTAATGAAGAAAAAGACACAACAGGTGCAGATTTTAATTTGACATGTTCTAAATAATTTCTTGATTAATTAGAAGATAATTAACTCTACCAAAGTGGTTGTAATTATTGAAATTCATTAGTTGAAAATCTCAAAAATGCACAACTTGATTTTTAATCAAATCTGGCAGGACGTTGAGCCATGATTAGCTTTTGGTGCTTATCCAGAGTGAAAAGTGTCATATGGCCTTTTATAATGTTTAGTTTTATTGCTCATTAAAGGATATAGCTGGTGATTTTCTGTATTTTTCTTATTGTCCACAAATCTCATGTGCAGAGCCAAACCAATAATGAATTGATCCCTACTTAAAGTTGTGTGTGTATCCAAACCCTGATATATCTTATTCCTCTGTGCCTGTACCTCTATTGTTGTCCAAAAACTATTAAAAACACAACAGTGGCTCACACTGGGTGACGTGTTCCTACAGTTTGGGCAGTTAGCTACTTTGTTTAGACAAAGCTCTAAACACTAATAACAATGATCACATTTTTAGTCTGAGGAGAGAAGTTCCGAGTGAGGCAGATGCCACTGCACATGCACAGGAATGTGATTCTGTTTACAGCTTCGCACCTCTTGACTTTGTGCTAAGGTTCTTTGAGAAACTCACAATGTCTGGGTCAGAGTCTGATTGTTACACTAATATCACTAATATGCCTTATCCTTTAAAGTATAGGTTTGAGTTTTTTTTAAGTCTGTCTTAATACAATATCTAGTCGATATCTTATAAAGACACAGTCTATTTAGTACAAAATTCTTGTGTTTTTTCCCCCTGGAATTAATTTACTTGCTAAGGCAGCAAAGGGGCACATTCTAGTAAAACCCCAAATCTATCCTTTCCCTGTGGGGTATAAAGGAAAAACAGATTTTAATTTCAGTTTTTTATATATCACTTCTTTATTAAATGTCATTCAACTTCATCAAATTTGTTACTGTATTTGCATAATTGGTTGCCTAATTCTGGCAGACAAGGTCTATTTGATATAAACCATTATTACTTGGGGCTAGGCTCTTGTGCACCTTTAGGCTTTCTCATTATTATTTGTAATACTTATCTTTATAGAGGCACTGATAATGACTTTTGGGATGCATCAGAAAAGCTCAACTTACACATGAAGGGTTTCAAGCGATGCCTTCCACCATGGTCAACACTGTGGCAGAAGTGACACAAGAAATAATGAGGCAAAATACAAATAGACACACACTGAATAAGCTGTAACTGTACAGTGTACACAACATGACCTACCAGAGCGTGTCCAGTCTCCACTGTGGATCATCAAGTCTAGCAGAGAGCAGCATCTCTCCCAAATATCCTGGATAATTGTAGCTCAGATCCAGCTCTCTCAGATGGGAAGGGTTGGAGCTCAGAGCTGAGTCCAGAGAAGTACAACCTTCCTCTGAGACCTGACAACCTGCCAACCTACACATATATAGTACGTATTACACTTATATACATGTATGTTTTGCACAACAGATTTTCTAACCAGTAGTCTATATCTTTAGTTAGTTGTGATAATAGTAGAGTAGATAGTAGGCCTACCGTAACACACCAAATTTACTCCAACACAAACAACTGACTTAATTAGATTTGTATTTTAAATTCTCCACTTAATTTGTCACAGAATTTCATGCATCCGTTCTGATATTTTATGAATAAGTAAATAAAGGAAATCATTAACAAGACCAATACCATGCTAGCAGTCCCTTGAGGCCATAAAGTTCATGACAAACCAGAAAACAAAATCAATGCATAATTGAATGAAAAGTTCAGTGACAATGTTGCTATTTCTAATTATTTCATCACAAGTGTGGGTAGACGTAAAATGTGACCTGGTGAATTTACAGTACATATCAGTGTTAAGGGGTTATGACACATAGCTACAGAGTTTACGCATGTAGCTGGCTTACACCATAGCACAGTGCATAGTAGCTGATGTGTGCTTCCTCAAATGGAACTAGCATGTTGGGGTGACAGCTACAGAGAAACCATGTGGAGACCAAAGTCAAGCTATCTCAGCTGCAATGAGCCCTGACCTATGAGCCCTGTTCTCTAACACAGAGAAAGAACTTAATACAGTGATTGCACAGAATAGTCTCATATAAAACAAGGCTAGATCTTCCCGGTGGTGCTCTACATCAAAAAGTAAAAGAATGTAAACACAGTTAATGTGGAAGAAATAAAGGGGTCGGTATGCTCCTTCAGACATGTCTGTTGGATGGTCCAATAGCTTTGGAAATCCCCTCCCAACACACCTGTCCAGGGGAGGATTAGGGAACGCTGCGCAGGGCCATTTCTTTAGCTTTCTGACACAGATGAGCTAACATTCAAACCCACTTCACACAGTGATTGGCTAGCTGTGCAGAGGTAAGAAAGAAACCGAGTGCAACACTATGAATGTCTTCCAGGAGAGACGGTTTCAAAATATGCACCATTGTCCCCATATTTAAACAATATCACCAATATCACCCTCATATCCCCCACTTTTTCTGACAGTCAGCTTTTCACTTGGCTTTGAGTGTAACTAAACACATCTGATTTCTGACATGGTAGGATGACATGTTGTAAGAACCAGTTCTGATTGACCATAAATCTTTGGTAATATATGGCCTGATCACTAAAAGATATCCTTTTTGTGTTGCAGTGGTGCTATGCTTTGCATGTATATACTGTATACATGCAGTATATATAGAGAGAAATATGAAAAAAATATGTTGTTATTCCCTTATGTTGCAATAATGTTGCCTTGCTTTTCAATATGTTACACCCAAAAATGATCAAAGCATGAACAGCTCAACTATCAAGCTTCATGACCATTTGATTTGATTTGATTAAGGTGGAGGAATATAAGTGTTTTTAAAGCACAACACTCTTAACTGAAATGGTTTTCTTGTGTATCAAGTTAAAAGAAATTCTGGAAAGAAATGTAACCTGAGATTTTCCAGTCTACAGTGAGGACTCTCTAGTCCTGCAGAGAGCAGCTTCACTCCTGAGTCCTGCAAATCGTTGTCACTTAGATCCAGCTCTCTCAGACTAGAGGACTGGGAGTTGAGAACTGAGGCCAGAGCTTCACAGCTTGTCCCTGACAAGTTGCAGCCACGTAACCTGAGGAGGCATGAAAAATAGAAATCAGAAATGGGAAGTACACAATGCTTCTTTAATTTCTTTTGTAGCAATATTTGTTTTAATTAATTTGCCCAGTTACATATGTATTTTCAAATATTCACTGGAGGCTTTGACTCCTGGAAACAAATACATTTTCTCTAAAATGAATTGTGTTCATGAGGTCAAGTTAATAGACAAGAATTGGATAGTTCTGCAAAAAACATTTTGTTCAATTATGTTTCTTAACATTCCATGCCAACACTTATGAAATCATTTTCTTTCCATCAATTCATTTCTCTACAGAAAACAAAACAAACTGCAATATTTTGATACATTCCAAATATTGTTAAAAATCAAAAGTTTAGGGCCGAATACAAAACCTTGGGCAACTTCACATTTAACCTTCATACATTCAGAATTTTACATGTTGTTGTCTATTATCCAGATGACTACTTAACCATTGGTGAACTGTCCTTCTTGAAGGAACTCCAAATTGTCCACATATTTAAGTCAGTACTTTGCATGGTAGCTTGCCGCTAATGGTGTGTGAGTGTGCATGTGAGGCAAATTGTAAAGCACTTTGGATTAAAGCTTTACATAAATTCAAGCCATAATTGCAAATGCAGTCCAAAGTCCATCACTCTGAAAACCACTCACTTACTATCCCACTTCTTTCTCCATTAATGCTTAACATTGGCATTTATTGTAAACTACGCCTGTAGAATTGTCCAATATGAACTTAATTCCGAGTTATACTGGACTGAGTCAAACAGGCATTGAATTTATTCATGACTACTAACCTTAGAGTTTCCAGTCTACACTGTGGACTCCCCAGTCCAGAACACAGCACCTTTACTCCAGAATCCTGCAGGTCATTGTTACTGAGGTCCAGCTCTCTTAGACGAGTTGACTTGGACATAAGAACACAGGCCAGAGCTTCACAGCTTCTCTCCAACAGCTTGCAGTTACTCAGCCTAAAATTAAAAATGCTTATGTATTATCACAAGTAAAAACTATACTTTATATAGTAAGTTTGCCTTTTTATCAATGCATCTACCGAGATATTCTTGAGGCTTTGACCACTGGCAGCAGCCTCAGGAGACCTTCCTCTGAAGCAGAGTACTTCCTTAAGTCAAACACATCCAGGTCATTTTCTGATGACAGTAGGATGAAGGCCAGCGCTGACCACTGAGCAGGAGATAGTTTGTCTGTGCAGAGACTTCCTGAACTCAGGTACTGTTGGATTTCCTCCACTAGAGAATGATCATTCAGCTCATTCAGACAGTGGAAGAGGTTGATGCATCTCTCTGGAGAGGGGTTTTTCCTGATCTTCTTCTTGATGTATTTGACTGTTTCCTGATAGTTCTCTAAGCTGCCTCCTGGTGGTTTTAGCAGGCCTTGTAAAAGAGTCTGATTGGTCTTCAGTGACAGACCCAGGAGGAAGCGGAGAAATAAATCCAGGTGTCCATTTGGACTCTCTAAGGCCTTGTCCACAGCACTTTGGAAGAGGGGATTTACTTTAGATTTGTCCCTTAACAGTGAAGACCAGCAGGATGTTGACTCTGGTTCTGACAGTAGATTGATACCAGTGTTGATGAAAGTCAGAACAACATAAAGAGCAGCCAGAAACTCCTGAAAGGTCAAATGGACAAAACAGAACACCTTGCCCTGGTTCAAACCACACTCCTCTTGAAAGATCTGTGTGAACACTCCTGAGTACACTGAGGCTGCTTTGATATCAATGCCACACTCTAGAAGATCTGATTCATAGAAGATCAAGTTGCCTTTCTGAAGCTGTTCAAAGGCCAGTTTTCCCAGAGACATGATGATCTTGCAGGTCTCTGTGTTCCACAGTGGATCTGTCTCTGCTCCTCCTCGATACTTGACATTCCCTACTTTGGACTGAACCACCAGGAAGTGAATGTACATCTCAGTCAGGGTCTTTGGTAACCCTTTAATGGTTTGTGATCCCATTATATCTTCCAGAACTGAAGCAGTGATCCAGCAGAAGGCCGGGATGTGGCACATGATGTGGAGGCTTTGTGATGCCTTGATGTGGGAGATGATTCTGCTGGCCTGTTCCTCCTCAGTGAATCTCTTCCTGAAGTACTCTTTCTTTTGGGGCTCTGTGAACCCTCTCACTTCTGTAACCATGTCAACACACTCAGGAGGGATCTGATTGGCTGCTGCAGGTCGTGTAGTTATCCAGAGGTGAGCAGAAGGAAGCAATTTCCCAGTGATGAGGTTTGTCAGCAGCACATCCACTGAGGTGGACTCTGTAACATCAGTCAGGATCTCATTCTTGTGGAAGTCCAGAGGAAGTCGACACTCATCCAGACCGTCAAAGATGAACACAACCTTGAACTTGTCAAAGCTGCAGATTTCTGCGTCTTTAGTGTTGATAAAGAAGACATGAAGAAGTTCAACCAAGCTGTACTTTTTTCCAATCAGCAGATTCAGCTCTCTGAAACTGAATGGGAATGTGAATTGTATGTTGTGGTTGGCTTTGTTTTCAGCCCAGTCCAGGGTGAACTTATGTGTCAAGACCGTTTTCCCAATGCCAGCCACTCCCTTTGTCATCACTGTTCTGATTGGTTGATGATCTCTACCAGGTAAGGGTTGGAAGATGTCTTCACATTTGATTATAGTTTCTGGTCTTGATGATGTCCTGGATGCTGTTTCAATCTGTCTGATCTCATGTTCATCATTGACGTCTCCACTTCCTCCCTCTGTGATATATAGTTCTGTGTAGATCTCATTCAGAAGTGTGGGGTTTCCTGCTTTAGCAGTTCCTTCGAACAAACACTGGAACCTCTTTTTTAGATTACTTTTGAGCTTATTTTGGCACACTTCAGCAGTTCCTACACAGAAATACAAAAACATAAAAATACATCAGCAATATTGTAATTTTAGGGTGAATTGAGGCAGCATGCTATATCTCATCTCCCCTGAGGTGGGCATGTGTAGATGCCAATGTAACTGAGTGTTGGGGCAATTGTTTTGACTTTTTTTCTTTATTTCTAATGCAAACCACTGTGCTCTACCATTTGGAACTATACTTGTAACTTACTGCTCTGCAGGCAGTCAGCCAGTTCCCCCTGCTTCATTTCCCTCAAAATGTGCAATGTGATCTTCAGAAGGGCCTCTCTGCTGCTTTTCCTCTGTTCTTCCTCTGCACCATTCACCACATCTTCATCCTCTTTCTGTCCCTCTAAGGATTTTGTGTAATTTGGATTGAGAACTCTCTGGAATTTCTTCAGCTCAGCCTTCACAAAGGTGATGATGTTCTCCTCTAACACCTGGAATAATAAGTAAAGTGAAAAATTCAGGTGGAATTAATGGAACATAGAAAAGTTAAGGCCTGTGACAGAGGTAGTTTTGTGCATTGAATGCACAACCCCTCGCAACCACATCATTTTCAAACTTCCAGTTGTCAACCCCAACCAACACTGACTCAAGTAACATCCCTTGAGGCAATTTATCACTTTATGCAGCTCCTTCTGGAGCCATGAAAGGCTTTGTACAACTTTTTTCACATATACAGTAGTACTCCCAAACACCCCAACATACTAGTGTGTAGTTTTCTATTGCACACAGATTTCACCATCTAATAATATAAGCTGAAGCCTGACATCCCCTGAACCACCAATACAACACATCAAGAAATCTTGATATGAATAATGTGTATTGGTCAGATTGATAATCCACTAAACCAACTATTTATCTTCAGCATATTGAAAAAAGGACGTTGCACAGCAGCTCAGAATGCCCACCAAAGGTCTTCTGTGGTACACATTAGTGCACAGAGGGATCCAGAGATATTGTGTAACAAAAACATTTAAAGAGGGGTTGGGGTAAAGACCTAGTTGCTTCTGCGCTTGTCTTAAATCACTTTTCTCATGAATAAAGCTACTGAAGCTGCCACACCTAATGGTAGAACATGACAGGCCCCTGTGCAACTAAAAGAAAGACAACACTGAACTTATTGAAGAGGACAGAACCACTCTGCAGCGCTAACTCTTCCTCACACCACTCCTTATAAAATGTTCATTTTCTTAATAAAATTGATGGTGTACTAATCCCATAGACCTTGAATAGTCTGCATCACTAATGGGGATCAACCCCAGATCACCAGAGTGTCCCATTCAGGACCCAAACAATGAGCCTTATGTGTGGCATCTGGTAGTCACCTAAAACCTGAGAAATTAGCCAGGGTGGCAGTGCCCTCCATTGGTTCTCATGAGTGTACCACAGCAGTGTCATGTGATATAGGGTTGTGCATTAAAACCATGTGGTTCTTTGGTACCAGAATCTGCACATAAAAACCCAGTCAATTACAAATTTGGACTGACAACTCTCTGGAGCATTGTTTTGTTCTTCATTGCTATCCCGGAGTGTTCTGAGTTCTGACTTACAGCTGGTATCCTCAGAGCAGAGGAGTGATAAACCTGTGTCTTTCATGAAATGAAGACTAATTAATGGAAAGAGTGTAGCACGGAGGAAATTATGAAATTAATAATCAGTAATTTGGATGATTTACACACCATAAATATGGAGGCCAGACCTGCTTCATCATTCTCTTTGTCAGATTGATCAGTGGCAAACTCTGCCCTCTCCAGGTGGCCACTGTGGAGAAAACATGACATAGATATTGATCCAAAAATATCAGCACACACTTATTATTAAGCTGAGTGTACTTAGCATAAAATCAAACTGACAAGCTTTTCCCAACAACCAGATTAAAGTCTGGTATTTATACTCAAATGTGGCACGCACACACATACTGTAGATGAGGTGATCACAAGTTGAAAGGTTGATGAGAGTTGAATTTGATGCCATGTAAAAGGAAACTCAGCTGAAAACAAACTATTGTAAGTATTGCCTTTGTCCAGTTGAGAAGTGTCTGTGATTTACGGAAAGAGCTGGCTTCATAGAGTGAGCACTTTTAATAGACACACAGTAGGGTACAGAGGAGTCTGGCTGCTCCTGCTGAAGGAGACTGAACCAGAAATACAGAAAGAATAATAATTTAAATTTTGTTGATTGTGTTTCTATGACAGTTTTTTAAATCATATATTTAATACATCTTCACCTCTGCTCTGTAGAGAGATCTCTTTCTCCAAAGGTTAAAGGTTCAGCAATGGAGTGGTTGTACTTCATTGACACACAGCTGGGTTCAGGGGCATCTTGTTTCACCTGCTGAAGGAGACTGAACCAGAAATACAGAAAGAATCATCATTCAAATCTTTTTGATTGTGATTCTATGACGATTTTTTAATCATATATTTAATACATCTTCACCTCTGCTCTGTAGAAAGATATCTATCTCTAAAGGTTAAGGGCTCAGCAATGGACTGGTTGCCCTTCATTGACACACAGCTGAGTCCAGGGGAGTCTGGTTTCTCCTGCTGAAGGAGACTGAAACAGAAATACAGAAAGAATCATCATTTAAATATTTTTATTGTGTTTCTATGAAGATTTTTTAATCATGTATTTAATAGATCTTCACCTCTGTTCTGTAGAGAGATCTCTATCTCCAAAGGTTAAAGGTTCAGCAATGGACTGGTTGTCCTTCATTGACACACAGCTGGGTCCAGGGGAGTCTGGTTTCTCCTGCTGGAATGAGCTTTAGCAGAGACAGACTTTCTTAGTCTGACTAATGATGTGGTCTTAGAAGTATAGAATCCTCTCTCTAGATGGGGGGGGGGGGGTGCAGCCATAAAAAGTTACAAATTTCTCATCTCACCTCTCAACTTTGGTGTGGTTGTCATGTTCCTCTGACAGAGATAATTTAAAAGGTATCTCACCTCTTAAATCATCCCCTCTTTCTGCACATAGATCCATCGTAGAGCAAATACTTTTTACAACAACACACTCACCCACTTCACTGTAACAAGGTTGTAGTAATCATTCCTGTGAAAAACACAACACACATTACTCATTACAGTATAGTGATATGACACTTATATGACACACAATACTCCTCCTGCATAAGTCTTTAAAAGGGAATGTATGTATGTACGTGTATACATATTGTTGTGGAGGAAAGAGGAGCAAATCAGGCAAGATGCAGACACAGGTGTCAGATGGGGAAGATCTCTTTTATTTCTACACACACAGTTTCAGCAACGTAGACACAGAGAATTCCAACTTCATAGAACGTGACATGCCTTTTTATACCCAAACCAGGCTATATGTGTGTATTGCATGATATCGCGTGTCAGCAAGGTTTCCTGTTTTTCCCAATTCTTGGCACACACCTATTCTAAGGAAAGGTGGGACATCACCCGATATTTCACTGTTTTGGACTTTAACCAAATTGGATAGGCGCTCACACACCATGTGTGTGTGCACATACACACACACATATTCCCTTCAGTTCCCGTTATTTTGGTGAGCTGACGCATCTCTACACATGATATGTTCCCAATCTTGTACCCAAATCAACCATGACCATCACACCTCATGACCTGGTAATTAGCCAGGTCACGCAATTCCGATACACTGATCCAACTCCTACGTATATATATACATATATATATATATGTTCTGCATAGACCTGAACCCCCTCAGCCAGATCATCTCAAAGAGTGGCTATGGGCACCGGTTCCCAAGTGGAACCACCATCAGTCACCTCCTCTGCATGGATGAAATCAAGCTATATGCCAGGAATGAGCGAGACATCAACTCACTGGTCCACCTAACCAGGATTGAGTCCAGTGATTTTCCAGACCATAGTCTTAACCATAACTGATTCATTCACATGCACAGAATAGAGTTGCATAGAATCATAGATTGATTCTTAAAATTATTATTCAGGCTAAATGTGGAAGTTACAAATTACTTTTCTGATTCAAGCTTTTTTTTAGTTTACTTGAATCTATGAAAATTCATAATTATTGACTGTGTATTTCTTTTGTTTTTTAAAATAAGCATTTAAACTCTCTTTAGTCTCCACATCTGTAGGCGACTGTGTGACTGTTCATAACACGGTGAGGTTAAGGAGCTTCTGACTAACGATGTTCAGTCTGTTGCTTGTTGGAACTGTTAAAGAACCTTTAAGAACAGTTTAAGCTATCTGCAACTGAGCTCATGTGTCAGCTCGGCTTGGTTCAACTGGTTTTTTGTTTTTAACCAGGATGTGCCATACTGATTAACAATGGTGCTTTCAGAGAAGAGCTTTGAAGCTAAAAGCTACGGATTCATTCAATGACACTCATGAGCCAATACATTCACATTTTATAAATTATTTTAAAGAAACCTGTTTTTAATTTTTCATTGTTTTCTCATAGAAAACAATATAAGTTTTGGTTCTTCTCTCTTGGAATTAAATTGTTTTTGTGGTTGTTTTCAGCCCTGACTGTCATCATTCTGGCTTTAGGGCCACTTACAAATCTGTTGTGGTAAGAGTGAAAGAGTGCAGATTCTGCTTATTATTGAGTGTGTTTGTATATTTGGCTTGAGGGTGCTGACACACTCTTCACACAACTTCACTGTCAACTGCATCAACTGCAGTAAACTTTACTCTGAAAGGTAAACTGTACAGCGCTGGAGGAATTTGAATGGCTCTCAAATTACATTACAGAGTGAGAATGAATGAGAATGAATCATCATCCATAGTAAAACACAGGTAACTAGCACTTCATTAATTATTAACAGTAAGCAAAGAAAAATAAAGTCAAAAAAGAAATAAAATATATTAAAATATAGCAGTAAATATATAAGATTTCTCAGACTTACTTTGAAGTTTCTCTGCGCTTCTGTCTGCAACTTGTCTTGACAATAAAAAAAACCACAGTACCTTAAGTTCCTGAACAAGACAGTGAGGGGAAGTACAGTGATTCTGGTTTCATTTCCACATCAGCAAAACAGTCCGTTAAAACAGGACAAAATTGGGAAAATGTATTTTACAACTTTACACAATAAACAGACATATTACACCCTGAATACAGTGCCTAAAAACAGTATTCACCCCCTTAGAGGTTTTCATGTTTTATTGTCTTAAAACATTGGATGACAGTAGACTGAATATGACTTTTTGACACTGATGATCAGATCACAGATTCTTCTTCCAGCGGATGTCATTTGATTTCTGGCAAACTATAGATGTCATGTGGTTTTTTTTTTATAGTCTGCCTTGTCTTTGTCTCTCATGTTATGAACATTGAGCAATTTCAAAAACTTGTCAATCATGAAAATGGCAGACTAAGATGAGCAACTGGAAATTTCTGACCTTTAAAATTTTCCAAAAAATTTCAAGAGACGGAATTCAAACCACATTCTGAAAAAAAGCATTTAAAGTAAAGTATTTCAATTCAATTCAATTTTACTTATATAGCACCAAATCACAACAGTCATCTCAGGGCACTTTTACATGGAGCAGGTCTGGACCATGCTCTTTAATTTACAGAGAGAGAAACCCAACAATTCCCGCCATGAGCAGCACTTGACAACAGCGGTAAGAAAAAATTCCCCTTTAACAGGAAGAAACCTAAAGCAGAACCCGATCGGTTGGGTTTAGAGAGAAACAAAGAGAGAGAATGGGGGAAGAGAGAGAAGGAGGTGGGGACACAGAGAAGCAGAACAGGGAGCACAGTGCTCTAGTTGGTTAATATGGTACTATGAGCTCTTTAAGATATGGTGGTGCCTTACCATTAAGGGCTTTGTATGTGAGGAGAAGGATGTAAACAGTAAAAGTAGTGTAAAATGTATGTAAACACTATTAATCCAGAGCAGTAGTTGTGATAAAAGTAAGGTCAATCAGTAGTGGTTCCATTTCACAACGAGATATTCAGTTTCTTATAAATTCATTTAGACGAATTGATTCTCTGTTAGTTCAAGTTTGCATTTGATTTGATTTCAATTGTAAGATCAGAATTTAACTAACTCAATTTGAGCAACTTGAATGTTTTGAATATGGGACTTTTTAATCTGAATTTGTTTTTATTTGTTTATTTGTGTTAATAATGTTGTTTTAATTTTTTTCATTTAAATACGTAAAATCAAGTTTTTAAAATTTCAAAGAGGTTAATTCAAACCATGTGAATTCAGATGAATGGATTTGAAAGTAAAATATTTTAATATTATAAATACAGTGGTTTTTCATTTTCAGTATTGTTAAATTTCACAAGAGGTATTAAGTTGCTAATCATTTTCTAGATGTATGGCTATTATTTGCTTCCATACATACTATAATACTCCTCACCATAATTTTTCTTGCATTAGCAACAAAGGTTTCAACTCATTGTAAGAACATTGTGTTATGCATCAAATTCTCAACTTCATCTGAACCTCTGGGCCTCGTTCTGTATTATTATCTGAACTTACTGACAGTTTCTAAAGATATTTCCAAAGGTAAGAAAGTTTGTAGAGTCTATAAGAAGGAAGTTGTGGTTTGGTGTTGCAACAAGAAACTTTATATGCATTATATGACGTAAAGCACCCTTAGAGTGGTGACATCCGGCACTGTGACACATTTCAAAATGTGCTTTCTGTAATTAGTGGTTATAATGTGCTGAGAAAAGAGAGAAGAAGATGAGTTGCGTGGTAGAGAGAAAAGCAACATTTCCTGCCCACATTTCATCCTGATATGAATTAAACTTTTTTAGTGACTTTATGTTTTATTGACACACTGTTAAACCAGTTTTGCATTATTCAAATCACTAATATTAACACAGTATACGTACTGTAAATACTGTAAATATACACATATGGCACATTCCAAACTCTAATATAGGCTGATTTGACTCTTTGGTTTTCAGTCATTTTCCATTTTCTCTTATTTCTCTTTACACTGTCTCATGAAAACATTTAAACATGTGACATTGATACACTGTTATATATGCCATTGTCACATGATCAGATTGACTCTACTGCATCACAGTATAGAGTGGCAATATTGTAATATTGTATAATGTGTATTCAAATTCTTATGCAAATTAAGCAAATTTGAACTGAGTTTAATGGCATAGACAGCCTCTGTGTCTCTTCAAAGATGACTTCCACACTTTCCTCTCTCATGTCTGCTTCATTGTAAAAGTTTTATTTATCTAAAAATGTGTGGTTTAAAACATGTTTACTGTAAAACAAGTGTCAGTTAGAACCACAGGAAACAGACATGCACATGGTGAATATGCAAACATTTTATATGCTACTGCGCCATCTGGTGGAATGAAGGAAGAACCACTGGGAGAAATCCCTCTCATCAAACCTCAGCATTGTCAGCATGGCCTCATGCTTTGTGTGGAAAAGTTTCCATTTTGCTTTGCAAGCAAAGAATGTTACACTTTGTATACAAAAAATAATCATTCTTTGTTGTAATGAGTTTAAATTTTACATCAAGTGTGGTTGCATCTGAGCAAGTCTCTTAACAACCCTTTTTCTCTGTGTTGATCCATACAATAACTCATTATCAGCTGCTGATGGATTGTCCAGATGCATCGGTGTTCCACAGAGCCTAAGAGTCATTGACAAATCCAGTTTCTGGGTGACCTATAGCCAGTTTACCCCACAGGAACTTTTTTCAGTAACTCAAGAACCTTAAACCTGGGTTTTGAGTACAGTCTATAGTCCCCGATATTTAGGAATTGTCAGTATATTAAACCTGTTGTTATCCCGTTGTATATTTATTAATATATGTATATTTGTTGTTTTTGTATCACTATGGTCTCCTGTAAATGTAACAATAAATAAACCAGTGTATGACATTGCTGCTTAGGGATGTTTTTAGGTATAGGCAAGCCATGATCACCTAGGACGCCACCAGCTTGAGGAGCGCCAAAGCAAAAGAAGACATTTTTATTTGTTATCTCCACCAGGCATAAGTCTGTCCACAGCTAATCTCATCATACTACCAGACCCATCAGCCTAATATTTATTGTGCACATTTATGACTGTATGCTCAAGGACATCTCGTGGTTGCTGTTGGTGATTCACAGTTTTGGAGAAACCTATTTTATACCACCATTGCTGAGTTCTCACCCCTTAACCAGCCAGTAGGGGCTGCAAGTGATCAACAACTGCTTCAGTTTGGAATCTTGTTTCCGCTAGGGAAAACCAACCATGCCTTATTGCCATGTTTGATCCATTGGTAGCAGATTTTGATAAGATAAGTCTGATGTGGTTCTACAAAAACCGAACTGCAGAATACATGACTTTTTTAATGTTACCATTGGTTAAAGCCCCTTTCAACTCGACCTCATGTGTTTTGCAAATTGTTCCTTATCTGGATATTTGAGCTTCACTGTGCAGAATGATGTATGTGCAGAAAGCTGTTTTCACATACACCAGATGCTCTGAGCTCACCTTAAATCTGAGCTAAAGGTGTGTATGTATGAGCAGGATTTATGACATCACAACAGCCAATCACCACCCCGTATGCAATTTATACAAGTGTGATGAACAATATTTGCATATTCATGGATTCCAAATATTTGAGGAAGGACTAGTTGAATGTTTTAGGAACATTTAACCAGTTGATGGAACTTTTTTGTGGAAAAACCTTATCACACAATTATTCAAAGCAGGGTCTTTTTTATGTCTTAAAATGCATATAGGGGGAAATATTATTTTAATTTGACCTTCAGTTTTAAAAATATTTCATGTTAATGTTATAAGCAAAATCTTTTATGAGGTTTCCAAAGGAACTAATAAAAATAAATACAATTTCCACTGTTTTGTTTTCTTTTTAGATGTTGTTAGAGGGTTAAGACACAGATTAAAACTGATAACTGCGAAATTTTATATAAACCACACACAAAGAGCACGAGGAGGCGAGAGGATCCGTTTTCTCATCTTTTAATAACACATTCATATCTATGCTCTGTTTTGTTTACAAGGAGTTTAAAACAAGTGTTGATGAGGACTAAAGGAATCAGGCAGGCAGAGGGTGAAAGTCCATATACTGTAAAGACCAAAGGCGCCATCTGGTGGAAGGAGGGAGACTTAACCCTTCTCATGCTGCATCTCAGCAGCTGGGACATGAGCCAAAAGCCTTGTCACAGCTGCACTATCAGAGAACATGGAGACGATCATCTTCATTTTCAGTTTGGAGGCTGAGCCCAGATCAGATTAGTCTAGCTGAATCCAGCTCAGGGCAGCATGAGAAGGGCGTATAGACGTACGAAATAGAAATGATTCAGGGCCGTCTTGAGTGGCCCCCCTCCTTCCACCTGCAGCTACACAGTCAGCTAAAACAACAGGTCCTTTTGCTTTTTCAAATGACTCATTAGAAGTGAAAATAGATCATCAATCAGTGTAGAAGGTCCTCGCAGGGCGCTCTAACTCATGTAGGCTTTTCACAGAGAGAAAGAAAATGCTAAATGCACCCAAACACAAGAGATACAATCTGCTGTCATAAAAAAGAGAGAGAGAAAAAAAAATTAGAAGTCAACCAAAATAAAACAGGAAGAAAGATTTGAAGTTAAAAAAAAGTGTAAGTTTAATGAAATGAACAAAAGAAATGCAAATTGGATAAAGAAATCTCATTTATGTTGGGTTTTTTTTAAAGAAGAAATTAAAAACAGGCAGTAAGTTTTTGTCTCCCCCTTTCAGTTAATTATTCCATTTCATAATCCTTACAAAAACAACTAAGAATGGAGAAAGAAAACAAAATCATCTTTGGAAGAAGTAAAAGTTTTTTTTTCCTTTAATAGACTATCCACTACAGTATATGGAGATGCCGCTACCCAGTTATTCATTTACCTATATTTCTTTCAAGCAACTTTTTTTTTTTTAGTTATTTTTGTGTCCTTTTTCAAAAAAAAATTTACCATTTACCTATTTTTTTCCTAAGAGGTAGATCAACAAAACAATTACATGGTTACAGGAGTCGTGCCCCTTGATTCAGGAGGTGAAATCACAGGGAGGGGAAGTGGAGCAGCAGGGCGGAGCTGAAGGAGGATTGTGGGTAATTTTAGCGGTGTGAGGCAGCTAAAAGAAAATCCTGCAGTGTTGAATCAGTTCTGATTCAAAGCAGTATTCATTCCTTTCAAAAAAAAAAAGTGAGGTTACTGACTGGAATTGACAATGAACAGTAAAATTAAAAAAAACTGTTCCCAGAGCAGCAGATGCAAGTTAACACCTCTTTATGATTGGGCCACAGCTGGGCCAATCAGGTTACTGAAAATTCTGCCCGACCCCTTGAGGGAAATCCTCATCCCAGCTGCCCTCGCCCCACGCCACCCTGCACCACAATGTGTCCATATTGGGTTTTTTTGTCTTTTTTGTTGTTTTTTTTATTTACTCATTTATTTTTACAGTCCCATCTCTAAGCTGGAGAGGTAAAATTTCAAAACCGAAAAATAAATTAAAGTCGAAGAGTGAAAAAAAAAAAAAATTGTGACTATAACATAGACTGTCCGTCCTTTCTGTCTGTCTGACTGACTATTTGCTCTTGTCTTGTTTGTAATAAAAGAAAATAAAAGAAACAATCTTCTAGCTGAGTTTGCGTCTGTTTTGAGGTAGCGTTCCTAGTTATGTGTCAAGAGGTTTGTTTGTTTCGTCTCCGTAGGGTGTCCCTCTGCTGGGTCTCCGTTTTGTTTCAAAATGACTGGAGCCCGTTTCTGCTGAGGTACGGGGGGTACACGATATGGAGGAGCTTGCATCGTTTTATGGCAAACTGTCCTCGCGAGAGCTTGTAGTCTGTTTTTTTTTTTTTTTTACCATCTGTCAGGGCCGAGCTACATACTGTAAGGCCTATAAAGCCACAAACAAGAAGCCGGGCAGTTTACCCTGAAGTCTAAATTTCCAAGCTTATTCATATATCTTTGAGTGAAACTGCCTTTTGACTGACAGCAATGTTGCCAGGAATCTACAAAGGACAATAACAGTGAGTTTTTAAGCCCATGTACTTTACATCAGTGCTGACCATTTTCTAAAGCATGCTGTAGTGTTTTAGATGTATGTGCCTTTCAGTTCATTTACATGCATCTCACTACAGAGAATTATGACTCAACTTGAATTCCCCCTTAACTCACCACAGCATTTTAGCGCCTTTCAGCTTTACTGTTTTGGTTTAGTGTCAGTCATAATGTCTCATGACATCATTTTTGGCCACAGGAGGCAGCTGTTTTCAGCAAAAAGAAGCTCTAAACCCCACTGTACACCAAACAACAGACAGACACAAGTTAGAAATTAGCTGGTGAACACTGATTCCGCTGCCATCATGTGGCCAAAAAGAAAAACTGCAGCTGTTTAAAGTTGCTTGGATTAGGCCGGTCCACCGCAGTGAACATCATGTTCATGTTATCACGGACTGATCTTCACTGCAGTACCAGGAAACCAGTCATTTTTGATGACAGTAAAAGCAGATATGATGTTCACTGGGGAGACTGGAGCAGGTAAAGCTGAGCAAACAATCGAGCAGCCTGAGAATGAGCGCTGTTTCAATGAGCGGGTCCTCATTTTGTTTGTATCTTTGTTTGTAACAAACCCACCTGGATGATGTAATAAGCGTTTATGCTAATAGATACTATGCCACAGACTGACAGGTGGGTAATAAAGAAATTTTGCAATGCCCCAGCAAAATGCAGGGAACAAGAAGACCGAGCTGGTAAGCGCGGACATAAACTATCCCTGTTTCAAATGTTTCTGAAAGCAAAATCAGCTTGGCAGATGTTTTATGAGGAAGGAAATTCATTCAAAATGTTTGTTACATTTTTTTGGTGCATAACACTGAGCTCTGGCTGTTTAGGAGAAAAGTCCACAGTGTACCTTTAATTTTTAAATCTGTTTGATTATTTGCATCATCAAGGTACAATAGCAACTAAGGCGGGTCCTCAAGGGGGGTACCCAGTTTCATGTTTTATGTGTTGTTGATTGTATCATAGTGAAATGAATGTAAATCAACAAATATTAAATGTGGTCTGTTTTGTTATGTGGTAAATATGTTTTAGAAAATGGCCATCAGTAATATTAAGTAAATGGGATAAAACATGACAGAAACACTGGTATGGTCCTTTAAACAGTCTTGGAATAAGCTTGATCCAACAAAATGTTCTAAGATTGATATTTAAATTTTTTATTGTGTGGCAATTCTGTCCACTAGCTAATACAACTCTTTAATATATCCCTCAACTTGCACTATTAGGCCCAGAGTCAAACAGAAATGATCCAGATCTGATTTCCTTGCGGCTCTCCCCGTCGGGACGCAGGGCTTAGAATTGAGGCGGTTCTGCTTTCGCGTGAGCCGTTCTTACTGCCACAGAGCAGGAGCTAAAGGTAGCACGGTGTGTGTCTCAGTGCTCTGTCTTGTGTTTGTGTATGTGGAGACACAACAAGCCTAAAGTGTACTGTCGCTACTGTCTCTACTAGTACATAGAAAAAAACAAGATGAGAAGAGTTCAGCTCCAAGATGAGATATCACCATTTGAATGAAGTAACCTTCACTCCCAAATGCTACTGAAGTTATCTTAAGACCCTTTTCTATGAGTTCAGTATTACAGGTTATCTGCTCAAAATGGCTCTACTGCATTTTGGACTGAGACCCTCCCTGTGTGTTTGGCACAGTTACTGTCATGCACTGAGCTACATGTTAGTAGTTCATCGTGTTTAGTAGCTGTTTTGTTAATAGATTTGTGCATTCAAAAACAAAAGAACAAAACATGATCAAATTCAACTATTTTCATTTTCCAAAAAAAAAAAAAAAAAAAAAAAAAGTCAGAACATCGATAGTAAAAAAAAAAAAAAAAAAAAAAAAAAGTTGGTGGTTAAAGTAAGAAATCGAAAAGGTCTTGAACAGAAGTGAGCAAAACGAACACGATGGAGACCAGCGCAAGAGAGGGCGAGGGACCCTGACGTTCCCGCCCGCTCCAAAAAATGAAATGATTCTCTTTTTTTTTTTTCTTTTTTTTTTAAATAAAAAGGAAATAAAACATCTCACTCTTCTCCTGGAGTACAGAAGGGCAAAAACAAACGAGGAGAGTGTTTAGCGGAAGGACAGAGAGGGGGGGGGGGGGCGGTCAAATAAGAAAGAAGATGGCGGAGGTTTTTTTTGTGTGTAAGTGATACAGAGGCTTCTCTCTACCACCTCCCATCCTTCCTCCACTCCCTTCCATCCTTCCTTCTCCTCTTCCCTTCACTCTCCACATTTTTTTTTTTCTTTAAAGATCTGCATCGAGTTTCGGGTGTTACAGGAGATTCTCAGTCGTTTTCGATAGTTTGACGTTGTCGACATATTTCATCAATTAGTGCAACAGAACGTCCCCAGATGTCACGTCCAAATAAAGCTTGCTGTATCGTCGAAACTAAATAAAACCAAAAAAATAAAAAATAAAAAAAATAAAATAAAAGAAATGAATCCTAACCAATCCAAATGGCTGCAGGCTGAATAATGAATCCTGAATAGTGTGTCTTGGTGGTTGTGAACAGAGCTCTATGGTTTGGAAAAGAAGTGGAAACTTAACACAGGACAACTTAATGTTGAGCCGTGAAGTTACCACCTCTGGACAAAAATGGAAGCATAGACACGGTAGAATAGACTTTTCCCTGTTTGATGGTCAGCTGGTGGGGGAGCCGATGAAGACTGACGGCGTCGCCAAGCACAGGCAAGACATTAAAAAGACTGTGAGTTATCTGGCAGTGTCCTTCAGTGACTTGGCTTGGCGCAATCTTTACTCTCTCTCTCTCTACGGCTTTTCCCATTTTGATTTTTTATGCTTTTTTCTCCAAAAATACAAAAAAGTATCATGATCACCTTTTTTTTAACATCTTATGTACAGGTTTGAATCTATTACTCAGCAGTGTTAATGTTGTTTTTTAAACTCTCTTGCTCTTTTTTCTCTTGCTCCCATTTTTTTCTAAAGGTTCTTGGATTTCTCCCTCCTTGGTCACAGATGGAGGGCCATAGGTTCTCGTCCTACTTTTTTCTGCTTTTTTTTTTCTCCAAAGTTTCACCCAACCACACCCCCTGACAAAAATGAACATTTAAAACCAGCGAACACACCCACACCTGCAATCGCTTTTCTCACACACACACTCACCAAGCGCACATGTAGCCAACAGGGAGCTTCTGAGGTGTCGTGGTCAGTGCACAGGTAATAAATATTCACATTCAGAGAAGTCAGAGCTAGTTCAGGTGTGTGTGTGTGTGTGTGTGTGTGTGTAGGGGTAGAATACTCCATGCACAGTTACACTGCAGATGGACCACTACACTGCTGCATTCAACACAACTCTGATCTGACAAGTTCCCAACCTCCGGATGAGAGAGGTTGAGGAGGACGAGGCGAACGCGGCTTAAAAAAGCTTCACGTTCACGTGTCCTCTTTGTGGGTGAGAAACATCACCTCTTGAAGTTATATTGAACACTTGAGCCCTCTCATAATGTTTTGGTGCTTGATGATGATGTCATCACAATAAGGCAGGAAAGGAGGGTCCTTCAGGGCACAGGGCAGGCCGTTAGCCACGAAAAATGGGGAGTCGCGTTGACATAATGCGACCTGAGGAGGAGGTTGTTGGTCCTCTGAAACACTCAAACTGCATGTTAGTATTACTGGTATCACCCCTTCTGATGACGCAGCATGTTTGGTCACCGTGTGCACTTTAGGACCCCCTCTCGAGTTAACACCACTCCCTATTGGCCAATATTCTGTTTCAGACAACGGCTCCAATCACACTTCAGGAAGACGGAGAGCATGTTCCCTCACCTAAAAAAAAAAAGAAAAAAAAAAAAAAAAAAAAAAGAAAAAGGCAAAATGGCACTCGACCTATTTCCTCTCTAGACCAGCATTTTAACTCTCTCTGCTGAAAAAAAAAAAACGAAAAACAGCCTCCTCGTCATCCTGAGCTCATTCGATCATCATCACACCCAAAAAACAGAAAAAAATAACCAAAGCAACAAGACAATACCTAAAAAAAAATACTTTTTTTCCTTAAAAAAATAAAAAATATTCAGGACTATCAGCTCTTCTTTTCTTTTTTTTCTTCTTATATAAAACACCAGCAAGCAAAGAAAAGTTAGGAATACTGAGGTAACTTTACCCTGAGGTAGGTTTTTTCTTTTTCATTTCTTCTCTAATCTGTTCTAATCTTGGCGAGAGCGTCCAGGCGTAGACCCCGCCCCTCATTATCATACGCAGGCAGGGTCTGGAGGCTCCGCCCACAGGCCTTCAGCAGATCGGGAGAGAGAACGAGGAAGCCGCTTCCCTTCTGTCTGATTTTACCTTCTCTGAACTCAAGGCAAGGAGCTTTGGAAGACTTTGCCTTTTGGTTCCTGCGCTCAGCCAAGGCCAGCCTCGGACTTCCTTTATCACTACAAGCATTTAGAGGCCGTGTTTGTCCAAAAGAACAAACATGACCTCAGTGCAGGGATGGTCTTAAAGACCCCAGCTCCTCTGAGGAAAAAGCCATCTGGGTCCAAGACTGGCCTTGAGTGTCCAGCGCTGGAGGAAGGCAATGAGCAGAAAGTCTCAGACACACCTTGTCTGTCTGTCATTGCAGGACTTATTCATACAGGTGTAGCAAAATCTCACACCTGACTCGCTGCCTTCAATACATTCACCCGAGGGGCCGGGCTAACTCACATATCATATATATATAATATATATAAAATATGCCGTTTAAGGTGCGGGCCGCTAGCCAGCTAGCATAGCTGCTGGCTGTTTTTGTTTTTTCAAAGTTGTTGGTTTATTTCATACTGGTTTCACATGTGTGAGCTAAGCCGCTGCAATAGAACTGCAGGACCAGCTGCGACCTCTGCTCCCCTTACTGTCTCTTGCTGCGCCTTCCGCCACACGGCTAAACGTGGAAGGGGGTACTCAGTACCTCCCCCGCCCCTGGCCTTGTTGTAGGCTACATTATGCTACGTATCATAGACGAGGGACTGGGAAATATACAAAAGACCCCTTTTTAAAAAAAGGCAAGGCGGCCAGACGCAGCATTTCTTAACATTTACATGAAGATTATATATTTACAACCTCATATTTTCTTCTTCTTTTTTTCTTTTTTTTTTCTTCCAATCTCTCCGCTATTCGAAGAGGTCTTTAAAGAGCAGTGTTAACATCTGCGGCCCCTCTTCTAGACTCTCATTGGCTAAGGGGATTAGGGGTGGGTTGAATGACCCTTGACCTATCCCCCTGTGCCGCTGCAGCAGTTTCCATGCTCCCTCTCCCGGCTCCGCCTCACTGCATTCTATCAATAATAGCTCTGAATAAAACATTTCTATACATATATCTCTATGTTTAAAAAAACCACCCTTAAAATATAGGACTGACTGCAGATGGTTGGAGAGGTCTGTAGGGGGTGACCGAGGGACAAATGGGCCCCTGCTAGTGTGTCTCAGATTTCTCCAGCCAGTCTCTCCCCTCTGCAACAGATGTGAACACATGTGGACAGGTGTAAACAACAGCAGTAAGGCTCCATCCTTACATGGAGAGTAATGTCAGCCCTGTTGTTTAAACCCATCTCATCTGCTAAAGTTGCAGCAGACGAGGAGCCGGCCGCAGACCCTCCAAGGCACACTAGGAGGACACTGCCCCTCTCCATCCCTCTTTTCCTTCATCCCTCCATCCTCACTCAGTCTCTCTTCTGGCCTGGCATCTGGTCTCTGTTCTCATGTCTCTTTTTATCTTAAGCCTCTTTTTTTTATTCATTTCAACTTTTGATTTGATTCATCTTCTCTTTCTCTTTAAACGCCAATCTATCTCTCCGGCTATCGGGCGTACTCCCTCCCTCTTTATATCTCTCCCTGTCTATCGCTGGGTCCGTGTGTCGCTCTCCTGTATCCGTCCGTCCGTCTGTCTATCCGTCCGTGCATGTGTCTGTCTGTCTGTCCGTCAGGCGGGGGGGCGCCCCATAGTGTGTGAGTATGGTGCGGTCCCCTCACTTCCTGCGCGGCTGGTGGTCCTGACTCAGTCCCTGTGTAGGGCTGCCCATCTCTGTGAAGCCCTGGGGTTGAGGACAGGAGCCCATCCCGCCTTTCTGTGGCTGTTTGACCTGGGTCAGGATGTCCCGGATCTTCCTCTGAGCCAGCTGGAGGACAGAGAGGAAATGAATGAAATGAAAGCAGCACAAGTCCAAATTTCAGAGTAAATATATAACAGAGAGAGTCAGTGACTAGCTAATAAACACAGTTGAGCAGGTGAAGAGAAAGACATGTCTCTGAGAAGATAGTGAAGAGCAAAACAAAGCTAAAAGAGGAGTGAATATTGGACACATTAATCATATTTATTAAGTGACGATATTATGTCAATTTTGTGATTACAGTTTGTGCCATCCAGCTTAAACACAGTAACATTAACACAAAGATATAACTTAGTATCATCTGCATAAATTATGTGACCACAGGGAAGCATGTAAAATAGAGAAAAGAATGGGCCCAGAATTGAGCCTTGAGGTACACCATAAGGAATTAACAAAGACAAGGAAATGACACTTTGTACAGGATTTGTACAAACTAGAAATAATGTTGCAGCTGTAACATACAGTATGTATTATATGTTCTTCTGTTGATGAAATTATTTGTGGCACTTTAGTTACATGCTCTAAGTTATATGTTATGTCTGAGGAGGCAACACAGTAGGAGGAGTAGCCTACCTGGCTGGCGTAGAAATGTCCGTTGATCTTGACAATGACTTGGTCATTTTCATCAGGCGTCTGTTCCCTGGGGACCACCACCTCTGCTGCTGTCAGGTTCTGCAGCTCATTCACCTGGAAACACAAAACTTGGTGCTCAGCTCAAGGTTGTAGGCTCGAGTAGCAAGGGGGGCAGCTAAAAGGTGGAGGGAAAAGAGTGTCAGATGCAGGTGTCTTACCGTTTTGCCTCCCTTGCCGATGACCCTTCCTGCAGCGGCAGCGGCCATCTTGATGTGAGTCTCCAGTTTGACCTCCTCCTTTGGACCAAAAAAGTTCTCCTCCTTCAGTTTGCCGTAGATTCTACCCTGAGCCTGTAGGAGGGAGATGATTAAATATCCATCTTCATATCATCACAGGGATGCTATCATGTATTAAGATGTAAAACATCTTGTTAGTTTTTACCTTAAACTGAGCCTCAGGGGGTCCTGTCACAATCACCATTCTCATTTTAGAGTCTGGAGATTCAGCTGGGGCGATCTGGAGGAGAGGAGAGGAAATGAATAGAGAAATGCATCATTGGTCTTTAAAGGTGTAGGTTTGCTTTCAGAAGCAGGGCGACACAAAGTTATGGATTCTTCTACCAAAAAATACTTCAATATTTCTCATAGTAATGGTACTCTAATAAAAGAATTACATATGGTATGTATAATTAACTAACATTATTATATTAGTGTATATACATTATCAACATTTACACGTAAATAGACTGTAAACCATATTAATTTACAACTTTAAACTGTTCTATAATCATATTTTCAGTATCATCAGTAAAGATTTGTTCATTTTAGGTCTCTGTGTCATTTTTCTTGTAATTTGGGTTCCTGGTAGCTTTATACTTTATTAAATTATGAAAATGATAAGTTAGACTTGTTAGCTGAGCTTTGTATTGAAATTAGATACCAGAGGGTTAAATTTATGTTGTTTCACTGCCAGAAACCTTTTTCACACAATGTTGTGTTTTCATCTTTACTGAACTGCTTTATCTTTGATTGACTGTCAAATCTAGTGTCTTTATAGAACAGCATTATTCAGTTGTCAATTAAAACACACAATTTATACATTAAATAGACATTTTAATTTACAGTTATCTGTAGTTTTAGTGGAGTAGTGTCTGTAGAGCTTCCTCTCTGGCTTTATACAGACCCAGCAAGTGTGTCTGTATGCAGTGTAAGTTATTGCTGTGAGCACATATAATGACCTAAGTGAGTATATGACTATTTTCATCAGCTCAGAGCTTCTCTCATCAGAATTTCGGCAGCTAGAAAGTCAATTGACACAGTTTAAAGAGATTTTTTTAGTGAGAATATCAAACAGTTAATGAGGGGAAAGTGGAAAAAAAAAACATGAGAAGTGAAGTCTCCCTTTTCCCAGTGGAGATGATATGTTGTACTTCTCCTATTCAACATGTTGCATGTCTGGTAAACCTGTAAAGTGCAGACCTTAATGGAGGCCCCAGCGAAGCGGCTCAGCTGTTTGATGTGCTGTCCCTTCTTTCCAATGATGGCTCCCACTGCCTGCGCTGGGATGTACACGTGGACCGTCTCCTGCTCTGGAGCCTGAGAACACATAAAGCACAGACTTCATTACATAAACTGAACATTTATTTGGGAATAAGATGTTGTTACCTCAGCTTCATAGTATTTAAGAAAATACCAACCACTGCTTCATGAAAAAGGAAAGATTACAGCTGGTGGACAGCCTCATTGTGAGTGTGCTTTAAGACTAGAAATAAAAAAAATTGCTTTTTGTGGTTTATCCATTAATATTCCCTATATTCTATTTATCTCCAGATGACATCATCACTGCATCTCTGCTATTCAGAGATGCAGTGATGATGATAGCTTGGTTCAAATTTACAATTTAGGTTCAAATTCACAATTTAGAGAAAGAGGGGATAGCAGTTTTAGTGTCTGCTATCAAAGAACAGTTTTGTCTCCTCAGTTTGAACATTTCAGAAAAAAAAACACCTTCAAGGAGGCACATTTAAGCACATTTAAGAGGTTTCAAAGGACAAAAGCAATGTGTTAAAAGAGGGGAAGTCTGTGTGGTTTCTGGTCATCTAAAGAGCAGATTTCCTTACCCCGAAGCAACCGTAAGGGGCACCGGAGACGGCGTTTCCAGGCGGCGGTGGGGGCATGTTGGAGGAAGATGGGAAGAGGCCCAGAGCACCCAGGTTCAATCCGGGGATCAGGTGGGTCTGTTGCTGTGGAGACAGCAGGTTAGAAACCATCTGGAGGTTTACGTGTGTGTGCATGGAGAGAAATCTGGTGTTTTGGTTGTCATGCCATGTTAAAGTGAATCAATATATATTATTCTATACATAAAAGCAATTATGAAATAATCACTTTGATGCAAGTAATAATCCAAGCTTTTTTTTTTTTTTTTTGGTGTAGTGGTGATATTGGTGTATGCGCATGTAGACTCACATTCATAGCAGCAATGTCGTTCTCATAGGCCTCTCTGATCTTCTTCATGACCTCCACCTCGGCCAGACAGCAGGCTTCAATAGAGCCTTTGAGTGTGATGGTTCTCTCTGGATTGTACAGTGTCAGGTCCTGAAGACTGCAACCAGCACAGGAGGTTTATTATTGATATATGGAGCTCATCAGTGATCAGTTTATATATAGAGAGTGTGTGTGTGTGTGTGTGTGTGTGTGTGTGTGTGTGTGTCTTACGGGGAGATGGTGATCTTGGTGTCTGTGTCCTGCTCGACTTTTTTCAGGTTGCGTCCCTCCTTTCCGATCAGGCGTCCGACGAAGTTGTTGTGAGCCAGAATCTTCAGAGGAACCTCATCAGCACTGCAACCGAAAAAAACAGAATAGAGTTTCATTGGTGTAACTGTTGAAGATCATGTTATTTTAACACCGTTTACATGGATGGCTCTTTAAACCTACGTCTTGGTGTCTTTAGCCTCCTGGTGCATGATGTCCAGGATCATGCGGCATGCGGCGGAGCAGCCCTCGGGAGTGGAGTGGATGCTGATCGGTTTCTCAGCGGCCCCTGCGTTCTCCTTGCGGTGCACGTCGATCCTGCAGCGAAGGAGAAAGATCAGAAAATGTGCAATGAGTAAATGAACAACCTTTCCCCAAAGTGGTGCAATCCTACACCGCCCTGAGCTGTCAAGAGATAAACGGCATCCTTCACACATAGACCAGATCAGCACTCACTTGCTCTGCGTCTGCTTGGTGATGTTGCGGATGGTAGCTCCCTCCTTGCCGATGATGGCGCCCACGTACTGCGTGGGTACCAGCAGTCTCAGGGGGATGTCGGCGTGCTGAGGTTTGCAGGGCATCCCGGAGCTCGGGGACCCGCCGCGAGGACCGCCACGGGGCCCGTAACCAGGGCGCCGGCCATTGTCGGGCCCCCGCTGGCCTCCCTCCAGCTCAGAGGTTTCGTCAGGGATGTAGGAGACACGCAGGGCGTTGTTCTCAAACTGGTATCCATTCAGCTTCTGGATGGCTCTGAGAGGGACAGAGCAGAACTCAGCATGTAATTCAAAAAAGTGGCATCCCTCATTTAATATGAACCTTCTGAATACTTTTAATATTTATTTGAATATTTTTTCTTAAAAGGCCACTACTGCTTTTTTTTAATCTATCTATCTATCTATCTACCTATACTGAGGAATTATGTTTTTGTCCACTTTTATTGATGTGTATTTCAGTTATAATAACAGTAATGATGACATATAATGATGATGAATATTATCAAACTAATAGTAACAGTAACTTAGTAATAACTCTGTGAACACATTAATAGAAGTGAAATCAGAAGGATGTACATAATTGAGGGACACTGCTGGACTTTAATCTTTATAATATCCAAAATAGCATCTTTATATATCTGCATATTGTTGTTTTTCACAAGAAAATGAAGAAATTTCTTCCTTATTATTACACAGAGGTGCAAACTGAGAACATTTACTCATGCACTGTACTTATTTTGAGGTGCTTGCACTTTGCTTTTAAGGTTTTACTCCACTGCATTTATTTACAGCTACTGTATAATTAATGGTTATGTTGAAAAGCAACATTTTTAATATAAAACATCTCATCAGCTGATAAAATATGATACATTTAAATACCCAACAGTATACCAAGTTGTTCATATTAGCTCCACTACAACCATGAACGACCAACCAATTTCAAAACATTCAAACAAGAGAATATTACATTCTGTAGCCGATTGACTTTTGATACTTATAGATATGTTTCTGTTCATACTTCTGTATTTCCACTTGAGTAAAATTATGAATGCATGGATGAGAATATTTCTACAGTGTGGTAATGCAAATTTGACTTTAGTAAGAGATCACAATGCTTCTAACCACTGTTTAGATATGAGATAAGATCCATGAGAAAAGCTCAAGTGTGAAGTTGCAGTTGTTTGAAATGACCACTAGATGGCACCCGCACAACGTAGAACATGAAACTCTCCCTGCAGCTTTATCGGAAAAAATCTGATCAATAACAATTATAGACATATATTACTATAATGTAACTTTAGTTATTTGAAACGCTAAAATAAAGCAGTGATTTACAGTGACAGGCATAAATACGCAAATCCATCTCTAACACACTGTAAAATATGAAAGAGGAAAGTCATTTTTAAACCAACACACAGACTCAAAGGGGCTTCTTCACTTCTAACTGACTGACAAAAGGGAAGAACGAAGTGAAAGAGACAAAGAGTTTCAACGAAACATTAAAGAGCGATGAAGGAACTTACTGCCTGGCATGCTCCCGGGATGCATATGTAACATTAACCACGGCAGTCTCGCTGTCTGTGTTCACTGAGAAAGAAAGAGAGAGAGAGAGTTACAAGACAAGTTCACAAGAGAGAGAGAGACTCTTAAATACAGTATACCTCGGTTTGTTTATGTGTCTTGCTGTGCTGTATCTACAGCTGTGGTAGCTCGAGTGCTTGCCAAGAACTTCATCAAAGTAGTTGCTGCAGTTGTAGCAAACTAAATCACAAAGTGTGCTGCTGTACAAAGCTGGCTGCATGCTCCTTCTCTGACTGATTCGCCTCATTTTTCATAAATTTAATTCTCAGGTAAAACTCAGGTAATCTCCTCTGCACAGGAATGAATGGACATCAGAGATGAGATCCAACTTGACTTGATCCAACAAGTTGCTTGTGGCCATGAGTATGATTTATGACGACATATTTTGGGATCAATCGCTCACTACCTTAACAATCTGGAGTAACACCCACACACAACTACTGCAGATGCTGCTAAAGACCTTCTTCTTCCTCTCAAGTGAGCTTGGCGTGTACTGTTTGGGATAAACCACGTTGCATATGGTAGATATGCTTATCTGAAAGGATTCCTGATATACATTGAAGACAGTTGGCTTAGTGACACCACTTTGCATGCTTTTTGTGTATTAAAGTGTCAAAAAAACCTGACTTTGAGAATGAACACAGTACTTGTCACTCTGCTACCACTTGGGCCAGCAAAGCACAGAGGAGAACGCTTTGGAGCTTTTAACTGGCTTCTACTTTCCCTTCTCCTTTTAGGTCATTTTCAATACTTAACAGATATGGTGTAGTGCCACTGGTGTACACGAACCAGAGAGAGAGAGTTCAGTGAGACTAAAGCTGAGAGATCTTACCTTGTTCACAGTTCTCTACGGTTCCACACTGGGCCAACAGACCATCCAGCACCTGGTACACAGAGAGAGCAAAGAGAGAGGAAAGAACACTGTCAGTCCATGAGGGAAATGCAAAGGAAATATAGAATACACTACAGTAATAAATGGTGAACAGAGAAAATGCACCTGAGCCTGAAGAGAAACTGGAAAAGACTATAGAACCTGAGTCTCAATTGGATGTTTTAAGTTTTTATCATCATCATCTTAATTATAGAGAGCAGAGATTAAACAAAAACAGCCATGAACTGGTGTAAAATCATGTCCATGTGAAGAAATAGATGCAAATACAGTTAAATTATGATGACAATAGAGTGTGCAGGAATTGATTTGACATATGCACAGTGATGAAGACTTGGTATTTAACAGGTAGCTTCTTGTTTCTGAGTGCTGGTGCTACATGTCTGATGATAAGTGCTGGATGGAGATCTAACAGGAACGTCACAAGGAAGGGAAAGAAGAATTAACTTCTATGTGTCCCAACATGGGAAGGTCCTGAAAGACACTCAAATGTTGCCTTATAGTGTCGTAAGTAAAGTGTTATTGTTGGCTTAAAGGTTTGACAGACTAATTTTTAATATGCCCTTAGATATAATTAAAAATAAGTCAAGGCTGATTATCATTATCGTTATTAGTATTATTATTATACATTAAAGCACCTAATGAAATACTGGCAGGTTAAAGCTGTGATTCTGTGTTTGTTTCTCCTCTAGAAATTTGCCTCTAAAATTGCATGCAAATATATGGAATGAAATAAACATACACTGAAGAGCTTGTGTTGTAATGTGTTGTAGCTAATGATAAATTTAACATTTACACATTTTTTCAAAATTTGATTCCTGATCATATTGCATTACTCAACCTAACTCGCTTCATTTTTAGGCATAGTGTCAGCACCTCTCTCTGAAATGACGCATTTGGTTTGTCCCCTGACCCTGAACCCATCATGTTAATAAAGGATTGGAAGCATTTTAATGACACATTTTCATTCAGCTTTGCGGAGAGACGTCGCCCCCGTGTGGATACAGATGGCAGCATCGGGCCGGCAAAGAGATGGAGAAAGAGAGGGGGGAGAATCTGGCACATAATCAAATGACACACACACACACACACACACACACAGAGCCACTCCCACAGGCACTTGCTTGCCAGAGGAGGCAGGCGGTGTGCCACACCCTCACAGAAACAATAACGGTACATTTTCACACACAAACACACACCACATGCATGGAGCCTATTGATCCTCCTGCATTCCCATCTCTTGCTTTCAGTCTCGTTTGATGAATCAACAGATTAAAGAGAAGTGAATAGATTCAGCAGGAGGAGCCAGTGGGAAGAGAAAAACAGATAGATTTGCACATTTGCTGCTCTGGGTGTCTTGTTGTGGTCTTACACTGTAGAAAAAGTTTTATTTTAAAATATTTTGACCTTTTTTTATAGTATTTAAAGCACTTACAGTTTTCAGAAATGATGATATATTTGGAGAAATATTGGGAGGTTGGTGTTTGGACCAAGGAAGGTCATATATTTTTATATATTTCACGAGTTTAAAAGTGAAATATGCTACTTGAAACAGTACTGCAAAATGTTTATGGTGCTTTTTCTGTTTTGTATCTGATCCTCCAGCCCTGTAGAGAAATCATATTATATTCTACAATATTCCTGTAATATTATAATAGTTTTATTGTTGTTTTCTGTGCCTGCAGTGTAGCCTCTTAACCCATCAGGACCAACTGGGAATTTATTTAATTTTTGTTGTTAAAAAAAAAACTTTTTAAATTGAATTTATTTTATCAAAACACTGAAAGTCTGCTTTGAATCTGGATCACAGCGAGTCATAAAATGCTGCCACTTCACACACACCACCAAACACCACAGAGAATCATCTTTTCTAAACTATTTTAATTCATTAAAAAATATTATATAAATGTATATAGAAAAAAAGCTCAGGTCTTACTGCTTCAAATTGGCTTATCAATAGTTTATTGGATGCTGGACTTTCAGTTAAGATTATTTTGCTTTGTTTTTTGATGCTGTTAAATTTAGTTTTCATCAATAATTACAGCAAAAAAAAAACAGCTGTAACAGCTGGCAAACACAAAATTCAAATTTTTCATCATTCATGTTAATAAGACTAATCATTTAGTCATATGAATTTCTAAAAGCAGAAGATTGGGCCTTTGAATTCCCCCTTTAAAAACACTATGCAGCAGATGTAGTCTGCCCAGTCGTCAGGTAATTACAGATGTTTAAATGTCCATTTTTCTGAGCATTTTAAAGGGTTTCTTGTTAATATTGGTTTCAAAGCTGAGATGTATTCTCTGACCTTGAGAACAGCAGCAGGCAAAACAATCTCACCTCAAGCCAACAACCTTTAAGCCAGCATTGAAATGAACTTTGAATCTGGCTATCCCTTTTGTTTTAATATTTTATTATCATTTTATTAGTTTGTAGCACTTCAGACTGACTTTGTATGTAATTCTGCCTGCAGCTTGAACTGTTGTGTTGTACAGTGGTTAGTGTGTACACATGTTGACAATCATCAGGCTCACATGGGGCCTGGCGCTCACTGTGGCTACCCAATCAAGTTCTTGTGGTTGTTAAATGTTACTGTAGTTGGTAATTGACATTCAGCTGAAGTGGCAACATAACTGCAACAATCAGCACAATCAATAGGTTAGGGCTTACAGCAGTCAGCCCTTATGTTGATCAATACATGACTATTAGTTAATGTCCGATTCTAATCACTAGGCTCTCATTAAGAATCATCTTTCAGCTGCACAGCATTCTGCAGCTCCGCAGCGTCAATTGAAAGTCATCGTTTCCACACAAAGCCGCGGAGGGTTGGTAGATTTGTGGTTCCCGGCCGCATGATGATTCACAGTCACCAAATATGACCCATAAACACCCCAAACACACACACACACACACACAAACACACACATGCCTCAAGTGGTGCAAATATTTGCAGTGAGGTCAGTCTGGATGGTATTATCCAAACCTCCCAGTGTCGGGAACACTGAGGCAAATTCTCAAAGTGGAGAATTCTGTCTTCATCTGTAACCAGAGAAACTTTGCTGAGTGCAGGTGTGCATGGGCTGCCAACGGTTATCACCTGCTGCTGGGACTCCAGCTTTATTTCATGCTGTCAGTCGGACTTTATGATGCTTCTATTAGCTGAAAACTTCCAATCTGCTTCTTTCATTCTTCTCCCTCCACTTCACAGAGACGGGATTTGATTATGACTTGGATGTGACAGTCAGACTGCACCTCATCAGCTGCACAAAGCTGTTTTGTTGTGGACTGTTTTGAAGTTGCAGTATATTCTAAGACTAATTGAGACTCTTTAAACCAAAAAAACAGTTACAGATTCAAGCTGCTCAGGTCTGTTCACTCCCACAGAAAACTTTTAACTTCTAGAAGAATATTAAAATTATTTTATCACAAGTAATACTATTTGAAAAGGTTCCTGTAGTTTACAATGCACCACCTTAGCACTCCATAATTTACACACAGATCCAAAAATGACTTGTCCAAAATAAAAATGTGAATGTTGTTGAACCTGTTTTAATGTGGTCATGATCCTGGTCTCTCTCTTCTGAGATCCCAAGGTGCTTCTCTTCATCTATTTGTTAAAGTGGTGGCTTTTTGTCATTCAGACAGAAGTGTCTTTAACGTTTAATGCGCTCCACGGCTTTATTCATGCGTGACAGGACATTTACCGAAAGAGACAATGCTCGTGCGATATTTGGCACCTGGTGCGTGAGACGGAGCGAAAAGAGAGAGTAGGGCGAGTTAAAAATGTTATGACAGCAAGAGAAGAGACTTTTTGTTCGCTCACAGGCCACACCGCTGATGGATTTTAAATGTATTTTGCTGTTGAAGCCTTAATTAATGACCACTGTGAACACAAGTGACAGTCCATCATCTCTCACAGTGAATCCGCTGACACGTTTTCACATCAATTTCATAATTTAATGTTATTAGAGAGCAAATTCTGCTGCCTGTTTTACAACGTCTGACATGCATAAGCACAGAATGACAGGATGTTCAGTTGGAACTCTTGTTTAATTCCTATTTACTCACATGCTGCATGTATCTAAAGCGTTTCACTAGATGTTCATTTATTCAACTGTTGGCATCAATGCAAATTGAAAAAAAAAACAGGAGAGGGAGTGTGAGGGGTTTTTTTTTTAACCTCCTCTCCTCCAGTCATATCACGAGGGGAAAATCATTTTTATAGACTGATCTGATATGAGAAGATCCATCTCCTCAACACCTTAATGTTGGCTTTTTCCACAGTGTTCCCCAATTAATTAAACAGATTTTATGCCTAAGAGATGATGAGATATTAAATTTATTATAGTGATATTAGAAGGTGAAATAAGACACACACATTTCTCTCTCTGCATGTTTTTCTTTGTGCTGATGTCTTTACGTTAAATTCAGACTTGTGTCTAATGAAAGTTACACTGAAATGTTTCAGGTCCAACTTTGCAAGATTGCTGCCCTGACTTTTATAAAAGTGACCAGGGTGCTTATTCAGACATGAGACTGACTTGTTAAATTGCCATCAGACTTAAGTAAAGGAGTGTATGTCTGATAGGAAATACAATGGAACCACAGCTACAAGGCTGGACCTAAATGATGTAATCATAACAATAAAATTGAGCATTCTACATAGTTTTATTTTAAGATTTTGTCAATCTGAACACTCAAAGACGCCATTTAGAGACTCCAAAAGGACATGAACGACAATATGGGTCATTAGACTGGCAGTGAAATATCATACATTTCAGGAAATATCAACAAAACAAGGACTTTACTGATTAGCTTACTGGCCAATAGTTGTCACAGGTGTTTTGTTTTGGCTTTTTACAGAGAGTCTTGACCCATATAAGACAAACAACAGGTTTTAAAATACATTGTGAAGATGTTGTGGATGGCAGGAATGTCATGTGGTAAGAAAAATAAAAGAGGAATTAGGAACTAACCTCCCACTGCAGGTGAGGTGGAATGTTTCTGATCTGCAGCTTCCTGGTCCTGTGGAGAGAAAAAGGAGGAGAGGATGTTAGGAAGATAAAAAAAAAATTCTGCAAACAGAAAGACAAGTGTCTCAGCGGTCAAATACTCTGTGTGTGTGTGTGTGTGTGTGTGTGTTTGTGTGTGTGTGTGTGTTTTGGAAGTGGACACTGCTGACAGGTGTAACACTTTACCGGATGAGAGAGTGAAAGGAAGACGAGGGCACTGAATGAAGTCAGAACGTGTCTTGAGAGACAAACAAGCGGAGAGAGGAAGCGAGTCTGTTTGAAGTCACTTCCTTTGGTACGAACACTAAATCAAAATGGTGTAGTAACACTCCATCCATCAGCTCTGACTGCTTCAACTACCACTGACCTGGTCGCCATACCCTATACACATCACTGCTGAACCACAGCACTACATTGTGCTAAAAAGTGTCAAACATGTTTTCTTGTGTTTTGATGTCATTAGAAGAGCTCACTGAAATGTTGCTTTTATTTTTGTTGCAACATTTCATTCACCTTAAGAAAAGCTAAAAAAAAAACTCCCATCCAATGCTCCACTACACTGAACCTCTTTTTAGGGCTGCTAATCCTAACCCTGGATGGGTAACCGCTGTCTGTCCCTTCACACTGACAAGACACCCAGGTTGTACTGCTTGTTGTTACAGTCTGAAAGGGGTTAGAAATATCTTATGAAGTCTAAACCCTCTGCCGAGCCCAAGCTCAGCCTTTACCAATCACACATCATGGAAACCTGTAAGACGCCACAATGATATCCATGGTCATGTATCTCACATATCACAAACTGTACAGTACCATAACTCATTCATCTACGACACGTCCAGTGCGTGTGAATGAATTGTTTATATGTACTTTGTCGGATGAATAAAGTATTCTTGAATTGAAGTGAACAGTTGTCGACTGTCATACGTCAAGTGATGCAATGCAGACAGTATGTGTTGGACTTCAGGCCTTTTCAACTGTAAGTAGACACTCCTTTTTGGCATGTCTGAACACACACAATTCTTGCCAAAAGAAGACAACTTCAGCAACAAGAGATCTCATATTTACATCAACAACTCAACAATATTGGTATCCAGAGTAAAAGCCAGGCTTTGGAAATCCATTCAGGAAGAGCCAACACTGTTGGCTTGTTCACCTACATTGATGACTCAATTCTCACTCAAGATTTCTCAACTTGGGAAATTCAACTTTAGGCCCAAATGTTTCTTTGGAAACAAACCTTTTTTGCAATTTCAACGACTCACAGATGGAGCAGTTGTGCGTGAGCAAGTTGGGTGAGCATTCTGTATCTTTCTCAGGGAGATAGTCTTGTATCATCCCGACGCGTTGCCCATGAGGTCCTGATATCCCTACACCATCTGTACCACTATCTCTGAGCAGAAAAACTGCTAGAAACGTTTTGTTCTTGGCTGCTATCAGAATTCTGAGTCTGACCATCAAAACATCTCTGCAGATGGGGGGTGGAGGGTGGTCTACTTTACCCATTGCACCTCATCTGACATCACAGTCCAGCTGCTATAGTCTGCCATTACAGGGCTTGAGCTCCAGTTGTTGGAGAAAACCACTGAATCAACAGCAAAGCAGTGGGACAGCGTCCTGCTCAACCGCCCACGCACAGTGGGGGAAGGGTGAACTGCTGATTAGAAGGGGTGGCAGTCGTATGTGTGTGCAAGTGCATCTTAATCCTGTATTTCTTCCAGTTAACATGTTTGTATCAGGTTGTTAGCAGGTGTGGTTTTCTACATATTATCACTGTAACCATGCCTTGTGTATATGTTTTCTTGGCTGCATCTAATCTTTAACCGCTTCTCGATTCCATATGTATGTCCCTCCTCCCCCCTTCTGCATTCAATACATTAGTAACACAAAGCGTCCTTCGTTTTTCTTCCAACCTTCTTGGGGTTCAGTTGTTGTGTTTTCTTGGGAACTCTGGGACTGTTCCATCACAAGAAAAGAGGTGCAAAGTGATTTTAGGTTAGGGTTTTATTATTTTTATAGCATTTTTTAATCGCTCCCCCTTTCATAAAGTAATAAAATAAAAGTACACATGGATTTTACAGCATTGGTTTAAGTTGCTTAATCTCTGTAGCTCAGAGCTACGTTGTCTTACTGAAAGTAGTGTATATGCAGTAAACCACACCAATTTTCTTTTCCTTTGTGTCATGGCTGAAGTCACACCATTTGCCTGAGGAAGACCTGCAGTTGGTCAAAACGTCACAAATAAATTAAAAGGGAGCTCTGACTCAGTGTGCAAGTACTCCTTGTATCTAGTTCAAGTCCCACCATGATATCAAACCACAGGAAGGTGTATCATGGTGTTAAATTACTTTTTGGAACAGAGTTGTAGCTAATTGATACTCAAGAATAAGGCCATTTGTAATGGTTCTTGATTTCCATCCCCACAAGGGCCTATTTTTCCATCTGTTGCATGTGTCATACACCGTCCAGTCTTGGCCTCCTCATTGAAGCTGCTTGTATTGAAGAGCTCTAATCTACTTTGCTGTGGACCTCACTGGTAATCACTTTGGTGATTCCATCTTTACCACTCCTTATCTAATCCTGCACCCCATCCAACTGAGCATCAATGACCCTAAACCCCCAAAATAACCAACCCCCCATCTCCACCTCCCATACTAAGCTCCACCCAAACCCCCAGGAGGTTCCAGCACAGATGAATAGTCTTTTGTGCATTCAAAATACCTGACATCCCCCAACCAAAAAAAAATGGAAAAGCCCTTTGATCCTCGATCAATGCTCGGACCGTCAGCTATATCACCAACTCCACCCCCCAACCCCTGCAAACACACGGAAATCTGACCCCTTCTCTACACCTCCACATGTGTAGTCCACAACTTCCACCATTCACACCAAAACCTTCATGACCCTTCACACACACCCGCATGCAAGGTTCCACCTTATCAACACATCAACTCCCCATTATCCTCTCCAGCGCCATTCCATACCATCACTCCAGTCCACCCCCCAACCATACACACACATCCCCACCCCCATCAAGCCACCATCACTGAACTTGTTTGACCCCTACTGTCGCCGCCTGCTAACCCATGGCCTACACCATTGGCTGAAACCATGGCAACAGGTTAGGAATGGGCGGGCAAAGAAGATGGATGGGCGGGCGGATGGACAACAAAACAACATGCTTCGTATTTGCTTACCAGCCCGTTCACTCATCTGTTGTCTTTTTAAAAAATGTTTTTACACATCTGCCTTCTACCTACATTGGGGTGGTCTGGCCCATTTGCTCTCCCATCCTCTGTTAACCTGAAACCACTAAATCAAAATGATTACATATTGACCATACATGTACTTATCATTAGTATCAGGTGCATTGATGCTTCTTTGAAAGAGTGACTTTGAAATAATATGATTTAATTCAAATGAAATTAATTGTTTTCTTGTTATTGATTGTACAAAATGGCAACAGACAGTAGTTCAATAGAATTATAAGTGAATAATCTAATGGTCAAAATGTCCCATTTAAATAAATTTCCACAAGTGAAACAAAAATCAAATCTGTTCTCAAATCCTCATCCCTGGCTCATTGTTGATATGCAATGATGGAAACACACTGTCAATGAAGCCTGAAAATGTGTGAAGTCCAATGTAAAAACTGGAGTTGTTGAGGTTCCCTCAGCTGTGAAGGCATTAAATCCATGCTCGGCTCCAGCCTCCAACAGAACAAAGGAGTGGAGAGAAAGAGGAGAACGAAGAAAAGAAGCAAGAGAATGGAAAGAGTGTGGTCCTTGAGAAGGAGGTGCAGGAGAGGAGAAGGAGGAAAGGCTTCGCTTCTAGGAGGGTCAAAGGCCAAGGGTCAGAGCTCTTAAGACCAGACAGAGGGGGCCCTGGGACCACAGCGAGTCGCGTCTGTGTGTGTGCCCTACATTTTCATATCCAAAAGAATGCAACGTGACCCTAAATGACTATCAGCTAGAGGAGAACACACTGACTAGAGCATGCAAGAAGAAACCACAGATGAGGAAAGCAAGAAAAGAACGACAAAGGTTGACAAAGAAAATAAGAGAAATGACAATGATGTGGACCGATACACCTGTATGGTCAGACCTTTGACCAAAAACATAAATGTGACTAAATATTTACTGTGATGGATTATCTAAATTAGTGAAAGTTGGTTTTCACAAAGCACTGCAAAAACAGACACCATTGGTTAGGAAATCAATCAAAACCATCCATTCTATGCAAAAGACATGGGCTAAATATGTCATCCCTATCAATATGATCTTTTAAAAAGGAAATCAACATCAGCATGCATCCTACTGCCCCTAACTCTAATCAGGTTCAGTGCCACCAGGTTCCAACACCTTTTCGAAGAGTCAGTCTTCTATCTAATGATGTGCAGAGTGATACATGCTCATTACGACTGTGACATAGTGATACAGAGCTAATTGCTAATCACATTTCTAGACAAGGTGCCACTGCAGGACTAATTGCACCAGATTGTTGCCCAGTGTCGACCAACCAACAAGACCCTTCTTCTTCCCAATATTAACACGCTAACCCCGTTTGATTAGTTGGGAACTGCTGTCAGTTATTAACATGGAGCTCATGCTATAGGTTATGCTGTTGTTCTTTTGCTGAGTCTTAACGCGTGCCATATTCAGTTAGTAAAGTCTTAAGGCGTCAGTATGCTTCAACTGAAATGCTTGTCAGGTGATCGTGCAGGAACTCAAACCCCTTCACAACACATATTATTGACGTTGGAGCAATTATTGTAACTTTACCAAACAGATGATCTAACAATCCAACCCACGTTACGCAACGATTGCCCAGGTGTGTGGAGAACACCCTTGAAGGGAAACTGTTGCCGAAACTGTAAGTTATCCCCATTTGTATTTTGATTTGATTCACTGCTTCAAGACTACAAAGACACGAACAAGACAAATCATTCTTAGAGATAACAGGGAAATAGTGGGATGTACATGGAAGGAGGCAACGATGGCAGGTAAAAACAACTTGGCTTGCATGTGGTTAAATGACACATTGGCCAACCATATATTTGCCATTCAGTGGTAAACAGCCTACATGAAATGATGGACAGCATATTCAAGCAATGAGCAATGCACTTTATTCCTGTCATTTGGTATATGCACAGTGTGGTGGCTTTTCATCGGTTCAGTTTGTTAGTGACCAATGACCACACAAATGCAAACACCTGGTAATACCATTTTTTTCTGACTTCTAGCACATGTGAATTTGACATGCTTATCACATGGCAATGATATGTGGTTTTCATGAAATTCATGATACCGGTAAGTAATTTCCAGGTTAGACATCACCTGTGAAAACAACCATTTCACATGTAATACATTCACATAAATGCACATGTGGATTGTCACATTTGTATATATGTATACAAGTATAATATTTCACAAGTGATGTGTGAATTCCATTTATGCTTTTTTCAGCATCTTGGGATTCAACATGAGTTATATAGCGTTAAAGCCCTTATGTTGCTCAAGATGCAAGTTATATTCTTCTGCTGTGATAACCGATGAACTAATGTATTTCTATTCACACAGCACTGAGGGCCATGAATGGACCTCTGGTGACTTATTGATTATGTTGCCAACAATGAATGCACAGTACAGCACTGGCCACTGCTCGTTGTGGTTTACCGTCTTTCCTATAAACATCTACATCCATCCACTTGGTGTTGTGTAGCTTAATGAGTACAACGCTAACATGAAAGTTTCTGGGAAACTGTGTGTGTGTGTGTGTGTTACAGTATGGTTAGCAGTAGTGCTTCTTTTAGGCTGATTAAATCTGAGAGAGTCAGACAGAGACAGATTATGAGCTGAAAAGTCAATGAAAACTGTTCCCAGCAGTCTAGTAGAGCAGTACACACATTCATATAATAACACACACATCAACGTGGGCATGATGCCATTCACAGCCACACAGTCATCCAAAGTTTTAGATCAAATAAGATTATGGAAATGGGGGATAATGTGTGGCTGTTTGTGCGCGTGTGTGTGTTTCTTGGCAGTTTTACTACTCCCAGTGGGATTTTTCAATGCCAAAAAAAGGCAAGTTTGACGGGTTTGACTGACATCTTTAACAGCGGAGCGTATGCAACCCAGATGGAAGGTGTTGACTAATATCTTCACTTGCTAAATCAGGTAAATATTCATTAATATTAATGAGACAGATATTTGGAAGGTCTTTAGCGAGTGAGGAAAGAAAGAGCGGTTGAGCTACAATAGGAGAGATTTTTTACAATGTATCTTTATTTTCACTTTGAGAACGACTTAATTCCTTTATGTTGAACAATCCGCTGCATCAAATCAAACACATGGAAACAGGACTACAGGGACTCACACTCAGTTTACTTGGAGTCTTCAGATAACAGACTTCATATTCAGTCAAATAGACGTCGAGATGATGCAACTGGACCGGCCTGACTCTCTGGAAAACACTCCCGGTAAAAGGAAAAACAAAGTGCATTCAAACTCTTCCAGCTGACTGCTTCACAAGTGCTCATCGATACATTGCAAAGCCTTTTATCCACAGTTTCGCTGCATCCAGCATTAGCAGCCGTCTGCAAGGGTCTCAAGTGACCTCACCAACAAACAACGTGATAAACCGCAGCACCTCAGCACCAGACTAAACAAATCAGCATAAGAGACTCAATAAACAAAGTGAGAGGGCCGGGTGGTTTGAGCTTTGGCTCTACCCAATTTCAAGGCAACCCTCTGTTTCCCTGTCAGTCACAGCTAAAAAAAATTTAAAAGCATGTTTATCTTCCATGCGTGACATAATCAGTGTGTAGTTAGGATCAATAGGAAAATGTTTCCACTAATACCAGCCCAAACAAATGTGATCACTTATAGGCTACATTTGGAGGTGGTCAGTGACGCGTGTGACTACTTTTGTTTGAGTAACGCATCTCTGACCATACCATAGGTCAGGCACATCAACTTGGTAGGACGCCTCTACCACAAGAAACTTTCTGAACACAGTTGATTTGCTGTCGCCAAACGACTCCGACATTGTTTCGAGGTCTGAATTCGAGATGTGGTGTTAAACGGCCACCGCAAGTCTCTTCTCTAGAGGGGCTGAGCCCGAATACATATGTATTTTATCAGCAGCCACGGCCTCCCTACAGACAATCGAGAGCTGGCCACGGAGCGCTTGTTTGCCATTACACATTAGAATTAAGAGTGTTCAGTGTATGTGTGAATGAATCTTTGACAGCGAATCATCAAGCTGACCTGATTGTATTAAATCATCACCGTCAATGCCAGCCAGTAGCTTAGAACTGAAAGCACTGTTGTCAGGCCGGCCGTGATATATGGAGCTGAACGGTTGTGTAATCTAAGAAAACAATCATGTGATGACGCAAACGGGTGGCTGATTAGTTTTTAACCTTATAAACAGTGCATGTGCAGTCCTAGTTTTGTTTTGCGGATGGATGTAAAAGTTTGAGCCGACAACACGCCGAACTGAAGACTGAAGTGAAGCGACGCTGAAACACAAAGAGTTTAAAAAAAACGGTGACACGATCGCTTATTGACATACATCTCAAATTAAAAAAAATGCCACATAAGAGGAGTTCCCCGTAAATGAATTAGGATTTGATTGTTTTACTGCTCAGGTCTCATCTGTAATAATAGTTTAGTGAAACACTCGAAACACATTTAGAGAGCGTGGCGTCCAGTTGTAGCCATTACCCGCTACGCAGCGTGCTCTCAAATGCCCCCTAGCACGAAGCAAACACTAGCAGCGGGCTAGAAGAGCACAGAAGTGCAGGGGGTTAATATTTTATAAGAGCTATCAAGCCAGCATAAAATCACAGATGAATTTTTTATTGCTAATGGTGAGGAGCAAGCAGGTCGAGGCAACCCAACACCGTCATCCAACATTCATACCGACGTCGTTAAAAGCCAAATTCCTCTCGTCTAACCCCAGCTACCTGTTCTTCCGTTCAGCTTAATACCTTCCCGGCTCCACCTACTGACACTTCCAGCAAACGCCGCTGTCATCGCCGTGGTGTCTGAACTGCTGAGGTGGACGTTTCGGCAGGATCAGATAAATGAGGTAAATTAGATACTGCATGAATGAATATTGGTGCAGGGAGAAGAGAGTTGAGGTCGGGTAAAGAAAGGGTCAGATGGAAGATGCAAAAAGCCGCTGTTTGATTCGACTGCAGGTGATACAGGTCCGATCCAAGCATCAAAAAGTGTTTTTTTTTTTGTCAGTTTTCATCCACCTGTTTATTAGAAAACTTTGATGCAGTTATTTATTATCTACATGAACTGCAACAATACACCACAATGAATGAAGAGGCACAGGAGGGCTGTTAGCACTCTTTTTATAGGTGATCTTATTGCGCCCCCTGCTGAATGCTCACAATAGTTAAAAGGAAACACAAATTCATTTCTATGTTCTTCTTCTTGAACTTGCGCAACATTTATATGCAAATGTGAACTGAAAGTGTCTCTCATCTCTCTCTCGCTGCCTGAATCTTTTTTTCCCCTCATGACCAGAGTGTGTCCAACAGTGTCCCATCTATCGTCCGTCGTCCTCCTACCTCTTTCTATCTCTTACACACTTCTACTCCCCCCCCCTTCTTTCTTCCATCCCTGTCCCTTCCTCCACACCCTCTCCTGGAGTTTTTTCCCCTCACAGTGGATGTAACACTGTATGAGAGCTTTAAATAGACAGCAGGGGCAGGAGGTGGGTGGAAAGAGGAAAACGAGTAGGAGGAGATGGTGGGGTCGGGGGGTGAGGAGGTGGAAGAGACGGAGAGCGAAAAAGGGAAGTGAGAGGGACAAACGCTGAAGGATGAGATTCTATGCTCAGGCAGAAGAGTGATGGAGAAGAGTAAATGTGTTTTTTAAAAAAAGGGGAAATCCACAGGAAATCACAAAGGGCAGAGAAATGGTGCGCTGCTTTCTTTGGGTTAGTGTTCTGACAGCTGATGTCACAGCCATTAGATGTCAAAGTCAAAAGTAGTCACTACATCTCACATGAAAGACAGCACAGTAGGCTGGTTGGAGAGTTTTTGCCTTACAGGCGGTGCCACTCCCTTTTGTTAACCATATCTGCCATCTGCTGATTTTTTTCATATGCATACCATTTCCTAGTGTGATTTTAAACTAATGAAATAGTTTTAAATAATAATAATATGAACAATTTTACCTTTAAACATTATAAAACATCATTTCATTTTGTCAGTTTGTACATATTCAAGCTTCCATCTTAGGATATTGCTTTACTGTGCACCAACCGCCATTTTTCTGGATTCAAAGCTCCGTACCATCCCCACCTGGGAGCTGCCCCGTATGACCTCAGCCAATCAGAGCTCTGCTAAATGCCTTGCCCAAGGGCACTTTGACAGCCGTTTCTACCGGGAATGGCAGGATTACTAATTCAGCTCCTGAACCTGCATCCTCTCCTTTAAACGATGACTATTCACTCACAAGTCCATATAAGCTACACAGTACCGCATCACATTTACAGTAATCATATTTAATATGAAAAATGTTCCTGCCTTTCTAACCACTGGACAATATTGGAAAACAATACATAGAGAGAGGGGCAGAAACATAGAGAGAGAGAGAGAGAGTGTGTGTGTTGCCCTATCATGGCTGTCATCACTACCCACTGGCCAAGATTTATAGGGGAAAGGTCATTTCACTCGCTCACTGCAATCCCATTGGCCCACTAAACCCTACTTAAGGGTAATTTTATTGTCCAATCAAAACTTACTGATGCTACCATGAACATTGGTGAGTAGAGCTGACAGCTCAGATGCTATCTGCAAAGGCACTCAAGTATACAATATTTATATGAGTGTGTGTGTGTGTGTGTGTGTGTGTGTGTGTGTGTGTGTGTGTGTGTGTGTAAAAATCACATATATCCATCCCTTATGTTTTCTATAGGCGTCTCCCACTTACTTATTTTTATCTTACTGTATTGTCTTCCTTTTATGATTCTTTGCTCGGTATTAGAAAAGAAGAAAAAAGAAGACGGTAACAGAAAAAGAGTGTAAAAATCTGCGAATTGTTCACTGCGGGCCTAAATAAACATTAAAAAAGTAGCTATCGTATTTTCTAGTGATGATTTTTAATATTATTCTATAATATGTCGTATTAAAGATTCGTATTATTGATTATTAATAGACATCAAGACTGTAACTGCGAGTCTTGCGGCTTCTAGGAGAAATATGCTGTTCCGGAATAAACGCACTTAATGATATAAAAGAATGCGGATTGTATGTTTGCAGATTTTTTAAACAACATGCACGTGGTTATACATGGAAAAGAAATGAACAGGAGAAATACGCTCGCGTGATTTGTGTCCGTCCTCTGTGTGCTTTTAGTGAATGAAACATATATGTTTAGTCTACCGCTGTACAAATGAAAGGACGGTGTGAGAGAAGTTACAATTTAACAAAGGGTGGGCGACATGTTGGAGAGAGGGAGGCCTCAGTTGTGGAATTCATTTAGGGTAGGGGGGGTACAACACTATGGGTCAAAGTTCAGGCTGTGTTCTCCACTCTGACCCCGCCTGCAGCTCGTGCGGCAGGCCTCCATTTTGAGGAGGCGAGGGTCTCCATTTTGAGTAGGTGGAACTGACTCAGCCTCGGCCGTTATGTAATTGGAGCGAGTTTTTTTCATTTCTTTTTTTTTTTTTTTTTTACAAATTGAAATACAGACAGAATCCACCTCGCAGATGATAATAGACGTCGTCACCGCGAGAAAAGGTGCGAGCGGGTAATAATTAGGAGAAGACCAGATCTTTCCATTTAGGTCTTATTCGGCTCATAGGCCTGTGCTGATATAGAACCTTCGGTGATAAGGAGTTTACTAAATTACAGTTAACAAAACATGAAATTGTGGATAACTTAATTCCTTTCTATGCATTCTCCGCCAACTGAGGCCCGTTAATTGAGAGGAGCAGTTGGTGAGGTGCTCACACCTTCACCAGCTCTTCCCTGCGCTGTGTAGCGCCTCCTCCCCTCCCCTCCCTCACTACTCGCCATTTTGTGGTGCCTATAGCCATTTCATGTTAAGGACTACTGCTGGGCGGGGGGGAGCTGCAGGCCCGCAGGAAGGCAGTGTAATGAGTCTGTGGTTCTCATTTGTGAACGGAACATTTTAAAACTCGGACTTGAATGTTAGGTCCGTATAGCCTTACGACTCATGCTTTATGTTGTAGACTGTTTTAAAAATAGCCTGGATGAAGAAAGGAGACCTCGCTGTCGACCCTTAAATAGGCTAAAGAGTCAAGTTATGGCATTACTGCGCACAGTTCATCTCCCAAAGTGAACTTAAAACAGAACGATACAGTTCCTACGATTGTATGTCAATGCAGTAAAAGTAAGAAAGGACATGAGAGGAAGAAAACTGTAGGGGAAGTCGTTCACCTGCAACATTGTTACAAAACGCAAACAATTAATGGCGGGTAAGTCAGTTGATAAGTGGCGAGGCATTTGAATCAGCTCAGAGCAGGACAGTAACCAGGGCCGTCTGTTCGTCTGAAGGTTACAAATCTTATTTTCTTCTGTAATAAACTGATAAACCTCCATGCGGCAGCGGCGAAGGCAGAGATACAGTTTAACATATTAAAAGTTTACAAAAGCACGCACACCCGAGCGATAAATACTAGGTGCTGGACAGCGGAACGTGTGGAAAACTGAAAAATGGAGTCTGCACACTAGATAATGCTCCCATAAACATTTATTAGTATACCACCAACTGACATGTTGCCAGCGTCGGTTGGAGACTGTTACCCGCATAGACAGATGTGCAAAAAGCCAGATTTTCTGGTTCAATAAAATGCCATCTCTCTCTCTCTCTTTCTCTATCTCTCTATCGCCCCCCCCCCCCTCTCTCTCTCTCTCTCTCTCTCTCTCTCTCTGTCTCTCACTCACTCTCTCACGCACACACACATAGGCTACATACATAAATAGCCTACATACATGTGAGAGCCAGTAAGCAGCCATCTTGACCAGGCAACGCCCATTTACTACAATGAGTGTGCAGTCACATGACGGGGGAGACTTCACCAGAACAGAGCACATACAGCACATAGGAGGAGGAGGCGATCAGCCCACATGCGCCATTACATGAACATGGGACCATGCAGGCGGTGTGTTGGGCTGTGGGTCGCCTCAGTCAGTGCAACAGCACAATAATGCCTTCATCCGAGCCATCTGTTTTACCTCACAGCTGCCACCATAACTGTTTGGCAGACAGACAGACAGACAGACAGATAGATAGATAGATAGATAGATAGATAGATAGATAGATAGATAGATAGATAGATAGATGATATGGGCTACACATTTTCTCGATATAAGATTGAAGTCACAGCTGTAGTCTATCGTGTTAATGTAATAGAAAAAAACTAAGTTTTAACATTCACACCGTTAAAACTGACACACCTCCCTACGTGTGCGCGCACAGCTACGCGCGTCATACATAGCGTATCACTTCCAGTGTGCAGGTAGAGGCTGAGATAAACTATTCACACAACTAGTAACTGTCAAATGGAATAAAACACAGACTCGAGCACAGCTTGTGTTACAACTTATACGATTCTTTTTAATTATCTGAACATGCACACCTTCCCCTCGCTCGCTCGCTCGCTCGCTCTCGCGCGTGCACGCATCTTCTGCCTGCGCCCCCTCTCCGCGAGCTAGAGCAGAGGAGCACGAGCGCGTCTCTCCATTCATAAAGTGCGTAAAAACTACTCGGGAGTTACTACAGCGGCGCGAGGGGAAGGGAGGGGCTGCGCGAGGAGAGAGAAAGAGGAGGAGGGGGTTATACTATAGAATGTGCTCCATGAGTGCTCACGCCTGAAATACAACATGGGCGTTTGGTCGTAGTATGTCAGCGAGAAGAGAAGAAACACTATATATCCTTCTCTGGTTTGAGAACACACAAGTGTCGGGTTTTCCCCTTGCCTTCAGCAACGGGGGCAAAATCACCGCCGCTTTCTATACCACGCAGGTAAAGAAAGGTTGTGTAATGAATAAGGACAAACTAGGTTACTATATGACCACTCCTACTGCTTAACACTGAAACCAACGATCCACCGAATTAAACCCGCAGCGTTTCTAGGAATACATTTGTTTCCAATTTGCAGGCTCAACCGACAAAAGCTGTGATGTGGCAGAAAACTCAAACGGGTGTCGGTTAAAAAACAGATTAATAGGCTACAACGTAGTGCCACGTTCTCAAGACAAATTTGACGGCTAATTATCTGTCTTTGTGTCTTAGGAATTATTCCAAAGACTTTGTTTAACCCCGGCTGTGATAAAGAGAAACACCAAGCCGAATGAACTTATAGCAGAACATTACTGCAGCATGGCGGCTGAGGCAGACTAGGTTTAACTGATTAGACAAGAGCCCATATTACATTTTTACATCTTAAGACAAAGTGAATAACAGTGTCAGCGAGTGTAGCTTTTAACTTGGTGTCTTTTATGAGAGGAACCGTTTAGGGCTATATTATTTGAAGACAGGTAAAGGCGGATTCTTCTCAAATTTCAAAAACAGTTTGTCCTGGACGTAAATCAACCCTCTTTGTTAATTAAAGCAACAAGGTGAACAGTGTGGCCTTAAAGGCAGTAATTCCGACAGGCCACACCCTGCGGTAAGACTTCTACGATCGTCACCTGATAAAAAAAAAATGTTAACATCTAAATGAAATCAATCAATATTTCCTAGATGAGATCCTGAATGTGATTAACACATTTTAGACAAAGGAAACAGTTTTATCTCTCGGGCAGGGTGTCAGAGTCCTGAAGCAATTATATGCGATTCTCATTCGTAAATTGAATACAATTGGAAAAACTGTTTTTGTTTTTTTCCTACAAATAATTCCAATCTTATCATTACTTCTGTCTGGCTTTTTGTTACAATAGTAGCAAACTGGCACAGAGGAGACGAAAGCAATGCTTAACCAAAAGCAAGAATGACAAGAAGATAAATATATTCTTTCTTAAACAGTTGGAAGATGTCTCTCAGAAAAGAAGATAAAATAAAATTAAAAAAAACATAGAAAATAAGTTTGTTTAAAAAAAAAAAATCTGCCATCCAAAGACTAAAAGCTGAAGTGTAAATTTAGAGGATTACACATATCTGAATGCTCTTTACAGCTGTCAACACACTAATTATTTCAAATTTAAGTCCTAAAAAGATTTTTTTCAGTAAATCCTGATGATTCCACTACATCACCATCACAAAACAATAATTAGAAAGCCAAGACAAGTCAATACAGAAATGATTTTATATATATATATAAGAATCTCACAAATGATATCATGTCTGAAAGTATGTGAGTAATATAGTTATATAAATATATTACACACAGACACACATATATATATATATTAAAAATACAAATACAAAATTGACTTCTCAAATATGAGCGATAAGTTTGCTGTAATTTATATATTTTTTTTAACTAAAACACAAGTGAAGTTAAAGTAAATTTAGTGCATTTATGAATTACATGTAGGGCTGAAAATAAAAGTCAAACACTCATAAATATTCACATATAGACTAATTATGAAATTAGTATTCATGAAAAGCATGCAATAAGTTTTACACAGAGAATTTTTGACACCTACTCTGACAAATATATAAGAACAACAGAACGAAAACCAATCATCTTACTTTAAGAATTAAGACTTTAGAAATTATGTCATCATATGTGTCTTTGACATATTAACATAACAGAATGTTTTTAATGGATATATGTATATCATTTTTCTAATATTTTAACTCTAACCTCATAAGATAAGCTATCTGTTAAAAAGCTCAAATGAGTGTCAGAAAGTCAGACCTGTCTATTCTTATTGATGTGTGAGGAAAAGGTGAAGAAGAAGAAAAAAAAAAAGCTAACTTGTATGCAGAATTTATTTTTAACATAGCAGCTGGCTTTAGCTCCTGTGGTGGGTCACAGCTGAAACAGTCATGTGCTAAATTGAGGAGGGTTTTAATACACTTGGATATGCAGGGAAAAAAAAAATATTTTCCAATACAGTAAGAGCCATAAAAGTGACACTTAATGAAGTTTCACATCATTTGAAATGTTGAATGTTTCATTTAAACCTTCACACGTGACTGCCTGGAGTTTACTTCTCTTTACATGATGTTTCTGTGATCAAGACAATAGAAATTTAACGAAGTCAGAACAACAGAATTTTTAATAATTCTCTAAATCCTGCTGTCCTCTAGAACCAAATTCTACACTGTTAAAATTATCTACATCCTGGCAAATAACCCATCTCTGTTCATTCATTTGTAATGAACACATTTAAAGGTGGTGAATTTGTAAGTTACGAGTGTGAAGTTTAATTTTCTAACAAATTCACTCACATTCTTAAAGCATTTCCTGTTGGTTGAAATAATTATTTTTCATAAAAATCAGATCCCTTCATTGAGATTTAATGCTCATCTTTCACTTTGAATAGACGTCAAAATGTAAACACACACTCCTCCCGTCCACTCCTCTATGGCAGCGCAGTCACTGTCCTTTCTCCGCGGACGAGACAAGCTGCTTGTGCCCAAAACAATTAAGAAAAAAAAAGGTTTGCATTTATTTGGGATTTCTGAGGAAAGTTTACTTCCTGAAATGAGAGAATGGAAAAGTGGACAGGGGGCCTCCCTGCTCCCCTCTTCAAAAACAAAATGGGGGAGAAGGAGGAAGACGGGAGGGAAGGAGGGAGTTCCTGCTTTGTCTAAATGAGAGCCTGTGTGTGTGTGTTAGTGTGTGTTAGTGTGTGTTAGTGTGTGTGTGTGTGTGTGACGTCAGCCTCGACTTTGTTTTGAATCAGCGAAGAACAGGGCGGGACCAACAGCAGCCTATAGAAAAGCAGCAAGGAAAGGGGCCCGTCTCTAAACCACACACACACACACATAGACACACACACACATAGACACACACACACACACACACACCTCGCCTCCTTGGATTTCATTCCCTTGTTTGCAGCTTTGAACAGCAGAGGGCCAACTGAGTCATCCTGCTCTCCTCTCTCTGCTCTACACTACTGTTCTGAATTCATCACACCAAGTTCCTGCAATATGACTGAGGAGCGGCTTTACTTTAAAGTGACAATGAAGGAAGCTCTTCTTCAGTTCATTGACCTGCACAGACTAGGAAAACAATACAACACGTCAAAAAAAAAAAATAAAAATATGAATCCAAATACCACTAACAACTCCTGCTGAGCACAGTGACAATAACAGCAGTGCAAATATTAACATTGTACTGGAATAAAAACGTCTGGTTTTTTTTTTTTTTGCGTCACACAGTGTTGATGCTGAGCAGAGTCAGTCCAAACCATTTTTGGGCCCCTGGCTTAGAGCTCCCCAGTGTCCCTGTAAATATGCTGTGTGATCATACCACACACACCAGTCACTTCAATCTAAGAGGGAACTATAAATTATTTCCATGCCGGACAAAAAAGAAAAAAAAAAAAATCTTAAGTTAAAGTGCACTTCCTAGTTTTTTTCCAGAGCTTTCAACCATCCCTCTCTCTCTCTCTCTCTCTCTCTCTATCTCTCTCTATCTCTCTCCTCCTGTCTTCAGCGGGTGGTGTTTGCTCACTAAAACAACGAACAATGTTTTATCTGATTTTTGTCACTTTGTTTGGAATTTATTTATAACCTATAGACTGTATAAAAACTCTATAAAATTCAGTGTATGGCAATGTATTCTATGAACAAAAACACAGCTCATTAATTTGGCTCATTTATTCTTTTTTTCCAGTGCAGGAATGTGTGTTTGCAATTTGCACTTTTTCCTTCTGTATTTTTTCATGAAACAATAGTTCAAAGTTTACTACATGAAAATACATTTCATAATATTTTCTTTATGTGGCTTTTTTTTTTGCATAAACCTGATTGTCAAGTTAAAGCTCCACAGTTAATTGCTGCCTTTGTATTTGATTTAATTATGATGTCGACTAAAAGGTTCACATGTGTGTGTGTGACATATTTTTTTCTTCATTTAGTTCTGCAGGCTATTAATAGTGAGATATTTGTGAAAGTATAAAGTGTAAGTGACTTCACAGGCACGCGTGCAGCAAACAGCACATTACAAGTGTGCTGTGGTGAAAAGGCAACATGAGAAACCGGCGAAAAAATTGTTAAAGTTCAAAAACTTTTTTTTTTAATCACACTTTGAATGTTCAAAGGTGTAGAAAAATGACAGTTAATATAATGTAGAAAATAAATGAACTGCTCAACAGTGCTCCTTTTTAATTCACTAATTGTTTAATTAAAAAAAAAAATCTAAGAGAAGAAGAAAAAATGTGAAGAATCTTTCCATTTGAAATGTGTTTAGTGGCTTCTGGTGGCATGGTTCTTGCTTCTCAGCATGCGCTCTGATAAATGATCAGACTGTTTAAAGCTGCCTCCAAATACAAATCATAAATGTTTCAATTCAAACAAGAACACAGGAGCAAACGCGAAAACAAAAAAGTCCAAATTCAACTTTCCCCCTCATCGATAAGCGTTTAAAACTCGCGACAGGAAATTATATTTTCAACAGCACGGTGTTGCTGAGACGCTGAGAGGAGCAGCGTCTCCAACTGAGGTTCAGCTTCCACCTTTTCTTATAGAAAATTGGACCATTATATCGACTGATACTCTGCTCGCTTTCTGCACAAGACAACACAGTCCGCAGGCTGTTTCCCTGCCAGCTCAATACCAACACATTCCACCTTTTTTCACACACTTGGAAATCCTGAAAATGAAACCTCCTTCTTCGACTTTAATATTCAAAAACTGTTAAAACACAGATTGGTTTTAGTCTGTTTGTCATTTTGAGTTCCTTACTGGCCTGAAATACATTTGTGGTTGGCTGTCAGTCATCTTTGGAAGAGTGGGAGGCGTTTTGTTTCTTTGCTTCCCCCCCCAAAAAAAATAATGATTTCTACTGTGGGAACAAAAACCTTCATTTTCATGCGGTCTAAGTAAGCCATTCAAACTGTCACACACAGTATTTTCTAGAAGGCTCCCACCCGACATCACAATGTACAACGACTGCAACACCTCCCTCCACACACACACATACCTCCAGACCACGTGAGCGAGTGCAGTGGATGTGATATGGCACACCCCCGGCCTGCACACACCCACTTTGGAGAGAGGGGGGGAGGGGAGGACGGAGGGACTCTCTGTGTGTGTGTGTGTGTGTGTGTGTGTGTGTGTGTGAGTCGGTGGGTGTGGGAGGGAGGTTTAACACACTACAGCGCTGGGGGGGGAGGGGACGACTTCTTCCCTTGCTTCTTCTCTCTGCAGCTCATATATGTCCGCATGTGCGCGCGCGTGTGTGTGTGTGTGCATGTATGTATGCGCGTGGCCGCCGCACATGCCTGTGTGTCAGACATGTGACCAGCAGGCATAGCCTCCATTTTAACTCTTTGAGAATCTCAGTGAAGGAGGAGGAGGAGGAGGAGAGAGGAGAATCATGGGAGGAAAGTTCATAGAAAACAAGCATTAAGCTTAAGATTTAAAAGGACGGCTTCACAATTTTTCAAACAGTCAGCTGTTCAAATACATTTAAATAAGTTTTTCTCGCTGTAATCATTCCTCCTGTTCATACTGACCATTAGAAGATCCCTTCATAATGCACTTATAATGGAAGTGATGGGAAACTAAATCCACAGTCCTCCTTCTGTGCAAAAATGTATTTAAAAGTTTATCTGACGTTAATTTAAATGAGTTTAAATGAGTCAAATCCAGTAGATATCTTTCAACGTTCATCTTTTTAGTGTTTTAAGTCCCTCTTTTTGTTTCTATACTTCCACCTGCAGCTCAACAGGGAAACACAAAGAGGAGGATTTGATGCTAAAAAGACTGTAAATGTGGCAGATACCCACTTGATATGACTAACTCACACTGATGAAGCTGAATAGAAGCTTCACGTCAACTTTTCAATGTATTTTTGCATGAAATGACTGTGGACACACTGTGGATTTTGGCCTCCATCACTTCCATTTATCTTTTAATAATCAGTATGAACAGGAGGGATGATTACAGTGTGGAGAACCTCTCTCAGTTTACATCCACACTAGTGCGTTTTCATTTTAAAAACGTAGAACTTTTGCTACATCTTCGCCTAGCGTCTACACTACTGTTGGTGTTTTCAGACCGCTAAAACGGAGACTTTTGAAAAAAAAAACGCTGCCGACCACGTTTTTTTTGGTCTGGAACGATGTCACAGACACCCACGTTCGCTTCCTGTTTGGGTTCCATCAGTCATGACATATCCCCCCCCCCCCCTCCTCCCCCGATTCGTCACGCCTCTATCATGTGACGACTCCCAATCTATGTTTTCCGCTGGCGTGACCGCCTTCCTTTCAGTAACGGTTCCACCTTATCGTCGTTTTCGCAGCTAAGCAACCAACCATAGAGTAAGACCGTCTGCTTCCTGTTTACACCAACATCGTCAGAATCGTCATGTGATATATATGCTGATCGTTTTCATTGAAAACGCTGTTCTAAAATGAAAACGTATTAATGTGGATGTTGTCTCAGTGTTCCTATGGATACCTGACCGTCGTTTTTAAGACACGATTGAAAAATTGTGAACCTGTCCTTTAAGTGGAGGATGCTTTGTTTTAATGGCCGTCATGGGTAAAAGTGATTCAATATTAAAACTGTCTTCTAGAAGCAGCTTGAAGCTTCCTGTTTCAGCACATTAAGGGCTTCGGTTTGGTTCAAAACAGTGTTTGAAACTTGTGAAAGCAGATGGCTGGTGTGTGTGTGTGTGCTCATTTCTGTACTTCTCTGCAACAAATATCACGCCTACTTACGATGCCGCTATTGGCCAGGTGTGCAAAGGTGTGAGAGAAAGTGGGGGTTTCTAACTTCTCCTCGCTCTCTATTCTCATTCTCGTCACACAGCGACTCGTGTCATTTACCGTATGTACAAGCAACACTTTTAAAGTTCTTGGAGACCATATTCATTTAAAGCATACTTAAGGCCTTAAGTCGGCTAAAATGGAAAACACATCTTTTGGCCCCTCTGGCGACACTCATCTGTTTGTTTCTTCACACGTAGGGAAATTGCACTTTTTTGAAAATGCTTTCCAGAGTGGATAAATATGAAAAGCGAGCCACGGAGACCTAGAAATTCTCTCTGTGCTCAGCTGTTTAAAACGTCAACACACCTGGTGATGACACAAGTGCAAGTGTTATCGTTAATGACGTCTTGTTGCGGTCTGGCAAAAGTCAAGATCAACAGACCGGCCTCATTCAGGTGAATGAAGCGGCATCTACGTTCACCTCGACAGGTAACATTCACGTGTCTCAATTAAAATCAGCTATAAACACTTTTGCCTCCCAACGTAGCCAGACAACACAACTTGTGTGTCATAACTAGTATATTTTCAGGCGTAACTTTAGCTCTAAGAAGACATAATTTTTAAGCAGGAGTGGGTTTTTTTTCTGCCTTTCTTTTCCCCCCACTAGCTCCTATTTCTTAACTCCGCACGTATTCATCATGCACAATCATCTCACTTTCACTCAGCTGTTCTCATCCACCTCTACAGTAAAAAAAAAAAAAAACTAGGTGTTGCTGCACTGCATTCTGGTCTACTTCCTGCACCTGTGTGTGTGTAGAAGTGATCTCTTTTCCTCTTCGTTTGGTGAATATTGTTTTTGAATGGTGGCTCTGGAAAGAAGCCATTGTTCTTTGTTTCAAGATAACCCCTGAGCAGAGCCACAACTTTAACATTTCAATGACCTGGATGTTACCAGCGCTGAACTTTTAGAATGGATTTTTTTTTTTTTTTTACCAATTGTAAACTCTACGCACACATACTGCATGTTGTCCTCGTGTGTAGCATGAAGACAATCAGATTTAAACTATCAGATACGACACATGTTCGGCAGCTTTTTCTTGCTTTCACAGATAAAAACCCATGTCACAAAATCCGCCTTTACTCCAACAACAACAAAATAAACAGACAGATTTGCTCTCCTCTTCCTGCTCTCTAAAACTAATGCAGATGGACCTTGTGCTCGTGCAGACTCTCGGCAGTGGGAACGAGCTGCAGACAGACAGACAGTCATGGTGAAACCATGTTGGAGCAGACAGGCTCAGTCTGTGAGTCATCTGAAAGCACTGGCCTCCACGCTGGAGCCCAAAAACCAAAGCTGCACATCCATTTTGGAATTAAAAAAAAAAAAAAAAAAACACCATCATTTTGTGTCTAAATATAGAGCTACCAGTCTGTCAAAGCTTTTTTTTAAAGCTAGGACACAAGTTACCTACTGGTACATTACATTCATTTGGCAGACACTTCTGTCTAAAGGCTAGTATTTTCTTCTCCCCTACATACACACCATTGGGAGCAATTCACGCTTCAGTGTCATTTAGTGATTCAACCACCAACCCTACAATTAATGGACGACCTGACTTACCACCACTGGCTGCATCCATTCTGACCAGTTCCCCTACTAATACTAAATCTCTGCAGTAGTCCTTTAAAAACCATTGTCACATCTCCATGAACCAAACTTCATTGCCATTAAATAGTTCCCAACAAAAACATTTTATTGAGTAAAAACATGTGGATGTCTCTTATAGGAATATCTATTTCCTTATATGGCATCCAACAAAGCACAATGTGTGTGGCATTCTGATTCTATACTCAGACAGATCCCTTGTTGCCACAGGAAGTCAAAAATGTGTTAATCAGTAAGATTACACTTGGTGCACTTTGGTAAAAAAAAAAGGTTTATTTAATATGACAGGATGTAAATATATATATATAAATATTTAAATAGTGATATCTGATTTGTTGGATTTGAATGATGTCGCCACTAAAAATGTCTAAAAAAAAAACAGTAAACAAATCATTTTGGTTCATTTTTGAGGCCGTTTGATGGCAGATAATAATTGTGTCAAAGTTATTACCTCATTGTAATATGAAAAACACACATAACCATGCAGGGAGATTGGAACAAAGCAGTCATTTTGGAGTGGTTTTTAGCCACCAGGCAGGAGACCGTATCGCAACATGTGATACAGGAAGACGGAGAGGAACATGAGAAAAGTGCGGATCTTCAATAAAAAAATAAAAGAGATGTCTTCATGTCCTGCAGGAGCTCTGTAATCACAGGAGTCGTTCAAAAGTAGCTTTTTAAGCTCCAAAGCAACTGAATACACTTTAATCTACATGCTGATAGTTCAGAATGTAAACGCCTGTTGACTATAGGTGTACGTTTCTTTGGACTCATTCTTTTTTTTTTTTATTGGTAGCATTAAGGTCATGTGACTTTATATGACTGTGTTTGTTATTACCACCACTCACAGAAAGCCTCCTGAGCAGTGGGGAGGAATGCCGAGACGTTTTTTTTTTTTTTTTTTGCCCTGGGTGTCGCCTCTCAGACACAGTTAGAGGCCTGTCTTCTGATTGGTTGTTTGGATAGAAGGAAGCTTTGCAGACACTAGGCATTCACCGATTTCACACATCAAGGTCACTTATGAGTACTACTCATCCTGTGCAAACAGTTTTAGAACGTCTCCTGTAGCTCTGGAGGAAGCCCCGATGATGTCACCGTGTCAGAATGCGTTTCAGACAGAAAGTTGCACTTGTTGTAGAGTTTGGAAAAAATGTGGATGTTTACTAAATGAGGCTCTGAGGAAAGACGCTGTTAAGTTGCATTATGGGAAATGTAGGATCCAGTGTTTTTGACGTTTAATCCACACTCAGGGCTTAAAGTCAGGGTATGTCAGCCTCTGCTGCTTTGACTGTTGTTGTTTTTTTGTTGTTGTTGTTTTTTAATTATCCATCTTGTTAGTCCCCCAGCTTAATGAAAGGAAATCTAAATTACTGGAATGCCCCTTTAAATTTATATTTGTTTTTTGTTTCAGTGAGAAATTATAATTTTCTTCATCAAATACAAAGATGTTTCAGTAGACCATCGATGTGACAGCAGTGTTCCTGAGACAAGAGTTGACTTTTGGTGTGTAAAACTAGATTTGAATCTTCATGTTTTAGCATGTTTTATTTTATTTTTTTTTTATTCTTATGGTTTGTGGACACGAACATAAATACAGCATTACTCAGTTCTTTAACATAAACCAAATATCATTTTGACATTAAGTGTTTAAACATTACAGTAATTTAAACCACATTAGTTTGTTTGACTTATGGAAGGTACGAAGAGCAATTATAATGTGATTTTTGTCGGTGTAAATGTATTAGGGGCACGCTGTATGTAATTTGTTTTTACAAAAACCACACAAACCTTCCCCAGTCCTGGTGAAATCACACTAAGAGATGTCTGTAGTTAGCAAGAGTGTTGTAGCTGTTCTTTTATTTGCAGGCATGTTGTTTATTGGTCTAATTAATGCTAGATGAGCAGACAGAAGGTCACTGGAATTTTTGTGACTCTTTCTGCTAAAAAAAAAAAAAGAAAGAAAAAAGACTTTTCATTCTTTATAAAAAAAAAAGGGGGGGTGGGGGGAGGGGGATTGTATGGAAGAACAGAGCAGAATTCATGTCATTTTTACTACAATATTCCCAATCTTGAGTGTAAAGAGGCTCCCTGTTCAAATGAAAGTAAATGACTTCCTCTATACTTTGAGACCTTTTTTTTTTCATTTGTAATTATTGCAAGATTCTTTAAAACATATTCCTAGCACACATACATTTTGTAAACTATAAGAGAGCTTTTTAAAAATAATAATAATAATAATAATTTTTTTGTTTTGTTTTTTTTTATATTCCTTCATCAGGTTGATGTCGTCAGTGGTGACTGAAAATAAAGAGACGGTGACCACAAGAGGAAAAATAAACAGACACAAAACAATCTGGGTCAAACAGACTAAACGCTGGAAGCTACAGAGGCAGTTTACACACTTACACACACACACACACACACACACACACACACACACACACACACGGAGGAACCAGGAAGAGGACTGGACAGGAAGTTCTATATGCGAAGGAGCAACTATAGAACTTCTCCCAGCCAATCAGAGCTCAGTGTGCAACGCCTCCTGGCCAATCAGAGGCATGGATGCCCTATAGGCTCCTTAATCTCCAGTTTCTTTCTCATTACGGCTGAAAAAATGTCAAGAATTTAGGTCCAAGGGGCAATGCCATCACCCCGCCCTCTCCCAGACATGCACACACACACACACACACACACCTACTCCCCGTAGGCTCATGGGGGAAGTGTTGTGGTGGTCTGCCGTACAGAGAGGTAAAGGGTGAAAGGTTAGAGAAAAAAAAAAAGAAAGAAAGAAAACGAATTACACTCCGAGACAAAAAGCAAACACACAGAAATTGCAGAAAAGTCTTTTAAATGAGAAATAGTTCTATTTAATGATTAAAGAGCACTTTTCTTAAATCCCCTAAATGTTCAGCAATGAAGAAAAGAAATCTGTTTTACTTTAAGATTGATTACATTTTTCTTGTAATAATCCCTTTAAATGGCACCTCGATACTTCCATACTCACCAAGCTTAACCAGCATATAGACAACTTTTTAAAAAAAAGACCTTATTAAAAACATGCTTTCCCCCCCCAAAAGCTAATAATATGTTTCTACATTGTTTTGTCGGTTGACTGTTTGAAAGAAATCCCCCTTTTTTAGTCCACAGAGTAGGATTAAAAGTGTTAAAGTGTAGCTCTGTCCTCTTTGTCTGACAGTTTATACAAGAGGCCTGTTGTTCTCTAAAACAGAAGCGGAAGTCGAGGAGCCGAAAGGAAAATGTCTGCAATCAGTTCAGCTCAGTTTTAGGGAAGTATATGAAACTGTGACTGTCAAGTAAATAAATAGTAACTACTTCCAACTCTATTTCTAATTCGGGAGGAGAAAAAACTTAGATTGATTAATTCCTAAATAAAAAGGAGGGAAAAAAAAAGGAGAGGTGTCAAAGCAAGGAGTCAGTAAGTTCTATCATATGATTTGTGTTGAAAGAAGAGTAGACACTTCTTTTTTCTTTTTTTTTTTTAAATGTTCTTGAAAGCTCTATTGTTTTACTGATTTTTACAAGACACACATTCCTGATCCTTGTCCTACAAATTAATAGAAAGTCTAAAATGTTGAGGGAGGAATGAAGTCAGTGCAAAGGCATTTGTTTCCACAGTTTCAATTCAAAAACTGACTTCATCTACTGTTACAATAATTCTGTCTTTAGTGGTGTTTTGTTGTTAAATGTTATAAAAGTTTGGGAGTTTTCGTTCAGACAATAAAAGGTGAAGTTACATTGTGAAATTCATTTTTTAGCCAATTAACAGCTGTGAATGAAACTTTTTCTTCTGGTTGTTTTTTTTTTAAAGCTGTTCTGCTTTTTTCCTTTCTTTTTGAAGATATGTTTAGTAGGCGTTTTAGATTTAATGGACAGTCGATAGAGAAGAAGCAGACAGGAAACAAGGGGAGAGAGAGAGAGAGAGGGAGGGAGGGAGAGAGAGAGAGAGAGAGAGAGAGAGAGAGGCATGACATGCAACGAGGGTCCCCAGCCAGAGTCAGAACCAGAGACGTTGCAGTTATGTGGCATGCGCTGCAACCATTTGCCTGCCAGGCCGCTCCTGTTTTGCCCTTTTTTCTGACTTGAAGTAATCATGTGACTGTCACTGACGTGTTGAATGAGCTCTGTGACCTGAAGACCCTTGAAAATTATTATTGAAAAAAAATAATAAAATATTGCAGAAAATATTCTTCTTTCATAAACCTGGGTTTCTAACATGTCTGCTTTCTGTCTCTCAACATTCACATGAGATTTTTTTTTTTTTTTTTTTTTAAATGTATCTTTCTGTTTGCAGGTTTCCACTCAGCTTTTAGGTGAACAGAGTTCTTAAGTGAATTTATATGGCGGCGTCATTTATTCTATGCTTAAACAGGACTTGAATTATGTAAGCGGAGCTGCTGGTACAGTGAACCAAAGTTAGTCCTTTAGCTAAATGTTCTATGTAAATGGATTCCACAAGATGAAAAAGCCTCTGATTCAGGGTCTTGATTTTTTTTTTTTTAGCTGAAACATGTTCCAACAAAGACGAAGGGATCGAGTGAAATGAGCAACCGCACTCGTCCATGACTGGAAACTGTGTCTGACAGCAGCCATGAGATGAACATCTACTCTCTCATTCGCTCTCAACATTTTCTAAGCCATTATTGACTTGATTAAACTTAATACACGATGTAAAAAGAAAAGATTTTCTGCACCTTCCTGAAAACACACACACACACACAATACCTACATTTTTGGAACACCAGCCAATGAAATCGTCACACATTTTACAACAATCCCGCCCCTCCAGCTGTCCTGTCCAACCAAACAGCTTCCCCTCTCTGACTGATATCCTGTCACTTTATACTTCACTTTTTTTTCTTTTTCTTTTTTTTTTTAACACCAACCCTACATCCTAAATGACATTATACACAGCAACTATTTATATATATTGGAACCATTTAGTGCAAAAGTAGGATATATAATATGTAGAATGAAAAGTGTAAGTGCAGATATTTGTGGTTAAAATAAATTGCAAAAGTTTTTACATTCTAACCATTTAGCGAGTGGGAAGCCAGTGAGGGATCACATGCTTGTTGCTGCACTGATAGTTGGTTGCTATACCTGTGCAGTGGAGTGTGACAGCAGAAACCTCCAGTATGTTCATCACTGGTAGGTAAAAAAAAAAAAAGTCGTAGCTTTGTTTTGCAGTTGATTTCAGCAAATGTCCACATGTGTGGTATAGCGCTGAGGTCAGGTGGGGGAGGGTGGGGGGGAGGGACATAGAAAATATTTGACTTAAAAGTCTCGCACTGGGAGTCAGTGTTGACAGTTTTAATATTTAACCATAACCCTGATCTGTCCTTCACCTTAACCACACCATAACTGTAAATCAAAGAAAACTGAAAAACATTCACTTTTTTGCAGATATTTCTAATATGAATGTTTTGTTTGACATATTCAGGCAACACAACAATGAAATATGTATTGTAAAAACAACCTTTTTTTAAAAAAAAAAAAAAAAAAAAAAGAAAAAGGAAGTTATATAAAAGAAAAACATCTCTGTGTGATTTTTAATGCTACAAGCAAATTTGCTTCTTTTGTGTCCTCTACAAATCTGTCCCTGGTAGAAGAGTCAGACAGAGGTTAGCTGTGGTCCTTGATTCAAACCTCTTCAGATAGAAATTGTTCTCACTTCAGTGCTTCTGCATGACCATGAGAAGTTCATGCTATTGTCAAATTAATTTGGACTGGAGTAGAATTGGGTTTTTTTTTTTTTTGTTAATACTGGTGCGTTGTTAAATATCAAATGTCAATCGGACAGTATCCTTTCCTTTCAAGGTTTCCACAAAGATTTATAATCAGCCTGAAAAACCTTAATATTTCATTTTTATTTTTTCCTTCTTTACAAAAGGACGTTTTAAAATTGATTCTTCATCCAAACACAGGAACACAAAGTGTTTCACAATTCAACGTTCATGGCCAAAAACTGATTAAAGTTCACTCCTCGTCTCAACATTCAAAATGTGAATCCTATTTTTCAGAAAAGCTGCACAAATGTCTTTTTCACCAAATAACAAAACTGCTACTTCATATCTCCTTAAATTTTCTTTTAATGGTGTTTGAGATTTAAAAAAATATTGAAACTAAACTTAAGGACGAATGTCCTAGGTTGAAGTCGGTTTGAGTTTTGTTACATTTGATATTAAAATGTGCAGTTAGAGCACACTCAGGCCGTTCTATTTTCACTTCTATCAGGCTAAAACCATGTCATGTTTCTGTAGAACTAAGTGGGAATTTCTTGTGAGGTTGGGCAACCACTTAATATGGACGTGGGTGGAGTAACTGTTACAGGCATAAATTATGACATAAGTCATTCTGACATAATTAGTACAATACAGAAAAGCCTCACTGTCATGTTATTGACGGAGTAAAGCTTTAAAGAGGGAAAGTATTCATGCTTCTCTGAACATAGAACTGATTTGACTGATGATTTTCAGGCGATAGTCAGATTGGTGCAAGAACATAAAGATATCCACATATAATATGATACTATGAAAGTAAGATAAAGTCATCCGGTATTTGGTTGACAAAATATTACAACTTTGTGTGGTGTGCTTAAACTTTTAAGTAATGTTTGTTAGGAAATGATAGTTAGTTTTTGTACGTTTCACTTCATATCTGCTAATCCCTATTTTTTGAAAGAAAAATCTTTCCTTCCTCATTTCAAGGAAGTTTTTTTAGTTAAAAGGTTTCAAAAACACTGAACACTGTGATTTCAGATTTTTTTATGAGGAACCTAAAGTACTAAAGAGTATGAATCTGAAGCATTTGACTCCTGCTCAAACCACAATCTAGAACAAATGTTGGTGATTTATAAAAAAGGATTTAGTTGCTAAAATCCAGAGTTGACGAAACAAGAGGCTTTAAAGAGTGGATCCTTTTTTTTACAGGTCACTTCTCAACAAAAAAAAAAAAAAATAGATATATTTTACAAGTCAGAGCAGAACTGCACACAAAAAAACACACCGAGTGTTTCCCATTGGGTGACATGACTGTGGATGATGACCGGGGCAGGGCTGGAAGGGAGGCGCTCTCTCTCATGTACATGCACACATTCTCTCTTAACACACACACACACACACACACACACACACACATATGCATGAGGGGCCCCATCCACCATGCAGACCCAACCCCTGGGCCCCAACCCCCCTCCTCCTCCTCCTCCTTCTCCTCCTCTGTTCTTTCTTTCTCTCTTCATTTCTTGATCTTTCCTTCTTCCCCCTCGCTGTTCATCCGTCCTCATGTATGGGCCGGTGTCATGCGTGTACCCAGATGTGTGTGTGTGTGTGTGTGTGTGTGTGTGTGTGTGTGTGTGTGTGTGTGTGTGTGCAATTTATTTTTAGTAAAAAGAGCGAGAGACGGCCAGAATGAGGGAGGGGAAAAAAAGAGCAAGAGACACAGAGGGAGAGTAAGAGATGGAGAGAGAGAGGGAGAGAGAGAGAGAGAGAGAGAGAGAGAGAGAGAGAGAGAGAGAGGACAGATGGTTTGAACCAGAGAGAAGAAACAATCAGAAAGATGGGGCGGAGGAGGCAGAGGAGGAGGAGGAGGAGGAGGAGGTGGGGGTAGGGGTGGGGGGGGTTGGGGTGGGAGGGGGGGGGGACTCTTCTTAAAGAGACAGGACTCATTTACCCCTTCACCTACATAAGGCCTCTCCTCTTTCCCTTCGCCTTCACTTTTCCACTCTGTGTTGTCATTTCTCGGAGCATTTGTTCACCCTCTCTTATTTTGGCTCTGGGATAACGGGGTCTTTGTCATCACATTTAAAAAAAAAAAAAACAACAAAAAAAAAAAAAAACACACTCAGCATGCAAAGTGTGATTTTCAGAATTTCTTTGCTTTTTTCTGTGCGAACACTTTCTGTGCGTCTTGTCAACTTTATATTGTGCAGAACGTCTTTAAAGCGTTTTTAAAGTCTGCAAGATTCCTTTGTTTTTTTACTTTTTTTTTTTTAAGTCTCCATCTTTCTCCCTCCACACTAACAGCTTTTCATTGTCAGATTAGTCTTCATAAATGCAAATGGAAAAAAAAAAGTTTTATCAGCTTATACTGAATGAATCTGTGTGTTCACTGCCAATCATCACCATTAAAGGGGTACTCCAGTGTTTTAGTGTTGCGCTTCCATAAAGTCGGGGGACTCGTGTTATACATGTAGAGAAATAAAGAAGATAAGAATCTGTGCAGCAGAAGCAGATATAGCTTGAGTTTTAGTCCCTAGTATGATTCAAGCTCCAAAAAACACTGGATCCTACATTTCCCATAATGCAACTTGGTAGGGTCTTTTTCAACCCACCATGTTGAATCATGGATGTATTATAAGAGCTCTTACGACACATCCATGCGTTGAACACCCACTTCTTTCAAACTCTTACGCCCCCAGTTTGTAACGCAGTCTTCCTGCCCGAGTTAACCCTGATGACATCACTGTGACATCATCAGGGTTATTCCCTTGAGGCTTGACAAAGCCGCTCCAGAGCCGCAGAAAGACATGGAAATACACAGAGTGCGTTCTCGCAGACTGACTCGTACGAGCAGACCTCCCTTTTTATGTGTCACATGAGTGCTGCGGCCATTTAAGGAAATGAAGGGAATTTGCATGAAAATAAATGTTAACACTGACTTCTAATTTGAAACTTGACATGAGGTCAGTCCACTAAAGCAGAGAAATTACAGTTATAATTCTAACACACACACACACTAAGGACAATCATAAGCGATCCACCTAAAAACAAGACCAATAAAACACACACATGAAATGAAACTGTAAAACGAAACTGTTTAACGGTTAGGTTTAGATTTCTTCCATTTTATACAATACTCACATACCACATGTGCTTCTGGAGAGTTGCTGGTCATGAAGCACTGGTGGTGATGGAATTGGAGGGACAACAACAAGACTTACTGTCCCCCCCAACTTTCAGGTGTAATGGTAATAAAGTGGTAACATCTAAGCCAGGTATTACGGTAAGCCTACTCTAACATATTGGACCAGATGACTTAAACAAAGAGTTAAATAGCTCTTGCTATAGGAGCGATGGCCACACTCAGTGCTTGGGAAAAGAAGCCTATAAAGCCTGGCTCTATTTGTGTGTTAGTAGGCATGTTGGATTTAAAGACTCTGTGTTAATAAGGCATGAGTTTTGATTCTCTTTCGGACCTCATTAAAACATTATTGAGTAGTTGGCTGGTTGATCGGTTCCAGCGTAACCGTTCTCAGAATAAAAACAACTCCGTTTGAGTTCAACTTTTTAAGCCACTTGTTGGCAAACCGCTGCATTAAAAAAAAAAAAAAAGCTGCTACCATTTTCATGTGAAGTACCCTGATAAGAAGGAATGCATTTCTTACCATATTTTAGTTGTACAAAAACAAGGCTGAGATTGAAAGGAAGTTGACATTAAAAGTTCACTAGCCTATTACGTCATCGACGAAAAACTGGACGTCCCCTCCACTTCAAAACTCATTCCGGCGTCGCCGTCGTGAAGCAATACTACCCTTTACATGACTACACTGTAAGAAATAGAGGACAAAATCCACAGTGCCTGTCCTCTGTGGAAAAATACATTCTAAAGGTCAGTCAAAGCCACTGCTGGAAAAAATTCTACAATCCTTTACTTACGTATATAAAAGTATTCATTTCATAATTTTTTTTAAAATATCCCATTACAAGCCCCACATTTCTATTTTTACTTGAGTATGAGCAATAAAATGACCCCTTTCTGAGATATATTTATAGAGATATTATATTATTGCGTCTAAGCCTGTTATTGATGCATTTACATGGAAACTGCATTTAGTGCTGCAGCTGCTTCAACTGGTGTAAATTAAACTGTTTTATAGAGTGTTATAGAAAGGCATCATAGTTTACAAGATGATATGTTTTATATTTTTTTTTAAAAAATGTGTAAAGTGACTAGTATCTATAGCTGTGAAATTAATATCATGGAGTAAAAAGCATGGTGGAATAAAAGTTAGTGTTTTAGTATAAAGTTGACTCTCCGTGTTTCCAGCAGAGAGAAGAGCCACTTCCTGGTAGTCTGTAGGTAGCTTTGTTACCAGGACGAAGACACCCACATGATCTGACTCTCTCACACTGCTGAGGTCAGATTCATGTCAGCTTCAACATTGCACTTTTGCACAGAATGAGGACTTTTTTTTTTTTTTTTTTCTCCTCCCCCCCTTGTTTTCTTAGGGAACTTCACAGCCTTGTATGTGCAGAGGAGCGGTGATCGCAGTGACACGCCGAACTCTTTTATTGCAGCTCTCGCTTCTCTTAAGTTCTCTCTGCATCACTTCTCAGTGCACAGAATGCTCAGAGATCTTCATTACAGAACATCACAGCTGGAAAATACAGCTGTCCTTTTCACTGATTCTCAGAACTGAAGCCACTCTGTCTCGCTCTATGCTCTGAGACAATTGATGGTTTCACGCAAATAGAGGACATGAAACCAAACCACACCATACATTCACTGACCACAGATACGCCGCTAGACAAACAAGTAGAGCAGCAGCAGGCTGTCTAATCAGATTACACTCTGCTATCTCACAAACTGTTTGTCCAAGACTCTATAGAAATGCAGCTCAGCTGACATCCTCATGCACGCAGACGGTCAAATTTAAAACACATGCATCTATCTTTCAGTCACCCCCCCTCCCACCCCACCCCGCCTCCCCCCTCATCCCTTCATCTGTCTGTCTTCCTTTATTTCTATCACTTGTTCCTGGCACTCTTGCGAACAGGCAGGAATGGTGCAGAGAACATGGCAACATGCCAAGAGAGAGAGAGAGAGAGAGAGAGAGAGGAGGGAGGGAGGGAGAGGAGAGGAGGAGGGGAGGGGGGGGGGGGACAAGAGAGAGGGAGAAATGAACATACTGTACCAGAGAGAGGGAGAGAAGAAAACGAGAGAATGAAAGTATGAACAGAGAGCGAGAGAGCGAGAGAGAGAGAGAGAGAGAGAGAGAGTCAGAGCATGCGTGTGGGCGAGCAAAGCAGGCAAGGGAGGCAGGGCCTATCAACTCCTCTCGTCTGGACGACGAGCGACCGCCTCCCTCGCTGCTTGCAGGTGCTCCTGCCAGACGATTGGTCGCACCCCCTTGCTCCCTCCGCCCACCATCCCCTCCTCCTCCTCCTCCTCCTCGCCAGCCATGAGAGGAGAGGAAGACAAACCATGGCGTGCCTCTCTTCTCCTCTGAGCCTCTCTCTGTGTGTGTGTGTGTGTGTGTGTGTGTATGTGTGTGTGTGCTGCTGTGTGAAAGCCCCAGTTACACACACACACACACACACACACAGTTCCTCACATGCATGATACATTTTGAGTGTACTTAAAGTTGCAACACACTTTACATAACGCACAGAAATGGAAGTGAGGATGCAAAAAAAAAAAAAAAAAAAAAGGAAGAGAACAGAAGAGGATTTTTACTTTATTACTATCAATGCTAGATTTTTTTTTTTTTCATGGAATGTGTGAATATGTGTGCAAGTCCTTGTTAACAGAAAAAAAAATATCTCAAAGTGAAACATGAGAAAAAACAAACAGCTCTAACACCTTCAGAGTAAAAGACTGATGAGTCTGATTCAGACGTGACAAACTGGAAAGAGGAATTTCAACTGTTTCCCAGCAGCATGAACACAAATTTTGAAAAAACATGTCTCATAGAACATGAGTGCTGACTAGTTCCTTTGCCTATGTCAACATGTGTATTTCTGAACTGCTGACTAGTGAGTTTCACCAGTGGGTGAACTCAAATTAGACAAAAAAAATAATAAAAAAAATCTTCTTTGATTGCTTCTCCGAGCAGATGATGATGATGATGTGAGAGTCAGTCGCAAAACAGAGCGGAACATTTGAGACACAATGATGTAATAATAATACAAAAAAAAAAAAAATCATCCGCATGGTATATTATATTTTCAATGTCAGCACTATCACATTGAACATTGAATAACAGGCGTTCTGTTGTTTTGACTCACATGCTTTGGTTGATCAGATTCTCTCTATTAGCTCTCTAACTCGGGTTCAAGCGTGCGTCTTGCCAAAGTGTCCTTGAGCAACGCACTGAATCTCTACCACGCACTGGACCGTGTGACCTTGCTGCTCCAAAACCACACAGGAGGTGGTGAGTGAGGTCATCCGGGATGACACCCACGTAGACCCAAAACGAGCAGGTTCACGAACTAGCATGGCAGCGGAGTGTGTTATCAGCATCGTTTCACTTGTTGCTTTTACAGACGATTAAGCTCATCATCTGACGCTTTTCTAAAAAAAAAAAAAGGAGCTATCAAATTCATAAACTAAAAAACACTTCTTTTTTTTTTTTGCATGATTGAATAGCTGACAGTTACATCAATTAGAGAGTGGAAGTAACTCGCTGCAGGTGAGTGTGTTCGTGTGAGAGGAAGCACAGAAACACTGATCGTGATGTGTACAAAAGGCAAATCTGCCACGGCGGCGTTACACACGGAGAGAGGTTGTTTCCTGCAGCGTTTAATGTGACCTTACATGACTTAATTTAAGGGCATTTCTTGTTTTAGTTCTGTCACTTAGACTCACAGTCTAATGCATATATATCTCTCTCTATATATATAGTAATAATATTTAATAATAAACACAGCAGGGGTGTACCACAAAGCTACTGTCTGTACCTGTAAGTGTCAACTATGCGTATGTTGGTTTAATAGTGGAAGTGGGTTGAGATGCAGTGGAAACAGTAGTTTGAGGAAACAAAAAGAGAGAGAGAGAGAGAGAGAGAGAGAGAGAGCACTCTCTATGCGCTGAGGAAGACTGTGAGATGTGGTTGAAAGCTTGTGAAAAAGGGAGCTCGGTGACCTTGAGGCAACACAACTCCATGATGGTTTCGTCATTACAAATGCGTAGCACGCAACCGAGATTTGCTCTAACTTTCACTACTCCTTCCTCTTCCTTTTTTTTTTCTTTTCTTTTTTTTTTTTTTTTTTAAATCATAGAGAAGATATTATAGTTTTCAGAGATTCCAAATATATCAAACTAAATTATTGAGAAATGAGTATAAAAATGATGCCCTAAGTATCCAGTATTTGCCATTTGTTGTCATGGTGAAGCCATAAAAAATGTTTAATTTGGAGTGAGTTGGATATACAGTAGCTTTGGTGTATTGCTGGAAAAAAGCAGATACAACACACAATGTCATGATACATTGTGAGAAAATATTTACAATGTTAAAGCTACATCATATTTTTAAGAATATGAGGATGATAGAGGATACTGGCAGCTGTTTAACACTATAAAGTCATTTGGAAGTGATGTCACAGTCTTTGATTGACTATAGAGGCTTTGTCTACTGGCAGGAACTGCTCTGTTTTCCCATGTTTCTTTTTTTTTTTTTTGCTATTCCAACCATACATGAGCTGTTATATCGCTCATTATGAAGCACAGAAGAACAGATATGGAGAAGGATCCTCTGGCAGGGAGGTGATGGCCGGTCGCTGTGTGTTGACAAGAGCCGCATTTTTAAAGCTCCACATGCACACGAGACATCCAGAACAGCAACACACAGGCCGGTTTGTGGAGCTGCTGTACATGTTAGTCTAAATGATTGGACTGATTCAAGCTGAAATATAAAAAGCAAAAAATATCTCCCTTCTTCACAATACTGAAAGTGTGCGTTTTGAACAAACTAATTTGCACAAATCAGACTAATGTGCTGGAAATGATAGAGAAGGGACCAATGTTAGGAACTTGGATGGATGGATGGATGGATGGATGGATGGATGGATGGATGGATGGACACATGGGAAGGGGGCTACACAGGAAAAAAAACAAAAACTTTTCATCCCACCATAATGAGAATGAATACAGAAAACAAGAACAGGATGAGAAGCACAGAATCTGCTTCCTTCTTTTGAATTCATACTCATACAGAGTTGTACACAGCCAACCCACACAAAAGCGCTGCTGTAGTGATATTCAGCTGGCGACGCATATTCAGACACCCTACATTTACTTTAGGTTTTGTTAAACAAAATAAAGTGTTTCTGTCTGAGCATATCTGGAAGTGAGAACTAGAACACACCGGGATTAAAACAAGAGAATCGGCTGCATGAGACGACTAACGATGCTAAACATCAAAAGGCACAGATGCATTTTTTTTTTTTTCTGTTTTAAAAGATGAGAAACTTTTTCTTTTCTTTTTTCTTTTTTTTTTTACACTAACAGAAACTATCAGTTTCTCCGAGTTTCTTATCAAGAAACTATCAGTTTCAGCGTTCGATTTGTATTTTTTTGAATGAAGTCAGTTGGTAGAATAAGTAGCACTTACTAGCCGTATAAATGCTCGAGCTGGCTGCAAACGTCCGTCCACAGCAGAGGGTATTGAGTTGCATTGACGGAGAATTAATCCAAACCGAAGACAAGATGAGCTCTGACTCCGCAACGAGTATATAAAATAAAAGTACGTCAAGTAAATAACTAATAAATCGGGTTAAAAATGCGGGCCGGTACCCGTGTTTACAGCAAATGATAAGAGAAAAGGATTTGTTCCTTCTCTAAACCAAACAATGAGACACAGAATGATTACTCTGCTCCAGCAGCGAGGATGGAAGGAGGGAAAGTACAACAGCTGGCTTGAGAAAGCAATCCATAACTTTGGGAAAAAAAGTGACAAATTCATTAACTCGCTGTCACTCATATCATTACATAACAAATGTATTTTTGTTATGGAAGCATGCTGTGTTCATAGACATTGTGTAGCTGCTGGTTTTCTGTACACGCTAACATACCTGAAAGCTTCTCAGTCCGGGCTACCAACCTGGTGCTCTTTACTATTGTTTTTCATGTCTCAGCCATGATGAAGCGAGCCCTGCGATCACATCCTCTCCTTTCCTGTTTACCTACATGATATGAAAGCTTTCTGACACTGAGGTTTTAGCACGTACAGAAAATTGCAATTATTATGTCTTTGCAGGCGTTGTGAATGAGAGCGAACATGGAAAACAACAACAGCAGCATCAGTCTCACAGGATGGATGTCTTTTTTTAAGTCACATGGAATTCATTTATGGGAATTTATTGGAAATAACATAAACAGCAGGTTAAGTGAAAACATGCACCTTAAGCCCATATAATTAAAAAAAAAAAAACCTCATAGTTAATAACATTATATTGTTAATCAAACATTTCTGGAGTCCTGTGTGTACATATTGTGGGGATCCAAGTCCAAGTTTTTAGGGGGTGGAGTCACACACACCTCCTATATGGCTCAACACAACATACCAATTTTTGATTTTATCTGTCGAATGCCGCCAGCTCAAGATAACAGCTGTATTTGACATCAAAGGTCAGAACTTGCCATAACCAAACACCTTTTACACTGCTCTTCAGCAGTATGCATAACACTACCACACACACACACACACATACACACACACAAACACAAACACACACCTCTGCCTCCATAAGCAAAGACTGAGTGCACATAATCGTACTCCTATCTCTGGAAATATTACAAAAGGGGAGGGGGGGTTTTATTTATTTATTTATTTATTTTTAATGAACACACATGTCAGGCTGTGATAGTGCAGTTGTCATGACTATAGACATAAACATAAAATCTAATTAAAAGGGGGGAAATCCAAAAGACTCTAATGAAAACTTTCTAAATTTACTGAAATTGGTTTAAAAGAAATTTCATTAGATTAAATCTGTCGTAAAACGGGTGTTAAAACACTTGTTTTTTTATATATATAAAAATGTTTTTAATTAATATAATTTTCAGTGACTAGTTTCTTGTGTTGCATTTAAAATGAACAATTGTTTTTGGCACCGCAACTCTAACCCACCCTTTAAATAAATGGAAATAAAAGCTTTTTTTTTTTTTTTCTATCCTTGCTTGCTGCAACACAGTGTGTTTTTGTAGACTGGCTCCAGAAGATTTTTAATTTTTTTTTTTTTTTTTGTACCAAATGAAAAATGGAAGGTACTCTTGAAATAGAAGGGTTGCAGACAGATGTGTTTGTGTATCCTCCACTGTCAATCTCAAATTTAGAAGCAGACGGTTGAATTATTATTTTTTTTTGGGTGAGTGTTGCTGCTGTTTTACGTTGGCTTTACACTCCCATTCACTCACACTGCCTTTCTATACATTATCTTCCTTCCAGGGCCAATGGCTTGTTCCCTCTCTACACCCCCCCTCTCTATTACCCACCCCCAAACCCCTCCTCACACACAACCCAGCTCCCCCCACCCTCCACCTCCTCCACCACTCCCCCCTCACCCTCCACCTCCTCTACCACTCCCCCACCTCCTCTACCACTCTAGCTGACCTCCCACAAACCTCTGCAGCCTGACACACATTTCAGTCAACTTCATGATGAATATTATTACCATCTCTGAAACGCAAAACCCTTCCATATCCATCTTCCTGCAGCCATTTCACTGACATGTCCCCTTTTATACACACACGCACGCACGCACACACACACACACACACACACATAGCGTACATGTCCACAACATGGTCAGGGGTCAGCAGCAGTCAGGGCCTGCGCCCCCTGCAGCCTGCAGGGGTTCAGCTAAGACATATTGAACAGAATAGAAAGAAGGAATTGAACTCTAGAACTTCTAGGCGGCCCCCTCCCCCCTCAAAAAAAAAAAAAAAAAGGGTTTGTTCCCTCTAAACACACGCCCCTCCCTCCCACACACACACACACACACACACATACACGTACACACACAGCACACCTCCAGTTTGGTTCCATGTAGGAATTAACTGCATCACAGCAACTTCATGGCGTTTTAACACAGATATTTAAATTGTAGGTGTGCACAAAGGATCCACCACAACTGATCGACTTCATGAAAGTCACGCAGCAGCCAACAGTCACACAAAGCAGCAACAACTGACCTGAAAACTCAAATATATACTCTCAGGACTTTGACGAGAATACAGACAAGATTAAAAAGGGAAGGATTACAGGAGCAGCTTGATACGTAATTCTGAAAATACTATACAACCGTTACGCAGGTTTTTTTTTTTCTTTTCTGGAAAATACCTTCTTGTCTGTTTGCTCACATTGACGCTCATTAATAAATACGCCACTGCTGTACACTTCTACAACTGGGCTGTTTTAAACATTTGCAAAATAATGAAGTAAATGTGTGTTGACTCAAACATCTCACAGGCGTGCGGACACTGTATAGCTGAGCAGATGTTTGACATCAATATTTAAGCACAATAATTTGGCACATAATTTGGATAGTCTGCCTCTGGCTGGCTGTGTGTATGAACGGCCATTTTAAGATTGGGCTTCCAAATATATATATATATATATATATTTTTTTTTTTTTTTTTTTTTACCGTGACATTAATTCTCTCCGGCTGCTTTCATATTAAAACAGAAACACTTCAACATATGAACTAGGCCAGTGGATGTTCCACAGGGCGAGCCGGGCGCTCAGCAGACCCGGAACGACACACAGTGAAGCCCCAGCAGCCTCCACTGTGCTCCTGCTCCATTCACTGCCTCGCCATTTTGCCCTCACTGCCTGACGTGGAGTGACTCCTCTTTTGCGTGGACTACACCACGTGTTGTGGAGCCACGGAAGGCTTCAAGCTCACCCACGGTGGGCCCCCTTCTCACAAATCACCTTTATCATTATGGCTCTTCAAGGTTATCACAGAGAAGGTCTGGGACGCTCTCCGCACAAACACAGAGCCATCAGAATAATTTACCGACCCACTGGGTGATTATGAGAAATTACAGCCTGCTGCCATGTTGGTTCCCTGAGCATGGCAAGTGACCTGTTTCTTTAGTTTGACTACTATGGGATCCAGGCTCTTTGCTTAACGTCATTTATCTGCACATAGATCAGACTGTGGGTGTTTTTTTGCGCCTCAACCATGTTACAACATTTCTAGTTTGTTCTCGTGGCGCAGGGGCGGCCGCACAAAACCAGCTGGAATTCAAATATTGAGCTACTTTCGTGCAAAAACGCAAAAACACAAATTACAAAAAAATGTGAGAATTTATTTGAAGCCAAAACTGAATAAAAAAGAATGGAATCCACGTTCACTGGCCATTTTGATCATGGGATACACACATACGCACACATGTGGCCAAATGGCGGAACATGGAGAGCTGTGTTGACTGCTCACCTCGTATCTGTGCCAAAGGTTACAGGCATGAATGATGGTCTATAGGCGAATTCCATAATACTGTTTAAAGCAGGTCAAGTCTGGCTCTTAGTACAGAGCAGCTGATCTACAGTGGACTTCAGTTTATCCTCTGGACCCAGGAAATTCCATTAAAAAACACAAATGTAAACTACAGATTTCATTTTTCCCCCCATTAAATGCTTTGGTGTCACGATGAACCTAATGTGCAAATATTTACGCCACTTATCCTGCTTTAATTTTTCACAACTGGATACAAAAACAAAAGAGCTCAAACTAATATAAAAAATATTACAATTATCATCCATAAAAACTCCAAACACACTGCTGTGTTCTGATGAGAGAACAGTGAGATTTCACAGAAGACGTGTGCTCCATTTATTTGACATTTTTGAAAGTATTAGGGCTCAAATCACATACACAGAAACATCTACACTTATGTTGGAAATATTTTACTAAGTCAGAAATAAATCCAATAAATAATTATTAGACGCAATTGAGCGTTAATCCGTCATAACGAATAGTATCTTTTCTTTTTTTTTCAATGATTTGCAGCCAGAGGTTAATTTAAATTAAACATCCCCAGCCACACACACTACACCAATTTTGTCGAAAGCTACATGTATGGAAACAATGTGTATAAGCAAATAATATTAATGAACCATGCACTCTAAAAACAGAGTTTTAAAAGTTAACAGACGTAACCGTGTAATAACCATACGTTTCCCAAATGCAGAATTTCCTGTGTAATTGTAAATCCTGTTAAAAGTATAAAAAAAAAAAACTGCGGGCTCCATGACAGGCTGGCCCTGCAGCCTGCCAGGCTATAGGACGTGCTTATAGCCTAATGTGATGACTTAGCGAAGAATATTATCTCTACATGCTTACTGGTTTCACCAACAGCACTCAAACAACGCCAGCATTTTCAAATAAGGAGAACAACCCAACTACACCACACAGCACGGCAGGCAGCTACAGCTAAAGCTGTGACAGCTCAGTTTCACAGCAATGGCCGACAAAGTTGAAGCTCTACACAGTCACACCAACACAATCAAAGTAGCTGCTACTGCCCCGGAAACAGCCTCCATGTGGCTCGAAACAAAAGGGAGACATTTCAATATGGTCTGTGTCACTTATTGCAAATAAATCAATTAAATGCTTGTGTTCAGTGATAACTCCATTAAAGAAAGGCCTGAACAAGGTGATGCAACACATGAAAAGGGGTCTTGGAGAGGAGGGGGAGGGGTGACACAGTGCTGAATGCTGTTTAGTACCTTTGCTTCTTGGGGACGGAGTGCTCGACCTCAATACGTTTCCCCTGAAGTTCCACTTTACCTGAAAAATAAAAAAAAAAGAGCGGAGGTTCAGTACACACTGTGGCTACATGCTAACTGTTTATAGGCCTATAGCTATTGCAGGCCTATGGTGGGAATATCCTGTATTCGGGGTGCGTTGCTACAGTGAGGGACCCCTCACAGCTAACTTTTGAAGCCTGCGACTTATTCAAGAAAGTGAAAGAAGAGGTGAAACCAAGCTGTGAAGAACAGGAGAGACGGACAGGTTCAGAGGACTCAAAAACACTAGCCTGCTGAAAAGTCGTGGAACAAGTGAACATTGTATGCATGTTAGTTTCTGCTTTATAATGAGCTCCTCAAAGCCTCACAGATACACTGTGACAACCATACGAATAATTATTTTTACTCTGTGACTGGCGGTGTTCCTTTTTAAACGGTTTAAAGTCCACATGCTTTACAACAGCACTGTGTCTTGGGAGTTTTGGTGTTTGGTGAGGTCTCATGTAGAGGAGGCAGAGGGAGCTGACTGGCATGGCGACCTTGGCTCCTCACGTTACATATGTAGGAAATCATGAGAATACAGAGAAATTGGCTACAAAAAAAATCACAAATGCCGCCGTGTGAATCAAGCCTTTGCAATAATGGTGCAGCTCGTCGATAATTTTGGATTGGTGCTGGTGTGAGGCCTGTTTCGGTAAGTAGACAGGGTAAGATATTTTTCTATCTTTGTCATAGTGGACTGCCGGCTTAAAGGGGGAGGGGAGCCAGCAAGGCTTCATTCTATATCACAGGAGAGTGGTACACATCAATATCACACTCACATGCACATTTGAGGCAGATATGGAGCCACAATTATCACAGCATTGTAAATCACCTCCTTCGTTAAATAGCAATATAGTGGAGTAAGCTAGTGCTTTACGTTCGCTCAGCCTTTACTGTATAGCTTTACGTTTACACTACGTGTGTCCCTCCCCCTGCAAAAGTTGAATGGCTCCCCTGGGCGTGTAGCTCTCCACACACACCACGATTCATTCAGTTGCCTTCAGTTAAATAATTGTGTGGATTTATTTTTATCCAGCATGTTCATGTTAAGAGCCTCGGAGGTGGACGGAGAGTGAAACTGGGGCACACCGCTGAATATGGGCATGCACTCGTGGTTATACACCGGTGTCTACGGCTTCTCTTCAGAATGAATGAAACTAAAGGTGGAAGAGGGTCTTTGGTGGTCAGTAGTCCACCTTAACTCACCAGAAAACGTCTCGATAGCCTTCATGGCCCAGTGATCGTCCGGACAATCCACAAACGCATAGCCGGTTTTCATTAGAAACTGTCCGGAGTATGGGATCTTGTGGTCGTCAAAGGTTTTTCCTAAGTCCTCGGCAGTCACGCTTTCGCCTAGATTCCCAATGTATAGCTTGTGCATGGTGGAAATTGTTTTTCCAAGTCCAAAAACGAAAAAAAAACTAAGCTCAAAATAACTGAAATCGAAGCCAGCAAAAAAAAGTTTCTCTGCTGAATTTGTTAATAGCGCAACAAGATATTGTCACACTTGCCACACTAACTGAAAGTGGAAATCACGCTTGAAGGCAAGAATATCTAAAAAGGAAAACAAGATCTAAAAGAGGAATACAAAACGGAACAAATGTTAATTCTCGGTGGCAAACTAAAATAAAAAAAGAGATTTCAAAAGTGTAAAAATAGATGGTAACGCTGACTCTAGCTGTAAATCCAGATGAATAAGTGGAGCAGGAGAAGAAATGAAATCCCTTGACTTGCAGCCGGCCCCAGCAGGCGAATAAAGCAGCAGCCTTTCTATCGCACTGTGGAGGAGGTGGGTTGCACTGGGTGGATTTGATGATGGGTCTATGGTGGAAGAGTGGGAAAAACTATGGCGGGATCAGGTCGGGAGAAATGTTTTCCTCTCTCTCTCTAGATCTCTACCCTTCCCTCTCTCAGCGATCCGCCTGCTGCCGGCAGATGGGTGACGCCGCCCCTCCACCGACGACTCTCCAATTCACGTTTTTTGTTTTTTTTTTCTTTTTTTTTTTTTTTTTTTGTTTGCAAAGAGGAAACCACGTGGTCTATTTGGAGTAGGTTAGAGAGAGAAGGAAGGGGAGGGGGCACCCTTCATTCTAGGGTGAGTGCGTAAGTGTGTGTGTGTATGTGTGTGTGTGTGTGTACGCGAGGCTAGGCACATAACCCGAGACCCCTAATTCCGCGCTGTGCTCGCGCCATCCTGTACTGTACAGTACTGTACGTGTGCGCGGGGCAGTTTGTGTGCAGCACCGTGGCTTTTATGTAACACGACGTAGCCACACATGCGCTTTATGCGCTTCAGCTCGTGCAAGCGAAGATTCGGCTATAGTATAGGGAGACAAGACTTCCTTCACCACTCAGTAATGTAAGCTACAAGCTAAGACCGGACAACCTTTGGGCGTCGAACTGTTTTTATTGCCTCAACTCACGTCGCCCTACACCCCCTGTGTTGAATAGCTGAAGGCCTAGGTGGTCAGGAACTTCTCACATTTAAATAACAAGGCACCGCCTTCTAATTCTATAGCCTAGCACCCCCACCTCTCCGCTGTTCCCGCCCTCTGGGTGAATATGATGCGTGGTAAAGAAGTTAGTAGTCCTGATGTTACATAAATGACCTATGGTGAACCTCAGGCTGTTTGGGGCTACGGAACAAAAGGTCCAGGGCCCCATTTTGTTTCAGGGGCCGCGAGGGCGCTGCTACTGCAACCTGCGGAAACCCATCCAGTCACTGTGATACATTGTTGCCCCAGAGCCCCATTAACTGAAACAATGTATCATATATGGCGGCGGCACCGTGTAACTACAGCACAGTCCAAGCTGCTGTATCGAGACGGGCGGGGAATCTCATAGTTTGCGTTAAACTGCACCGCCCCTCTGCTTTTAAGACACTTTATACAATTATTGTGCTTTTAACTTGCTGACAAGGGTCATGGCTTCCAACAGGCGCCGCTCGGAGTGAAAATACAACTTCAGCAGTGTTCGCCCCACCCAACCAGGACCATATAGCTTCTTGTTTTGTCCGTTTTGTCATATTTGTGTGTGGGGGGCGCAGAGGAAATGGCAGTATGGCGCAGTCTACAGCACCACACACACCACGCGCCCCTCTGCGTGGATGGAGGCTTCTCAAAATGGAGGCAGTGACTGATGCACGGGCCTGCCTCTCCCACACTCACACACACACTCACACTCACACACACACACAGCCTACAGAGTTTGGCTGTGGTTCACATTTGCGCTCTGTGTGTGCAGTGTGTGCCTATCTCACGCTTTCCTGTGTTGGTAAAAAAAATTCGACATGTCTCTAATTGGGTTTTTCAAAGGTTCTTTCCTCTGTGTGAAAGACAATTTAGACTTTGTAGCCAAACTGTTCACGCCCGGAGGCAACGTGGCACTCAAGCGCGCTCGCTTGGTTAGAAAATGGCTCCTATGCTCTCAAAATGGATCCAAACTCAAATGGCTGTACAGTAACTGTTGCCTCACAATGGAAGATACTTACAAATGCTACATTTTTTAATCGTGAAAGCATAACTATTTTTTTCATCTGTGTGTAGGAAGATATCCGCCATTGTTTCCCGGTTTGGTTGAGAGTGACTCAGATTAAATAGTGCTAACACAGCTCATATTCTCAATTTATTTGGTATCTATGCTTTTTCCTCTGCATATATATTTGCCCTTGATTTAAGTAATTATAGCTTTTATGATAACTTTGATGGTATTTGAATATATCTGTGTTAGCATGCATGTTTCAGCCCTGAAAATGAATAGAAAAGAAAATAATCAAGAAAGAGAATAAACACTGTACTTTAAAACCTTTTCATCTTAACTTATAGAATTATCACATCCAACATTATAACCATAAGCATGACACATCTTAGTCACAGCAATATCTTTATTAGATTAAACTGCCTGAAGTGCATTGTGAAGTAGAAGAATGGGAACACAGAGTAATACTGTAATTATGCTATTACAACAGCTTCAGCGTGGATTAATATAGCTTCATGATCTTTGAGGGGTGAAGACACATAACGGTGTTGCTATAGTCGACTGAAATCTCCCAATTTTCTCCCTTTCGTCGTTATTTCTCCCTTCCACACCAGCTACAGGAGAGCTGGTGAGGTCACAGGCTAGGGTTTCAAAGGGTCAAATAACCACATAAGAGCCGATATATTTTGAGACTTTTAGAATGAAAGGCATGCGAGTGACCTGTGTCCAATGGTGAAGTGAAGAAAAAAGTTTTGTTTTTTTTCTTAATAAAAGCCACCTACATCCCCCCCTACACTTCTAATTATGCTCATATGTCTCCTGGCATCATTCCAGTGATAAATAACATTAGTGTTTGACTGATGGCATTTTGATCCTTTTGTAAAATAACACTAATATTGTTACCTGCAGTCATTGTCATGCACCAGACCTCTAAAAAGTTCTGGTGTTTTCTTTAATTCAAGGAACAAATCCAGCTGTCTTTGGACACCAATGGAATTATTCATCAAGACCAGATTTAAGGACTCTATCACACAAAATATAAGTCAAGCTTATGACTTGTGTTTTTTCTCAAATTTAAGAAAACACTATATGGTTCTCACAGAGGCAAGCAGAGAATTGGAAATGTAATGGTGACTGATGGACTCATGTTCTCAGCCCATTCACAGTCACTGTCCATAGTCTGTGGCCCAAAATAAATTCACTTCCTCACTAAAGGTTTTATAGTTTCCCTCCTCACTCTCTTATTAACCCCCCTCCTCTGTTGTTACCTGGAAAATCCTGTCTCCTTATCTGTCCTTCAACTTCAACAGAAGTAGCTGTCCTTGAAAAACCTGTCTGCTGTCTTTTCTTATTTCTTCCTTTCTCTGTCATATATAATCCTCACATGGACACTTGGATATATTGTCTGGTGAAAGACCCGGCGTCTCCGAAACACCACTCTGAGAAACACTGTGTATTTTCTCTAAAACCGCTTTATCCGATGAGAATTGTTCTTCTTCTTTCTTTCTTTTTTTTTAAATCCAAATATAAAGTCTGTCTCTCTCAATTGGCGTGCTCTGACATAAGAGTACGCTACATGTTCAAAATCTAAATTGCAGCAGGTGCAGCAGGGTTTTTTAGAGTTTCATGGTCTGGTGGCTAAAATAATTACAACTATAGTTAAGTTTTGCCTTTGTGGTTTCATCAACATGTGTACTAGCTGAGTGATTGAATAACCCGTTCACAACCTGTCCTGTGATATTGCACATTGGCAGCAGTGGAGGAACCTTTACTAAAGTCAATGTAACCATTTCTAATTGCCCTGTACTGAAAATGTCACTTAAGTAAGAAAAAATGTACTTAAAGTATCAAAAGTACATTTATTCACATTGTTTTAAATTAATGCATTATGAAAGTATTATTATTACTGACACGATAATGTATAAGTTGTATTTTAATATTGTAGAGCTAACGTGATTGTCATAATTGATTCATCTGACAACTATTAATCCACACAGTTAATCGTTTATTCTCTAAAACATGAGAAAATAGTGAAAACTGACCATCACAAATTCTTAGAGGCTAAAATGATGTCATCACATGTCTTATTGTGTCAAACTAACAGTCCAAAACTCAAATATATTAAACCAGGAAAAGGAACAGTGTCTTATTTAAGAAGCTGGAACCGTGAAATGTTTGACTGCTTTGCTTGAAAAATGACAATTATAATCAAAACATAGATAAATAATTGCAGCTCCACTCATTTTAACTATTTCACATACTGCGGGCAAGTTTAATCTATAACTTCATATTTTATGAACTGATAATATGTCTTGAATGCAAAATCTGTAAAATAACTTGTAACTATAGCTGTCAAATAAATAGTGCAGGAAAAAAAGTACCATATCTCCCTCAGAAATGTAAAAGTGGAAAGTAGCATAAAAATGGAAATAAGTGCTTCAAATGATTACTTGAGAACAGTTCTTGTGTAAATAGTTGCTCTTGCACATATATTCCTCCTCTATTGCACTTTGGGGAAAGGCAAATTAGGAAATGACTGTTTTGTTTGTACTCATGCACTTCCTAACACCGCCATCAATGGCATCACAAGACCTTGTCAACAGTCTTCCCTTGTGGGTGGGTGAGTATGTGTATGTGTGTGTGTGTGTGTGTGTGTGGGTCTGGGGGGAGGGGTCGATAGGCGGAGGTCAAAGGCTGTGGAGAAACAGGGTGAATTGGGCGGGAATGCAGAAGGAGGAGACAAAATGCAAAGAGAGAAAATGCAAAAGGGGTTAATGTTCATCTTTTCTTCTACTGAGTCGTTTTTTTTTTTGTGTCCTCTTCACTTGTAATCTTTGATCACTGTATAGTGCTGCATGTCATATTATAGACTGGAAAAAGCTGTTGTCTCTTTGAACTGTTGTATGATGAGTTATAATGCTTTTCTATGGCTGGTAGGGAAGGCAAAACAAAAAAAAACATCACCTACACTCTAAATCTCTGCGCTGCTGTAAAACAAACAGAATTGCTTCAACACACACAACACACAAAAGTAGTTCACACTGTCAGCTTTATGTCTGCATATTATGTTTTATATCTGAATGCAGATACATCACGCACAGACATTTCAGCCAGAGACAGCTCACTGTGCAGCTCCTGTACGCCCACTGGCCACATCAGGGGTTGCATCCCATCCCCACCACTATTTTGCCTTTTTAACTAGATGTTTCAGATAGAATCACACACTGTTTACTCACTAAAGAGGTCAGAGAAGCTGACAGAGAACCGGTATGGATATTCGTCTGTATGCCGGAGGTCATCTCCCCCTATCCCGACTGTCTTCTCTTGACAGAGCTGAGCCATATAAGCTCAAAAGCCCTTCAAAGCTTTCCACTTATGTGCAATGTTTAACGGAAAGATTAAAGGAATCAACATTTTTATTATGAATACAGAGGGAAAAGTTACACGTGTCTCTGAAGTCACTGATAAGTTTGCCAGCAATTTTACCATTTGCATGTAGATATAAACTAAGCTTTAAAGCAAACGGTGCTTCTATTATATTTATTTCTCGCTGTCAACAAACCCCATGAAAGACTAAAACCAACATCGATTTGATCCTGCAGACAGGTGTGTGTGTGTAAAAGCCTGATATATTATTCCTCTGTGCCACAGAGCTCCTTTAGAAATACTCACTAAAACACCAAATGTGTATTCATCCGCAGCTGAAAATAGTCCCCAGCAAATGCACTATTTCCTCCTGTTTGAGTGATGTGAAAAAACACTACAGTGAGCAGCTGTTTCAGGAAATTAGACTGAGATTTTTTTTGTTTTTTTTTGATTGATTGAACTGTATTTGTAACCTGCTTTTAAAGATGTGCGTCAGTAGGAAGGGCTTGAGGTTGAACACTACAGAGGGGAAGTATTGAGAAACAGACTAACAACATCATGGTTTTGGATTTGTTTATAAAAAAAAAAAAAAAAGGTGAAAATCAAAATGATTTTTCATGACTTTATAAAGAGCTCTGTTTACAGTGTTTTTCACATGACAGGATGAAGTGATTGTGAATGAAGGATCTGCAGGTCAAAGTGCAGACTGAAGCTAGAATCACTGGTCAGACTGAAAAGTCCCCGAATGGAAGAGATTTGAACTCACAATGGAAAAGAAGCGAGAAGAGTCTTGACTGTCATCGAACACTGAACGACGCTGTCTGTTAGATGCTCGAAGAGTCTTTATGTCTGAAAAAGTCCTTTAACAATTCCCATTCAGATTTCTTTCCTCCATGTGAGCTTCTGCTGCATTTGTAGGCGTGGTGTGCCCTCCTCCACCGCCTGCAGGTAGAAGACATGGCGTGTAACTTCAATGAAGTCCTGCAGAAACAAACAAGACTGAGAGAAACAGTCCTCATTAGACGGCCTGACCTGTAATGATGAGGCTGCTGAGGCAGAAAGAGTCCTCATTCAAAACCAAATAATGAGATCCAGGCAGCTTTCTTTTTTTTTTTTTTTCCATAACTGAACGAGAAAATTTGACAAACAAAAGATTTCCATTTTCTGTACATAATGTAAACCAGAAAATGTGTTTTCTAGTAGCGAAGCCAGACTGCACAAATCTGCCATTTTTGATATTTCATATAAAGAGCTTCCTTTAAATAAAAAAAATATATATAGTAAATGACTTCAGACACCTGTGTCAAACATATTTACAGTCCACATCTGCATTTTTTTTTTTTGGATCATCCAAATGCCAGTTTCCTAAATCTTGAATTCCTTTTAATGAAGTGTATGTGAATCAAACTGATTAGAAGTGCTCACTTCCTTTTTAGAAATCAAGACTCATGACTCACTCATTTATTTGCTCCACAAAGCAGACGTTTCTTCCCTTGCTTAAACCTCTCAGACCTTCCTGTCATGCCTGCTCGCCGTCTCAAAAGAAACAACTTGTGTGTCGCGTGGAGCGACTTCTCGTCTGCGGTTCAAATGTGTTGATTGATATTTATTCAAATGCTTTCCATGCATATGTGCTACGACAACAAGAAGAGAAAACAGGACGTCTGCCGCTGGACTAATGAGATCTACCATCAGTGTACAAGAGATAGTTAGTGCCTGCGTGTCTGTTTTACCTTTTCTCCCTATTATTTCTTCTATGATATGACTGTGAGGACTCTGACACATCCTACACCTGCTCTGACCTGAGGCCTCCAGGCTGCTGCTGGCTTGTAGTGTTTACAGTCTAGACAATTAAACTAGTTGACCTGTTAACAGTCTGAAGTAGTCTGAGCTGAAAACATAAACGTGGAAAAGCACCAGAGTGCACTTATTTACTACATTAATTATTTGTCAGTGTGTGTATATAATGGGGGGTCTTAGTTACTGGTGCACATGCTTATTAAAAAATTTAAAAAAAAAAAAAAAAAAGGCAAAACTGTTGTGACAGATTTCTTCCTTGAAGTGAAAACTAGCCAGATGTGAACCAAACAGGACTCATGTGCACACATGTGCTCTCCACCACCTGCTGATGCCCTCCCAAAAAACCTAGTTTCACTAAATGTATGCATGTTCTGTCCTTCTTTACAGTTCAGGAAAAAAAAAAACATGTTTATGAATGAGCTCATTCATTCAAATCAGTTATAAAAACGACATTTAACTTATTTATCAGTAAATTATGCACATCTGTTTTCAAGACGGCTGAGCAGAATTTCATGAAAATGTTTGAACCATGTAAATATCAACAATCTTACCTCAAGGTCTGTTTAGTAGACGTGCAGGAGCTTTCGGTCAGACCACGTGATCTTCATCAGCAGATGGAGACGACAAGACGTCCCCTAAGTGCTCAGGAAGGACGGGAATCCAAACGTCTACATTTCTATGACAACATGGGTGAAATCCATCTGCTGACGAAGATCATATGATAAGAACGAAAGCTCCACAACAGCTACTAAATATCAGACCTCGAGATGAGATTAAAGTCAACTGGAGGTCGCGACTCAAATTCTACTTACTTGCTTGCTTTTTTTTCTGGAGCTTTCGAATCTTTGTTGATTGTTCATCCATATGGCCATGAAATGTGTTCAGAAGCTCTGGAAAAAGCTCATAAGTGGAGTTAAGATTTTTTTTTTTTGGGCCACATCCGGTGTCTGCATGGCAACATCAAGGTAAGTTGATCTTTGTTATTCTCTCACATGTTGATGATCATCTACATGGAGAGAGAAAAAAAAAACAAGAACATGGAAAATGAAAACAAAAACTTGACTAATAGGATGTTGATCCAAGTATTGAAACTTAAATGAACTACAAATAATAAACAATAATAATAAAGTATGAAGGCACTTTTTTTTTCAAATAAATATGGTATTTAGGTTTTCCATTTTAAAACACTTTAGTCAAAAAGTATTAAGTCCATTTTTTTCCATCTTCTCCACCATAGAAATGTCATTTCATACTAACATGTCCAAACAAATTGTTTTCATATTTTAAATGTGAAAAAATGCAAAAGTGTAACAACCATTTACATGTTTGCCTGATTTATAACAAAGACATTCACAGCACACTTACTTCACCATAGAGAAATATATGAAAAAAGTTTCAGCCACATGTTAAAATGACCCTCGACTCATTTTTGTTACACTTGAATGCGTAAATGAAAATAATGCATACCATGACAGGACTGCAGGAATGTAGCTCATTTTACTCTTCACAGTGACTGAGTGCTGATTGTGTGTTTGTGTGTTGATTAACCAGCCTCCATACCATCCATCCAACCCGCCTGCCGGTCTCTTCCTCGTTTTCCTGGGAATGAATCATCCATTAAAATTCATCGGATTCGTTCAGTTTAAAGTACCTGCAAACCAAACAAAAGTTTAGCCACCAGGATGACAGAGAGCGTAACAAACAGACATGGGTGAAATGAAGAGCAAGTCCCTGGATAATATAAGAAACATGTCTGCACATTCACACACAAAAAAAATAAATTACAGGCCCTTTAGATACATAAAAGAATTTACTACATGCTGAAAAAAGTGGATACAGTGTGAAAATGTAGGTGAAATCTCAACTTCTTGGCCATCAGAGTATCATCTGCTTAGTCTGTAGTTGTGCTGATGTTCACTACTTTTTTTTTCACTTTTTTGGAAATGTAATAAACAGGTTCTTCTCTGTATCTGAAGAGCAGGCTGGTGATGTGTGACTCTACCTGAGCAGGATGGATTTAAAAGCACCAACCCTTCCCCTTCCTTTCCACATTGCTGATTTTGAAAAAAGAGCAGGAAATCATTTTCTCATAAGTAAGTCATCACACTGAAAACCCAACACATCAGTTCTGGTATGTTCAAAGTGTGTCTGAACATCACTACTGCGCTCACTGGCCGAGAAAGGACTCTTTTTTTAAAAAAACATCTCCTCTGGATATGTTTTAGGACTCTGATTCAAAAAATACTCTGATTTAAATAGTAATTGGTGTCTGATGTGTTTTTTTTTTCCCCACAAAAAAGTTCATCTAACTGGTTTGAATTTATTAAAAGGATATCTCACTGAAAAATGCAGAATCTATGAATATTTAAATATTGTTCATCCCTGATGTTGAAGTGCTGGACGTCTCAGTAACACCACTGAGGTGAATCGTGGACAGTTGTGGCTGCTGAAGGAGGTGAGAGATGTTTGTTTCTAAGTTCACTGTAAATACAAATAAGTTAATAAGAGTCATTTAGACTTTTTTTTCAGTTACAGTTATTCAGATGAGACAAGTGTTGAATGTACAGTTGGTGAACTGATGGTTCAAACTGATTGAAATATTGTTCAGTGTGATCTTGTTGTTCATATGTTCTGTACAAACATAAACATGTGCAGAAAAGCAGCCTGCACTCAACCTGGTGTTTGTTTTTTACACTTAAGAGGAAAAAAAAATCATATCCATAAACTATTCTAAATTTCACCAAGATAAACAACTCTAAACCCCAAAAATATAGACTTTCAAATTTTAACAAAAAAAAAAAAAAAACCCTTCTAAAAGTCCACTTACTAGCTTTTACCTGAGCTTTCAGTCTCACTGTCTTCTTGATGTGATTAAAAGCTCCAGAAAGAGTTTCAGTTGGTCTGTCTCATTCTGTCCTATTAGAGAAAAATACTAATTCATATTCAGGTTAAGAAAACATTTGATACAGTCAGTATATGAAGTTTTAGTGTTAGCTGGAGTTTGACTGAATTTAGATGAATGTGAGCTGACACCAGCTCAGTGGAATTTCAACATTCTTTGACTAAAATAGTCCTGAAGATTTTTGTTTTACGCAAAGATTTGACTCAGCGTGCACAAGCTCGACGTTCCCTCTGAGGTGTTCATCCAAATCAACTAAGAGACTTCTTCATTTAGCAGATGTCAAACACTGCACTACTGCTCCAGAAGCAGCATTTGTGGTCAAAGTTGTTCACAAGCAAAGTTCAAGAAATGCCAAAGATTTCAAATAAGTCAGGCTGAAATAAAATCATGTAGAATATTTCTATCTCATCAACTTCTTTAAAAAAAAAAAAAAAAAAAAAACCTTGAGAATAAATATTTCATTAAAAAATATTCACGCAACGGCATCAACGCAGCTGAGACCAACTGGACAATACCAAATAAACATGTTTTCAAATTCTGGAGAATTTTAGGCTGAACATTGGAAACATTTTAGTTCATACAGTTAATCGACTTCTCGGCGGTGCAAGTTTCAAACTGTTTTGAAATGTTAACTACAGCACACTTTAAAACACTAAATGGAACGCCTGGTCGCATGTAGGCTTCACTTCCTGTGCTGACATCATGGAAACAGGATGTTCTCTCAGCAGCTGAGATTGAAACACACAGATTAAAAAAAAAAAAAAAAAAAAAAAAAAAAAGTCACGTGACTAAAGGTCATTCATGTTTCAGTGGCAAATTGTGCATAAATTGGAAAATTCTACTTCCAGTTTGATGGATTTATCATATAATGACACGCTTTATTCATACTTCATACCAACAATGTATTCAATCTGTTTCTAAAAGCAGCATGAAGGACAGAAATGTGTATAAATATAAAGAAGTGAAAGACGTTCTGATCTCTAACTTAAGTCAAATAAACTACTACTTTAAAACTTATTATTATTATTATTACAATGTAAAAGGTTAAAGTAGAAAATTGGCCCTTGTAGTGTTATAGTATTAATATAATATTCTTTGATCACTATTTTCACTCATTCATGTATAAAAGTCATTTTAGTGCTTTAGTTGATCATTTAAATGATTTTAAGTCCAGTTAAGTAGTAGAAGGAAGTTCAATCTGTAATAATCTATCATATTTTATAAAATTCTATCTATAATCTGCAAAGTAACCGCTCACTATATAAGTAATATAATTGTAGTAGAAATATAAAGAGTCATTAAATAGAAATATTCAAGTATAAGTAGCATTAAATACTGGAGTAAATGTATTTAGTTACTTTCATCCTTCATGTTTGTTGTAACTTTTAAAAATGCAGCCAGCACCTCTCGTCTCATCCTGAGAGGTGAAAAGAAATCATTTCACAGCAACACAAAAAGATCAACGATCAAATGTGATAAAAAAAAAAAAAAAAATCTGTTTCACTTGTTGCTCAGTTGAAATGTTGAAATGTTTCCCTGCTGAAGGACTGCTGGCTTGTGTTTACATCACAGAGCAGAAGAAGTCTGGACGCTGAGAAAGTTGTTTTATAGAAGAGTTGAAGTTATTTTTATCAGCAGAGTCACCCAGAAAAAAAAGAAAAAGAAGAAAAAAAGGAGAATTTTTACCAAAGAAAGAAATCTGTATCAATCAAAGCAAAAGTTAGCAAAGTGAGCAAAAGTTGTGAGCATAATTAGCTCGACGTGAACGACATGAAAACTAACTGAGAAGCCAAATGGATCCATTCATTCAGGAGGAAATGTGACTTTTTACAATGAAGTTGTTTTTTTTTATTGATGTCTTTTCCTCAAAGCTACAGCACAAAATAACAACATCACACAGTAAAGACTTATTGTTACATTGATCAGTTACTTAATGAGACTTGTGTATATGTGTAAATGTTGGTTATTAACGCGGTTGTTTTATCCAAAACACACAGTCGTGAGCTTTATGAATGAACAACAACAAGCCAATTGAGATAAATAAGAAGCTACAAACAAGCCTTTTTTTTTTTTACAAGGAATAAACTGTGAATGAGAAGAGTTTCATTCATTGGTTCGATTCAGTCAAATATCAAATGTTTTCGAACAAGCAAAGAAAGCAGTTTTTTTTTCTATTTCTAATGTTCGTTTTCACTATAATTCATCTGATTGATCGATGATCTGGATTCCTCCTCGTGCAACCTTGGTTTCAGTCAGATTGTATGTTTTCATTACGGCCGGATAGGATTGGATGAACGAATTAAAAAAAAAAAAAAGACATGATTTCAGGGAGTTTAACCATTTGTGAATCGGACTCACCGACGCACGAGCTGGATCAAAATAATAGTCCAATATCCCTCATGTGGCGGCAGCGCGCGCAGCCTGCTGCTGCTTCCATAGCTCACAAAATGGAGAGAGAGAGAGAGAGAGAGAGAGGGAGAGAAGAGGGGGAGGAGGGGGGAGGGGGGAGGAGAGAGGGGGTTTCCTCTGATCTGGAGAAACAAAAAAAAAAAAAAAAAAACACGATGACAGGAGAAAATGTCGACTTTTTGGCTTCATTTTTGCACCTAAAACGAGCGAGAATAATCAGCTCCAAAAAAAAAATGCGAGTTTCACTTCGACAGAGAGAGACTGAGAACAATTTCATGAACAAAAACAACGTTTTTCTGCTTGATTGGAAGCAACGAAATGTCCGTTTTCCTTCTGGTAGAATTAGTTTAAAAGCGCTCAGTTTAAAGAAGAAATGAGAAACGTCATTTGGAGCTGTGAACGAGAGTAAAGAAAGAAAACGGAATAAGACAGAATAGAGCACAGAGGAGGAAGAAGCAGCAGGCCTGAGACAACACAAATATTTCACATTATGATAATAAAGACTACAAGTGGGGAAAAACTCTCCATGATGCAAATATTTAAGACAAAGTGGTCGCGCGGAGAAACCTTATTCAACAGCGTTTAAACGGTCCCTGTTCATACTCCAAGTTATTCTTTTCGTTGTTCATTTATTCTTAACTTTTTCTTTAAAAACTGCTTTGAACTCGCTTTTTGACTTTTGTTAATGATGCCTGAAATGACATAAGCTGTTTATTCTGGTTGCGGTTAAGAGCCTGTAAAGTAAAATAGCCTCCAGTCAATTAAACGGACGCTGCTTCTCTTCTCTTCTCTTCTCTGTCCGCGCCACTACCGCCACCACGCGGCTGCTGCTGGCCGCGACACCCGGGCCTCCGCTCCGGTGCGGCGGTGCGGGGGGAGGAGAGGTGGAGAGGGGGGAGGGAGGAGTGGGGGGGGGGGGGGATCCGCCGAGAGGCCTGCGGAGGCCCGACACGCAGCCTGAAACTCCACGACACGCAAACGTTATTATTCAGCCCAAACACGACGTGAACTTTTGGTTTGAAGCGAACATGTTGAACAAACAATTTTTTGAAGCCTGTGTGTGACTGTTGAGTCGCTTCATGCTCTCGTTTCTCTCCTCATTATTATTCATATTATAATAAACAGATCAGTATGACCCAAACAAACTCATTTCCGCCCGAAAATCATTTATTTTTATATAATAAAAAAGCATGAATTAAATCCATGAGCTCTAAAGGGAAACGAAGCGTTTACTTGTTTGACTAAAATAAGCTACCGTTTCCGGTTGTTCACATCCAATAACACAGCTGTTACTAATTAACGTGGACTCTGTATATCGATTATTAGTTATCAGAAATCATTTATGACACATGTTAGTCGGGCAGTGTGTTCATAAACGAGCCGCTGGTCTGAACCGGGCCGACAACCGGAGCTGAAAGCACCGAGGCCCCGGGACGCCGAAACACGAGCCCTGCCATCGAATAGGCAAACGATTTTTTATCAATAACCATCATCGATAGAGATCAGACACTGGATCCGCCGGTGAGCGGATATTAATTCACTGTGATTCGCACCGGAGTGTCGCGTGGCCGAAGCCTCTACTGCCTTTAATCAGCCCGATAAGCGCGCGCGGCTCGGCTCGTTCATTTCTTAAAGAGTTGAATTCACAGGCGCGTTCCCGCCGCGTGCACGCCGATTTATGGATTACATTGATAGTGTCGGATGATGGACGGACACCCGTTGACTTTAGACTGACTGACGCGAAATAAAGCGACCTGTCACGTCATATAATAATAATGAAAATATTAATAACAAATAAATCAATGGCTTTGAATACTTTGATTCAATACTGTAAATATTTCTAAAAACAAACTTCCTTAAGTTTAAAAACCTTTTAAAAAATAAATAAAATGACTTGAAATGTTCACTGTTTTATCATTTAAAATAATCCATTAGATTTGAGCTGATTTCTGATATTCAGATCATCCAGATGTGGGATGTGGAGCAATTAGTCTACAATAACCAATCTTCAAAATTCTTTCTCTTCTTTTTTAAAGCCTAAAGAGGCGATTAGACTCTATAGATCAGGACAGTATTGATCAGTGCAGAGAATACTCAGACACATGGGGGGCTTCTGACAGCCAGCAAACTGATGGAGCTGAAGGATGATGTGCAAAAATAATAATAATAATAATAATTTTGGCATATTTTGGATGAAATGTTTCTTTAAAGTTTAGATATACATATTTACATATTCTTGCATCAATCTGTGTTTTCAAGATGAGTTTTATAGTTTCATGCGGTGCTTTAAATATCTCAACCTGACAACAAACAGCCTATTGTAGAAGATCTATATCAGCTGCAACAAGTTATGCAAATGAAAGTCTGTTATCAGCAACACACTGTGTGACTGCATGTTGCTCTGAGTGCAGAGGTTTCCTTCTTCTGTCAGCATGGCTGGATTAACCTGTTCACTCTGTTCACCCCCACCCATCACCTCCATGTTCCCAATTCACTACACACACACACACACTACAACTGTTACCACTACTACACGACAGCTTTATGATAGACTCACATACACAGTACTGAATAAATGCACACAGTGGAGTAAAACTGACATATTCAAGTAAAGTAAAAGGATTTAAGTTGTAAATTTTACCTAATGTACCTGCTTGGATCCATGTGTGAGGGAGATTTGCTTTGATTTGTCCAAAATAAAAAGATGTCAATATATGGAATCATCCAAAATATAAATTCTGTGATGATTTTCTGGGATTGTTTTTAAAAAAATATATGACTCTGGTCTAATAATCAAGCTTTGGGGGTTCATTCAGGTACTTCATTGGGTATATTTGTCTGGTTCCATTAATACCCTGCAGTCGGGCATTCTGAAGCTAAGTATAAAAAAAATAAAAATTAAAAATAATTAAAAAAAAAAAACAACTTAAATTAACTTGCTTGAATGTTTGGGGTATTATTATCATTATATTCCTTGGCTAGGATTTCCATGGATTTTTTGGGTGAAAGATGAGATGAAATTGAAATGAAATTCAGATTTGTGATCCAGACAGTTGATGTTTTACAGATGAAGGATGACAGAACTTCCTTCTACTACTTAACAGGACTTAAAATCATTTAAATGATCAACTAAAGCACTAAAATGACATGCAGTTCTTGGAGTTTGAAAAGAGGCTCCACAGACAAGTTCTTTAAAACCTGCCAGCTGTTCATCACCTACATTAAAAGAATCTCAGGCTGAGTGACAACCTGACTGGATACAACATGCTGAACACTGGCAGTGAACTGTAATGTCTTCAGGTGTAGCACATTGTTGTGGTGTGGTTTGTTTGTTTGTTTGTTTGTTTTGGTGTGTCTGTGACTTTGTGAATAAGTGTTTATGAGGTGGGTAGGAGAGGCTGGCCAGTGTAAAGCCCTCTCCATGTCCCACTATGTTTTGTCATCATGCTGTCGAAAAATATATATTTATGATATATTTATGGCCCTTTGTATTAACTTCCCTTCAGTATTTTCTAACACATTTTTTTTAAATTATTTTTTAATTAATTCTTTAATAATTTGAAACTTGTATGTATGTAGTTGCAACGTTTTATGTAAGATTTAAAGAAAAATACAGCCCAGATTTATGATGAATTATGGAATTTTGTCTTATTTACTGCCTTCATTTTCTATCCCTCTTCTAGTCTTTGGTATGACGTCTTCTACCTGCTCATCTGATGGCAGTGTGTGTGTGTGTGTGTGTGTGCGCGCGTGCGTGTGTTAGCTGAAGGTGTTTCATTGAGCATTTGAATTTCCCACATAGCGCATGACAACAGACAGAAAAATGATTTCATAAGCATACCTCCTCAGAAACACTGTCGTTTTGTGATGCAACGTTGTGATGTTGAAGCGCTTCATCAGCAGGACTGAGCTTGTTGTCTGATAGGATGAGATATGACGGCGCCATGAAGCAGCAGCACGTGAGCCTGAAGTAAAGTGTTTCATTTTGATATAGTGATATTTACGGAAGAGGATTAAGAACACACGAGAAAACTTTGAATTCTAATTAAACTCAGAGTTCAAATATTTTTTTCACGTGGCCCTAATCCTCTTCCGTACTTATTAAAGGACAACTTAAAGTAGAAACATCAAGTTGCTTCTAATCGAGTTTTTTTTTATGCTTATTTAGTTGTACTTTCTTAAACAGGTAATACTTGATTTGCGTGTGAAGCATCTGTGTAGTTGGGTCAGTTAACTGGTGACATGACGCCCTCTGGTGGTCGTTTTCAAACTCTTCAGCATCAAGAACTGAACATGAAATCACACTAAAGAAGGGGTTAAAGTTGAAAACAAAATATATTTTGGTCACTCAAAGTTCACTTACTTGTGTGTTGTGGAGCTTTTGACTGTATCACATGTTCTTCATCAGCAGCTGAACTGTAGATGAAAACTGTCCATCATTCTGAGCACATATAACACTAATGTTAATCTGACAGTATATATCTGGTTAACATTTCGCAATCAGGTTTTTCAAACATTTGAGGAGACATGAGACATGAGACAGGTGCTAACCATCATCTTTCCTGGTGAATTTTTAGTCTTATACATTTGGTCTTTTACATAAGAAAACCAGCACTGATGGTGATAATAATAAAACATTTTATTTGTATAGCACTTTTCTAAATACTCAAAGACACTTTACAAGGAGAGAGAAAGCAACAATGAAAACATGTCATGAATAAAAATAGAAACAACTTTAAAAAGAGAAAATACAATGTCAGTAGAATTGTGGGTATTTCAATGAACACCATGTTAGCGAGATAACCTCCAACAGAACTACATATTGGATCCATGATTAAAACTGTTAAAGGATGACTCCACCTGCGTTCCTTTCTTGGGTTGTTTGAATGGAAACGCCCACTCAGCCAATAGCAAAAAAGCAGTGACGTGATAACCCCCCCCCCCCCCCCCCCCGCCCCACCACCCCCACCACCACCACACACAGTTTGCTGACAGTGTCTTCCTGACATGCTCGTTTACTGTAAGTTAGAGCATGAAAAATGTGTCCAGATGTACTATGAGTAACGCTGCAGTGCTGAGTGTGAGTGTGTAGATGTTTAGAAATGCACGGGACGGAGCAGAGTCAGTGACGCCTGCGAATCACACTGGATTCTGCTCTGATCCGGAGCCGTTCACTGGCAGGAGGAGAGCTCAGAGTTTTTTGTTTTGTTTTTTTTTTTAAAAAAGAAAAAACTTTGAGCAGCAGCAACAGTGAGTGCTCCATCTGTCTCCGTGGCTACTGGCTAGGCAGGCTATTTAATATGTAGAAATGTCATCATGCAGAAACCTACATAAGGTCATGTGAAAAAAGTTTTTTGAAGGGTTTGGGAAAATTGGCATTTTGACACTAAAACATATGTACTTCAACCAAAATTTCATTTCATTTGAATACATATGGAACACTAATGTGAAGCTTTGAATTTTTGAGGGTTTAAAAACCTCAAAAAAAACGGACTCGCCCCTTTAATCAAGTTGACCTGGAACTTGCGGCTGACCGTCCAATCCATCACATGACTTCACTTCTTCTTTTATGGATTTATGTGTGGAGTTATCTGACCAACCGTGTTTAGCTGCTTATTGAAAACACCCTGCAGGTAGGTGTTGACTAAAATCCAAGAGCAGTGATGTTTTCACTACAGGAAAAGTGACACTGGAGCGGTGTGGTGGAGTTGAGGTGGGGGGTGGGGTTGAGGCGAGGGGGGGGGGGGGGTTCAAGAGCTGCACACGTAACTGTATTTTGGCCACTGTAGCTTCCAGATGCGGCCGCATTTGCACGGCTGCTGCTAAGTCAACTGGTGATCATGTGATGCTTGGCATAAACCGCTGGGTGAGTCGTGATGAGGTTTGATGTAAGGCAATGTTACATCTTCACAGCCAACACAGCTCTAGATATAGGGTGAGGGGTTGGGTGGGTGGCGGAGTAAGAATTATACAGCACTCATCTTAAAGTGCTTTAAAGTGAAAGGAACGAACATGTTAACAGTCAGGTTGAGGGAAAAAAAAAAAAAAAAAAAAAAAAAAAGGGATGGAGACTTGTTTTGTTATCTTCTAGATTTGATTCCCAGCCAACAGATTATTAAAACTACAGTAACAACAAGCCACCAGTCATGTGAGTTTTTAGAAAAAAAGTGAGCTTTCAGTTGTGTGTTAAAAGAAGGTAACCATGCCAAACTGTCCTTGGTCGGTGGTTCTGGCTGGGTAATGAGGAGATCCTTCAGTCTTCACAAAATGCTGAAAAAGCCAAACTGGCACACACATTTCGAAATGTTTTGCAGCGGGTTCTTCGCTGTTGATGCTCTGAGATGAGAGGTGTGGGCGCTGTAACATCAGAGAGAACGGAAACGGCATTCTGAAAAAAACAGTCATGACACCTCCTAAACGCACAATATACACAATGTTCATTCTGGAGCACGATGAAGGGGCACGTTTAACAAAAACAAACCAAAAAAAAAAAAAAAAAGGTTGTTTCCCCTTCTCCTTTCCTTTCCAGAAGCCTCATTTGACAAAAAAACAAGTTGGGTTTTTATGTTCAAAAACATATCAGACTGAAGGGAGAATTCTGTGACATTTACTTTTGACAACTTGGCGCCCTGTGACCTTGTCTTTCAGGGTTTGGACGAGTGGTGGAACACACTCCTGATAAAAATAGCCTTTCATTTAACATATGGAAAAGAGGGGGGAGGGGGGGGTGGGGTCGGGAGAGACACTATTTATAATGGGAAGGATAGATATTTTCATAACTAGAGCGGGAGACGAGGATGGGGAGATAAATTCTTAGTGAAAGGACAGACGTTTTAACTTATATCCAGTACATGGCATAGATCATACATGAGGGTCAAGGCAACACATTTTTTTTAAAACCTAACTACTCAGTAATCAATCTCAACTAGTTCTCAATGGTGCCCTTCCCCATTCCCAAACACAACGTTCCAAAGGAGGGGTGAGGCAGAAGAGGGGGGCATCCGGCATCCAAAGACTGGGGCAGCTGACGTCCTCCATCCTTGATGCTGGATCTGGAAGGGGTGGGAAGGAGGAGGAGAAGAAGGAGGAAGAGGAAGAGGAGAAGAAGGAGGAGGAGGAGGAGGAGGAGGGTGTGTGGGGGTGGTGTTGGACGTGACGTGAAGGGGGGCGGTTGGTTCCCGGGGGTTTCATTGATTGTAGAGAGAGCGCTGCTCCCAGGGCATGGCCTGGATGGTGCGTGGCACGGGGGAAGGCTTGAGCGTGGGCGCTCCGTTCGGATGGAGGGAGTGGCTGATGGGGTTGATGGTGGTGAGGGGACGCTGGGGGGCCAGAGAGAAAGTGTCCTGGTGCTTCGGCTGTAGGGGGGTGGGGGGTGGGGGGGGGGGGACAGAGAGAGAGAGAGACAGACAGAGAGACAGTGTGTGAAAGTTATAGAGGAGGAGACGGGGAGAAGAGGTGGACAGAGAAGAATGGGCAGAAGAGTAAAACATCAGTATCAGTGGAATGACTTGTCAGATAAAATAACATCTGATGCAATGAAGTTCATATGAATGAGGTGCAGACAAGTTCAGAAAAACTGCCACAGTGATGCCTCAACAGCACGGCAGTCACACACACACACACACGCGCAGCCACACACACACACAAAAGCAACAATAAAGGTAAAGAGTGTGAAGAGCAGGGCTGCACAAACTGAGCTTTATCATCTGATCTGTTAGAATATTAAATGATCTTCAAAACCACTAAATATCAAGTGTAATTTACGTTCATCTCGTTGGGTTTTAGATTGTTATTGTTGACGTCACTACGACAACATGTGATGGAGAAAGAAACAGGAGCTGTGAGATCATCAGACGGGGTTCTTCTCATCATGTCGCTAAGTTCCTACATCACAGGAATTTACTGGGTGAGAACAATGTTATCATTACTGTTGAGAGGACTTATAGTTAAATAGGGCTACAACTAGTGATTATTTTCAGTATATAGTGATCTGTCAATTAGTTTCTGTTTTCACTGATTAGTTATTTGGTTCATAAAATGTCAGAAAAAGGTGAAAATCACAGTCATAAAGGACTGAAGAAAGCAGAAAATATTTACATTTAAGAAACTGGAATCAGAGAATTTGGACAATTTTTTTTTTTTTAAATTATACAAAACAATCAATCAAATGAAAACAGTTGATCAATTCAATAGTTGGCCACTAATTGATTAACTGATTAATCAGTGGAGCTCTACTGTTAAAATGAGAAAAATAAAATGTAGCTTTTAAATAAGGTGGAATTGTCCTTTAAATGGAATCTTCATTGTATTAGATATTGTAGAATGTGATGTCCTGATGAGACTGATAATATTGACAAGACCTATCATGCAGACCTATCATACTGACTAGGTTTACATGCACACTAATATTCCACTATTATTCCCCATATGAAAATATATTATAATTTGATAAGGCTCATGTGAACAGCATATTGTGTTTGGATTCTGAGTTAGGCCTTATATTCAATGTCGCATTTTTTTGTGGGATATGCTGATATTTTTCAGGTTTTAGGAGCATTCTTTACAAGTGTGTGTGTGTGTGTGTGTGTGTGTGTGTGTGTGTATGTATGTATATATTCAGAATATGCATCTCAGTTGGAGTTTTTAGTGCAGTTCGTGACACAAGGCTTCTTGACTGTTTACAGCCAGCTCTGTGCATTGTAAACAAAGCAACTAACTAACAGTTTGCAAGGCTGGGATAGAGATGCATGACAGGCTGCTTGTGTAAAAATGACATATGCTGGAGCAGGAAGGCACACAGAGGAGAGGAAGGAGAGGAGAATGGAGAGGTGTTCAGGGCGGGCTCCACGGAGACGATTGGTTATTATCCTGACATGCAGTCATGGACTGACAGTGATGACTCAGTGTGATGCACCAAAAAAAACACTCAGCGGTGAATTAAACATAACGGGACAAACTGGGTACTGGATGTGCCTGTAACTATGAATTTATAATATCAGTCACATCAATATCACATAAATATCAGGCAGCAGCTCACTACTGTTTTTCACTCGCTGGTTTATTTCACTGCCTGCAGAGATCTTGTGATTCTCATTCCCCACTGGAGCAGAGGGAAACCCTGGAAACCCCTCTGCATGGAAATGGGAATATTAGTGGAATATTCATTTACATCAGACTAGAAGGAATATTGCTATAGTATTAGTAGGAATACTGTCTTTTCCAGAATAGGGGCAAAAATAGGATTATTTTGCGCATGTAAACATGTATTTTGTGCAACATAATCACTGAGGCCCATTTTTATTTGACATATTTGTTTCTCTTGTACTGAATCTCATCTATGACCTCTAATAAACACTTTGACAAACAGGCTTTGTAGTGTCTCCAGTTTGCACGCATACGCTCTGTGACCCAAACAATTACTGTCAAAACACTTTAATAATCCACTAACTCCAACGTGTGGAACAATCGTTCTAGAGGGAAAAGTTCCACCCACAATGTTTTGCCCGTGCGTCACTTAGCTTTAGCATGTTAGCACGTTTGAGAAATCAATCTAAATATCAAATTATTTGGTCACATTAAAAAAAAAAAAAAAAGGATTTTACTGACGCCAAGGTGTTAGAAACAATGCATCACAAGTTCATCCCAAATCATATCCAGTGAAGTTCTTTCTTTTATAAATTGGGGTAATTGCATCGTGGACGTTTATGCTGGTGCAGCGATGTATCAGTGAATCTCCAGCATTATGTCAATACGATTAATCAGCAGTTCATGTGCAGCCCAAACTACAACATGGAGATGTACAACTCAAGCTGAGTGGATGATTAGTGGAAAGAGTGAAAGACAGAAAGTCAGCAGCACAGCCCCAAGTTAGTAGTGTTAGAGAGCTCCTACCGCCAAGTCAAAGAATCAACCCGTCCACTGAGTCGGTTTCCTTTTCAGTCTTAATCTTCAGGCGAGACTAAACACAGGTTCTTTAGTGCTACGAGTTCTTATTCTTCACACCAGCTAACGGATGCCACTATCAGGAAGCTGACAGTGATATGATCGGTTTTAGTTCCCGTTTTTGAGGCAGGGCGGGGGGTCAAAACTGTACGAGGTGTGACAAGCGTCTGTTATTACACATCTTTTATTAGACTAAGGAGATGATGGTATATGGAGGGAAAAATAGGGTGGTCAAAAACATTCATCCAGAGCAGAAGTGAAATCTATCAGCGGTTTGCTTAATTTGTTTTTTTTGGAATTTAGACTGTTGTGTTTTTGTATAACAACCAACACATATTCACTGTGTTTTAGCTGCTTAGTCTACAGCTAACTGTGACTGTTTGTCATATGTTGTTGAGCAGGTAGTGTTCAGAGTGTTTTGCTGCAGCTGAGAAGGTTGCTGTGCAGCCGGCAGCTTTGATTTACTGTGGATAACTGGTGAGGTTGCACTGACGGGACATTTGATGATTTAAAGGGGGTTGTTGTCGTACGTTGTGCTGTAGAAACCCGTTTTTTCATCTGCGCCCCAAGAATATTTTGAAATGAGTAAACCCGAAAGATTTAAGAAGAGAACTAAGACTGTGTCCACCAGAAGTCTCTACAGCCAGCACTCACACAGTTAACAAACCATCTGTTGTGGCTGTTGAGATCTCTCACTACCAAGTAATCTGTGTCTCTTTCCTATGCGGTCCAGAGGAGGACAGGTGTGAGCTGTGTGCAGAGGCTCCTGGTGGACACATCGTGTTAAAAGCATTAGTCGCTTTTTGTCCTGATGTTAGTAGGCAGACAGGGAGAAGGCAGCTAGCCAGCAGATAGCGGACGGCGGATGGGTGGCGGTTCTCTCTCCTACCATGGGGTTGGCGCTCAGCCTAGTGTATCCCGAGCTCATCTCCTTTACCTCAGGCACCAGGGGTTGGAGCAGGGAGTAGGAGGAGGACGGGGTGGCGCTGGAGGAGGAGACGTGTTTGTTGGAGGATGAGCTCCTCATGCTCTGCTGGCTGCTCTGGGACGACACTGAGCTGGGACGGCCCTGCTGGTTTAAAAAAAAAGGGACAAGAAGAGGATCAGTACACTCTCTAGTAGCACCTACAAAACCATTAAAATAAGCCAATAACGGATAACGAACCTGATATCTCCTCCCTACCTGATGCGGGTCAGGCACCGGCTGGCTGGCCACACCACCGCCCTGCCCTCCCTGGGACATGGGGGAGACGCAGTGGGAGGGCAGAGGTTCCTGCTGGCCGTGTCCTCCATGCTGCGGTTGCATCATGGACGTAGCATTGTTCTGCTGCTGCTGTTGCTGCTGTTGTTGTTGTTGCTGCTGCTGCTGACGGCGAGCGTTGTTGGAGAAATTGGAACGACGGCTGCCACCAGACTGCAAGGGAGGAGGGAGGAGAGCAGATGGACAGACAAAGACGAGAGGAAGAGGGATTTAATAAAAAAAATTAAAAAAAATAAAACATTTGTCTTTATGCACTGTTTTGTGCTACATTCATGCAGTTTATGACAAAAGTGAGGAGATAAAGAGCGAAGGAGAGGTGACGGATGAATGTGATGAGCGCTTTTTGTTCCACACTCGAATCAGATGCTTGCGGTTTCTTCTGCTGTTCAGTGTAAAAGTTACTGGATTTGAATTTTCTGTCTCACAGACTCATAACAGTTTGAGAAATATAAAAAAAAAAACTGACTACCCTATATCTTCCTTTAGACCTGTTAATATGAGGAGATGGAGTGGTCACGTTGTACACACAAACAGATACACTCACACAAACATTTAATTCTTCCCAATCTAGAAATCATAGCTCTACAGACCGTTTAGTCCCAAAACATAACATATGAACCTGTCTATCTTCTGTAACCATGACAACTGAAGAGTCTAGTCTTTCCCTTCGTCTTCTCTGCATCAACTTGTCCTGTAACCCTGACAACTAAAGTCATTTTTGCTGAGATTAATTTGAACTTTAACCTTGTCCCTGACCTTTTCCTCTTAAGGTTTAGAGCTACAGTAAGCTTGAACTCATCAGACCTCACACTTGAGCCAAGAAGGAAAATTCTGGTTTTCTGTTTTACAACCTAGGTCTTATTTCTGTAAGTTTGGAGCATCATTTGTGTCGTTACTCAGTCAGCTTTCCTGTCAGTGGACAGAGGGATATGGAGACAGTATGAGACACAGCTTTAAAATAAAGTCAGGAAAATTTATCTATTAATTTGATTAATGAATAAAAAGTCTAAATGGTTCAAAATGATTTATTATAACGTGTAAAAGGTTACTTTTGGTCTAAATATAATGTGTATAATAGCTGCTACAGCCGCCATATTGAGTCATGACAGTCGAGTAAACTGTGATATGAGTAGTTATAGTTATATGTGCACCGGGTCTCCAGGTGGCTAACTGCTCTGGCTACCTTGTTATGAATTTAACGGTCACATCAACAAGAATGAAAGACTGGAAATGACTCTGCACGCCGTTTTTGTCTCTGGTTACAAGAGTTGAAGCGCTGAGAGTCAACTCAACAGTGTGCAGGTTCGACTTTGTTCGGTTTGTTTCTACCTGCTCGGTAGCGACCGCTAGCTAGACGTCTTGTCAAGAAACACAGCAGATCAATTGGTGAGCAGATGTTTCTGCTCTCTCTATGCTGACACTGATTATCAGTCCATGGCTGTTTGGGGGAAAAAAATGGATTTTTTAAATATGCATAATAATGACAGCCTGGCAGGTAGTGTAGCTCTTCTGTTCATTGTGCCTCAAGCTTTTTTTTTTTGTTCATAATAACCAGCCCCACAACGCAGTGGATGATCAAAAAGACATTGTATAGTAACATTTAATCTTATCTTCCAAAATAAGAGCTTTTGATTAACTGGTGATTGGTGATGACTTGTGGACACAAAGCTGTGCCTACTGGTGAGGGCCAGATTAACTCAGTAAAGGAGCCCCAGGTGGTTATCTAAGCTTGTTAATGGTGGTGAAAATAATGGAAATAAGACCCACGTTGTAGGGAAATAGAATTTTCCTCACTTTGATGCACTTAAACTACTTCAAAAGTAAATTGTGTATGAGTTTTTAGATGCAACGGTCAGACACCTGCTCTGACAGCCATTAATCATCATCATCCTCTATCTGCCACTAGTGCAGTAATAATTTAACAGCTAACCTTTTTGGTAAATCCAGCACAAAGTAAGAAGAAGTGAGAGTTTTCTGTCAAACAGTAAGATTGTAAAAAGCAGTTTGAGGCTTGATGTCAGAGACAGGCTCAACCATCAGTATCAGTTAGTGGGATTTTTGATCTTTGCCATCACATCTAAAACTCCTGTTCATGTTGGCCCCTACTCGCAGCTACGGTTCGTCCTTACGGAGTCTGTGTCACACGCTCACACACGACACACACACACATGCTCACTCACGCGCTCACACCAACCTGGTTTTTGGCCGCGGCGCTGCAGCGGTGCTGGGCCAGGTCCAGCATGGTTCGGTAGCTCTTAAAGCAGGACGGGCAGTTGAACCGGTTCTTATGAACCAACCCCACACGCACGCACACACAGACACACACACACACAAACACACACACATAAATTTGGATTACTATACTTGAAAATCCAACCGAATTTTTAAATAATAAGTAATTGACCTGACCTCTAAGCCCTGACCCTTTCCCTAAACTTCTCCTAACCCTGGTCTAACCCTAACTCCACAGCACGCTCTCACTACAGGAGGGTTGGCAGAAAGTTCTTCCAAGCAGGATGCTTGTCAGACTGTAGCTGGAGAGAGGACAGAGGTTCAAGAAAAATGTGCTAGAATACATGCACACACTTAATCAAAGCAAACAATACAAAATATGCCTTGCATTACATGCATATCTACACACACACACACACACACCAGTGTTTCCCTGACATAGGGCCATCTGTGCCACAGCTTAACCACACACATAAATGACTTCTAATCCATTCTGAAACGTTACCACATATCAAGTCATGTTAAAGGGGAACTACACCCTGTTTTACATATGAAGTGTTAATACAACTGAAAACCTTTTTCACAGTCATACAGAAACCAGCAGGGACAATAAGCCCTACAGAAGTACATGAATTTATATTTGTATATTACCATCATTCCTACTGATATCATTTATCAATGAACACAAAGTGGACCCAGAGAAGTCAAATAACAAGATAACAAATTGATGAATAAATTAGCAAATTATAAACTAATTGATTCTTTTCATATTATGTTTTTTTCTTAAAAAAAGGACATGACAATGATGATGAATGTGAGTGTTTGAGCTTCTAGCTACTGGAGCTAACAGTAGTGAGTAGTGAGAGTGAGAGTGAGCTGCAGGTCTGACGCTGCTAACTGAAACTCCACAACAAAGCATTAAAGCTTCCTGCAGCACAATCCACTGTTACATGTAGTTTATAAATGCAGAATGTCTCCAGACAACCTGCAACCACATACAAAACAAAAGGCTGAACTACTGCTGTGACTTTTTCTTTTCGAGGGAACAGAATTGAAGACCTGCAGATTAGCGTGTCTTCTTTTTGAAGCTTGACCCTCACGTTTAAAGTCAGGATAGCTCTGCTGCTTTACTTGTGGTCACTCTTTTTTTTTTTTAATATATAAATCTGTCCCTTGTGAGTTCTTCGCCTTTATGAGGTAAATGTATAAACAGGATTAATCTGAAGAGTGTAATTAACGAGTGTATTGCTCCTCATCAGTACCATGTGACATTAACTGCTTTAACATTGTTATTTTACAGTATTTTATACACTGCAAAATTTTATGCTTTTTCATTTTTGTTATGAGTTATTCATTCTTTGCATTCATTAATAATTACCATTTTGATTTCATACAGTTTGTGTTAATGTGCTGTGAAAATCCCCCACAGATGACCCTGACACCAGTGGAAACACTGCACACACACACACCCTCTGAACAAATAACACAACACATCGTCATAGCAGCAGCAGATAAAACTGGTCAAATTATGGCTGAGACAAGGTGTTAGTTAACAACTCACTATCACTTTCCCCACACAGACCCTCGCACCATCACACACACACACACACACACGACCACACAATTCATTGGTCTTAATCAGTTTGGTGGGATTAATAATGGGATTTTTTTTTTTAGTATTTCAAACTGAAAAAGAAATTTTCAGACACACACACAATACAGTGGTAGCTGTGCAGCAGCAAATCCATCAGTATGGTGGATCAGTGTGGTTTGATGCTACATGACATAACATCGCTCAAGTGGAAAAAGCAAGACCAGGTGAGCAGAGCAGTCTAATAATAACCTGAACATTAAAGTTTAAAAACACTGCAGCTGCAGCCTTCTCTGCTGCCACTCCAGGAGTCACTGCAACAGTACGAGCCCCTCCTGCCTCCTGCAGGCTGAAGCACACCGTCACCCCGCCACCCCACCTCCTCGATTAAAGCAGCCAACATGTCAGCGCTGGAGACACATGGGGTGCTCTAGCAGAGTGCTGAGAGGGATGCTGGGACAGCAGACTAATGTAGGCTTTTTCAGACCGTTAGTTTCCAATGTCGATCAATGGTAACTTTAAAGAAGAAATCATACTGATGGATACTTTGATTATTATTTCATCAAATGCACATGGGTGGCTGCTCTGACACTGTCACGTGTTCAGAACAACACAATAGGTTGTGTTTATCAGAGAGAAGTCTGGGAGGACTCCAGTCTGTCACACTAGCGGCACCCTCTGGTTTGTCAGGCTGCCTACATGGAGTTGACACTGTGACAGATATTACACCCACTCACCCACCCACCCCCCACTCCCACCCCCTTCAGTCCTGATGAAGCTCCTTGCAGGTAGATAAAAAAGAAGCAGCGAGTGACACCGTGTGTCACAAAGGTCGCTCACTGCTGTCTACATGCTCCTCAACAGCAGAGTTAGCAGTGACAAGGCTGCACAGCAGAGGGAATGGAACTTTACAAAGTGGAGGGAAAAAAGGTGATGATGAATTTGCATCAGTGGGAAGTGACAAACCACTAATAAAGTCAAAGTGTCAAAATAAAATGTCTTCAGTTGAAAAGTCGTTGATTGCATATAAAGACTAAAGGCTGAAAATTGTGTTGATTTTTTTTAGGATTTATAAAATATATATATATATAAAAAATAATGATACTCTACTTTTTATTTGTGTATTAATCCCCACCAAAAAATAGTCCCCAACAAATGCACTATATCCTCCTGTCTAAGTAAAGTTTGTTAACTACAGTGCCCAGCTGGCAATGTGCCTGTGTTTAAATGAAACTACACATTTGAAACCTGCTTTTAAAGACTTCCATCTTCAGTAAAGGCATGCCATCCTGTCCCAAATACACTTTAATCACCAAACAATGGATTCAATAAGTTCATTGATTTCCCTGATTTATGCGATGCCAGAATTTATATACAATATACTACTGTTAAGACAGAAGATTCATACGCCAGCTGCTTGTAAATCAGAAGAGAAGAGAGGAGCACAGGAAAAGTCTTTATAGAGGAACAGCTGATCAGAGCACAGCATGCTATCAGCAAAGATATTGCTCATCTTCTCTACAAGGAGCAGTGATCAATAAACTTCAATACAGCAATCAATCACATTCTGTGCATTTATGTTGCAATAAGAAAAAGTCCTACATTTAACATTTCATTCAAATATAACTTGTGCTAACTCTCAGGGTTTGCAGAAATATCACCCTCACATCCAATCATCCACTGCTTTCACAGCAGCATCTCACACACACACACACACACACACACCCACCTGGTTGGAAGCAGCAGCGGTACAACGGTGCTGAGCCAGTTCCAGCATGGTCCTGTAGCTCTTGCAGCAGGAGGGACAGTCAAAGCGGTTTGGTCCGTCATCGTGGATCCTCTGGTGGTTGCGGAGGTACCTGGCCAGGCGGAAGGCCTTCCCGCACAGGTCGCACATGTAGCGCTTCTGACCGTGGATTCGCATATGGTTACGCAGGGACATGTAGTTGGTGTAGGGCTTGCTGCAAAAGTCACACCTGAGTTTTGGAGGTAAAAAAAAAATTGGTGGTTAGAAGTGAAGAATGGTTTCAACAGTTACAACAGTACCTTGAAAAGTAAGAGAATCTCACTCAAAAAAAGAAAGAAGAAAAAAAAAAGTCTCCAACCTGAAGTCCCCGGTCTTGTGGGTGAGCTTGTGGTTGAGCAGGGAGCTGGCGTGCTTGTAGGCGCAAGTGCACAGGTCGCAGACGTACGGCCTCTCGTCTGATTCCATGTCGTCTGACGCCGTCGTCGCTGGCGGCGGCGCCGGCGCTCGGGATTCCAAGGAGAGACTGGAACTAGAGAGCGACGCTGAGGAGAGACTTGAGGTTGACAGTGCGGCTGAAGAGGAAGGGAGCTGATCACACCAGCTGATGGTCGAACTTGGCTGTGAGAGGAGAAGAGTTCGTTAAAACGGAGCAGTGCGACGAGTCGTATGTGTAGAGATGCAACTGACACTTTCATTTGCTATTCATTCGTTGTTTTCCTAGCAATTGTTGAATTAAAAAAGTCCATCTACACGCATCGCTTGTGAGTATAATGCAGTCAAATACAATCATTTGTTATTTGGAGGTTGCTGCTAAGAAACAACAATGATAGAGGACAAAGTAAAAAATGTGTTCTCATCAGGAACATGTGGTGAGACTGATGTGAGCGAGTGCACGTATGACCAAAACTACAAGGCATGTGATCAGACTGTGTTTCAGAAATGACGAGAGCACGTCATTGTATCACGCTCTGCTCTGCTGTGCTGTGCTTGATGATACAATTCCCAACCAAGATAGAAAATAAGGCTTTACACTAACAAACCAACACATGGACACAGATGAGCAGCTCAGCATCCCCGTCATAGAGACAGAGATAACATTTCAATTACATTTGAAAATAACTACACCGGAACCTGACGCGCCATATTGATATAAATCACTTTACCGTATAAGTTTGTTCAGGACATCCACTGAGCGCTCGATGCACTGCATCCATGAAAAACAAATGCGAGCGGACCACACATGAGAAAACGAAGAAAGCATCTTCATCACCAATGTGACAGCATGCACATGGCGTACAGAAACACAGAGCAAATACAGAAACGCTGCATGTTGTGCACAACCACGAATGATCAATACACATGTAATTAGTAAAAAAGGCACAACACCAGAGCTGAAATCACCACTTGCAGCGTGTCTGCGTTCGCTTGTATTTCTGTATTTGCAGCACACTGCTTTACGTCACACGTGTCAAATGTTGGTTCCTTAAGTTCCGATGTGTTGAGCTCTATATCCCACTGTGGTCTAGAGATTGAGGGGCGGAAATTGCAAAAATAAACGTTCAAAGACTAAGTGAATATAAAAATGATATGTATGAATGCAAAGAGCTACAACCTACTTTCAAATTATCTAACGGAGCAATTGTGGGGAAATAAAAAAAAAAACAGCTCTGGAAAGAATCTGCAGCTGGCCTCTGAGACATTTCTAAAAGACATCTGAACACAAAATCTGCTCACAAAACAAATCTGTTTCTATTCATCACTCTCCACTTTAATACTTAACTTAAATAAGACTGTGAATCTGCCTCAAGTAGGTGTTCCTGTGATAAAGAGCACTGGTGACACATTAACAGTTGCCCAGGTGCCAGTGTGATTATTCTTATTTTCAAGTGATTCTATAATAATTACCTGTGAGTATTATATTCCATTTCCCACTAAATTCTACACACTAGACCTTGAAGATGTATATAAAATACAATACTTCAAATAATAATTTGTCTGATACGGTTAAGTTACATCTACTCCTTCTCCCTCATTAAAAATTCCTGAATCAATATATATGCAAATATATTTCATTCAACAAGTTTAATTGTTTGACACAATATGTCTCCTACTTCACTGTGAAGTCCATTCTCAGTGTTTGTGCACTGGAGGCTTCAGCTTTCTACAGCACACTTGTTTACATTGAATATTGGACCAGATTTGGCCGCCAAATTTTTTTGTGATGTCCCAAATCACGTTTGCATGCTCGTCTCTTAATATTGGATTTTCAAGTGAGCACAGAGAAACTTTCTACTTTCAGCGGACGAATATGAAAACAAACCCTGCACATACATCATTCTGCACAGTGAAGCTGAAATATCCAACTGAAAGAACAAGAAGAAAAACATATTTTTGAGTGGAGGGGGGGCTTAAACATAAATGAATGTGTAGGTGTCTGTGTGTGCTGTGCAGATAATCTGAGAGAGCGACCATGAATGAACCGCACAGTCTGGCATCACAAAGAGGTCTTTCAAAGTCCTCCGCGGGGCGTCTTCCGCTCCCGTTTCCTGCGGGACAGCCCCGCCGTGTTTACTTTGCGCTGCTGCTAACAATATTGGAGGCCCATGCACCCACACACACCTCTGTTTGAGCGCTCAAATAAAAACCCGTCACAGTGCACGATATCTGAGCCGAGCTTTTCAACGCATAGTTTCAAAAACAAAGAGAAACGCTGCCTTTCAGCGGTGCCTTGCTCTACACAGGCTCCGGTGGTAGATAAGCGTCCTCGAGTCGGCCAGTGTTGTCTGTTAGCATTCACTTAGCTCGGTAACGCTCGGCTACATAAGCAGGTATTTTACGAACACACTGCCGTCCCTTCAAAACACAACAATGACAGAGTGCGCTGGACATAAAGTTACACGTCCAATGTCACCAAACCGTGTACGGTGGCGTAAGAGCAACACTATACAGGAGCAAATAATTATTAGCCGCTTAGCTCGGCAGCTAAAGAGTGAAACTAGGCCGTGAGCCGCTCAGCATGACGACGGTTAGCCTAGCCGGACGCTAACGAAGATGCTCTGTGTCTCAACCTGCAGCTTCAGGTTACACAGCGTTGCTACACTGTACCGCAGACACTCAATTAGCAGCACTGTAAGAAAAAGATACCTAGCTGAAGGTGTAAACAGTAAAAATAAGGCTCCGTTAGCCGTTTGATAAGCTATTTGTTTGCTGGCTAGCGGTGGTGGCAGCTGGCTTTCTTACTCCGGAGTCGTTGGGATCCTTTTTCCAGAACAATTGGGAGCAGTGGCCGAAAGACTCTGTCGATGTCACATAATTCACTCCGTTTCTGTCCTGAAAGTCTCCATGTGTGCTGCCGGTATTTGTCCTGGCGTACATCGTCGGTTTTCGGATTCTTCGCCTTGTTTTCTGCCTGAAAAGAAATAGGGCCGCTTTGTCGGGATCTTCTTCCGAAAAGAAAAATATTTCTTCTGTGAAATGAGCGTTTTTGGCGGCGGACATATCGATGCATGCGGGGCACTACCGCCGCCTGTTGGGCTGGAGTGTAAGGACGCATGTGCGGCGAACGCTAATACTATTTATTGGTACAGTGTTTCGAGATAACGTTTGAGATCATTAAACTGCAGATAAGTGCGCTTTGTTTATATTACTTGATAATGTTCAGCTACTGATTCAGCTTGAGTGTAAAAACACTCAGTGTCAAAAGCATGTGACCATTACATTTCTTGCCTACACAGGTTAAAAAGAAATAGGGGCCTAATATTTGTTTTTTATTGCATGTAAGACATATTTAAATTAAATAAATAGGTGAAATTTTATCCAACGAATGCTAACTAACAGTGAAACAGTCAACTGATCCAAGTGCACAACAGACAGTAGAGCAGCAGAATAAGATAACATTTGTTCAAGCTGCAACATTTTCAGCATCCTAAATAAATACAGTTTTATTAAACTACAACTATCAGACACTTTTGTCAAAGCTCATTGATCCAGGGTTTAACGGCTGAAAAATGAGCCTCCAGATTTGGAGATTTAGAGAATATCTGGGATACTGTGTTTAATTTCATTGCCTGTAAACCCCAAATTATGAGATTAATTAAAATTATACACAAATTGGTATTTTTATAACCCTTAACCTATAAAATCTTGTTTATCTCTATAACCTGAGATGCTTATTCTCTTTCTGATTTTTAGATAAAATGATATTGACCTCCAGCCTGAGCAGTAAAGACACACTTTTTAAAAAAGCCAATATTTTAAATCAATTCTGAACGCTTTCTTGTGACCGTTTGAGAATACTTGAGTGTTTGGGTGTATGGTGACGTTTATTGGTTATAAATTTTTTTTTCCAAGGCTGGTCGTTATTGCAGTGATGATGGTTCCACTATAATAAATCTGCTAAACCTGATCTGCCGTCTCTCTGTAAGACTTGTTTTGCAACAACAAGTTTATACTGGTTGAGCCGTTGATACCAAGGTCACGAGCAGATACCCTTTATTCAGTCTTTCCTAGAACAACAAAAGAGTCCATTAGAGAAGATTAGTGAAGACACGAGTGAGCTGACAGCACTGCTACAAATATTCATGGGAATAACTTGAGTCACTATAATGTAGTTATTAGGGCATTTGAAGTGTTTATTAATGCACAGTATTTGTCAGCAATTATAACATATTTTATGTTTTATTTCATCATGATCATCATGTGTTTGTACACCGGCCAAAAGGAGGAGTTACAATCGTTGACTTATACATTAATAAACACTTATTTAGCTGTATTATGGTGTGTTATAAACCATTTAACTGCATATACTGCTTATAAATGCTTCATAGGTAGACTTAAAGTAGATTGTTGCCATTATGATGATAATAAATAATAAAAATAAAAATGAAAACACCTTGAATCCAGGTTTTATACTCACCACAGTCCCACAGCAGCTTCACAGCATGTTGGCTGCTGATGCAACACACCTTCCCCAATTTTAAAACTAGGCCACTCAGCAGGAATAACACCTTAACTGTACTGTTGTACGCCAGGAGGAGGTGGGATTCATGAAAAACCGTAAGATTTGAAGACCGACTTGAAGACCGACTCTGTGGCGTGATTCAAATTATGAGAAATATTTTTTTTAGAAAAAGGGAAAGCAAAGGAGGAGAAGGTATCTCAAGCGTAACTTCCTCCCAGTCTTGGACAAACTACTCTTATTTCACCATGAAACAAATGAATCATGAGGAAGGTTCCGTGTAAACATTTGGCTGCCCTACTTACCACCTGAGGATGAAATGCTCACACCACCACCGTGGCTCTCCCGAAGGAGTACCACCCTTTCTACTTGACAAAAACACGCAGTATTAAAAGGATCACCATACAAATCATTAAAACAGCTTTCCAAGTAGTACGTTTAAAGCCCATTCGTGGGAGCCATGGCTACCAATGAGAACACTGGCGGTAATGTTTGGGTTGTAGCATCCTCAGAAGACATTGCGTTGCTTTTGGTTGTTGTTTTTTTAAGTATCCGATCAGAATTTTCAAAGGGGGGGGCAGGGGAATGGGGGAACATGGACTCAGTATTTCTATAATCCTGGATGTGTTAGCTGCTAGCTGTCATGGTGTATTCTGCTAAAACAGATAATTCACCTTTTCACTTCTATGTTTCAGGTCCAGTATTTCCTGTTCAAAGTTCATAGCAACAAAATAAAAAGTGAAACAAAACAACTTCAGATGAAGTGAAGGCTCAATATTTTGTTGTGAGGAGAGCTCATAACAGCTACACTGATCTATTTGGTGGCTCTTACAGGCGTTTAGTGCCTTTATAAAATTCTTACTCTTCTTTTTTGGTATGTTTCAATGAGTCATGTCAAAATGGACATGGTTCAGTTTTGTAAATCTGAGCTACTCAATCGTCCAAATGTTTCAAACTTTAAAGCTCCCCTCTTCTACAATATGTCTTTTACTTCAGTTGGATGTTTGAGCTTCACTGTGCAGAATGATGCATGTGCAGGTTCTGACATTATAAGGCCGTTTACAAAATAACATCACCTTAAATCTCAGTTTAAGATGCGGATGAACACGCAGGATTTTGTGATATTTCTCATCAAGTCGAATGACTAGATGACACTTTAAGACTTTTTTTACTGAGGTGAATGAACTTTTTGTGGAAAATCATATCAGACACCAAGTATTTTCAAGTCTTTCCTCACTCCTCAAATTTAAAAAAGAAAAAAATGCAATTCAACCATGCTCATCCTAACAGACTCCATCTGAAAGCTGATTCATGCTGAATGGGTGTTTTTTAATTTTGTGCGTTTCAAGTGTATGAAAGTGAAGTTCTACCATGTTATTATGTTGCAGCTACTTGAGAAGACTGTAGTCGCTTTTGTGTGAAGTATGGGCTGCAAATCTTTCAAAGGGTTCTCAATCCAGATTACACTGAAGAGTCAGAGGATCAGACAAGAAATGAAGAGACGGTGCGCAGTGAGGATGAAGAGCAGCAGAGAGGCCCTTCTGAAGATCACACTGCACATTCTGAGGAGAATGAAGCAGAAGGAGCTGGCTGACTCTCTGCAGAGCGCTAAGAGCTTTAATGTGGTGTAAAGAGGAAATGCTGGCATAAATATACATACAGATATGTTCAGAAAGTGAAACCTGTAATCACAATAAATGACAACAATTTGTAATGGGCACCATCCATCCTCCAAACAGTTCTCATACACCCCTTTACCTGGTTGTGATAGCTTTGTGGTTCAAAGAGGTCATTTTTTAAAGATGTATATGTTATGCATATAAAAAAAAATCATTCATAAATGACAATAAACTCATTTGATTTGTATCTTTTAACCCCAGTGTGGAAAATGGTGGAGTACAGGTTGATATCAGGAAGTGAGCAAAGCACCACATATTCATTATTCATCAGTAACATTGTAAAGACACTGGCTGATATTACGTTACATTGTGGAGTTGTTAGATAAATTGTCAATATGTGAATGGATTAGAAATGTAACAGATGTTAAGTGTTGTTGTATTCTTCCCATCAGACGCCTCTGAACTCACACTTGACCCAAACACAGCAGTCTTTATCAGAGAGCGACAGAAATGTGACAGAGGTGACGGAGAAGCTGCCATATCCTGATCATCCAGAGAGATCTCACCACTGGAAGCAGGTTCTGTGTTGGTTTGACTGGGCGTTGTTACTGGGAGGTGGAGTGGAAAGTAGGGGTTAATGTAGGAGTGATGTAAAGAGGAATCAAAAGGATCAGAAGGTCAAGATGACGAGTGCTGGAGTCTGCTGCACTGTGAGAATAAAAGCAGGAAATTACCTATCAGGAAGTGAGCATAGCCATCCACTCCTTCCTTGACTCTGGCAGAGTAGCAGTGTATGTAAACTGGCCTGCTGCCACTCTGTCCTTCTACAGAGTCTCCTCTGACACACCTCCACACCTCCCACTGCACATTGACTGAACCTCTCTACCCTGCTTTTGCCTGAGTTAAAGCGTGAATCCTCAGTTTCTTTGTGTTAGGTGTAGCACATGGCAGAGACAATTTTTGACTGGAAGGATCAATGATTTACATAGAGTGTCAACATTAAGAAAATGGACTAATAATTATAATTATAGGGCAGAGCTACTTGAACATGGTAGAAACTTAAGGGGTTAGTATGCTTCAGTTGAAGTGTTTGTCAGATGGTTGAACAGCGTCTCTTCCCCCAAACTGTTCTGGCTTTGGAATTGGTGGTTGTGTAACCTTGAAATCAACAAACAAGTATGCTTTCCTCATGCAGGGCTTGGCTGGGTGTGCAGAGATGAGAGTATGCAGGGTTTGAACCGCTCTCTCAAGCTTTCTTTTTTTTTAATTATACAACTACTTCTGTCACTTTTTGTATTGTACAAAAGAAGATTGAACCATTATCAGCAGTGTGTTCATCTGACCTTGCGGACACTTTTTCTGTCAGACGTCAACAACTATTACCAATGAACTAGTAGGTTTCAGGTATATCCCCATTCGTCACTTTTAAACACTTAAAATTGTAAATACATGTAAATAGGATATTTTTTATATAAGAGATTGAATTCATTTTATTGCTTTCCTCTCATTTCAAGTGCACTCAAAGTGCTACAACATTGTATTTCAAGCATGCAAAGTAGGCAACAGTCCAGGCCCTTAGGGGCCCCAGAAAGTCCAGGTTAAATACATGTCAATCAGTTTAATTTAATTCATTGCAAATTTAATTGGCCCACTGTTTCATTTACCAAAATATATTTCCTTCAAACTCTGTAACAGAATAGCAAAGCCATAAATTGTACTGGACAGAGAACAAACAGCCGGCTTTGTCATGCCAAAGCGAATGGATTTTATTTACACATCTAGTTTGTACAACAAGGTCATCCATAGTTCCATGTGTGGTACACAAATAAAACAAATCAAAGTGAACACGTGAGTTGTGGTTATATCATTTTTTTCATCATGATTAATATCATAATTCCAGGTAAAGACTTTGGCTATGATGTGTGTTATATATTGTGATTATAGTCTACAACACATATTTTATTATTTTGTGTCGAAACCCAGAGACTTTTTAATAAGCGGAATAACTTGCACATAAATAGTAACTAGATTATGTACAACATGTACAATGTATGAAATCACAAATACTGTGTCAAAGTAAAAATGTCAATATAAAAAAAAGCTCACTTACAATGGCAACGATGGACAAAATAAAGCTGGACTGCTTAAATATTTTTCATACCTCGTATGCAAATGCACAAAAAGAACAAGCGAAGAAGCTGAAAAAATAAATCACTAGGTGAGCAATTTGTGCAATGCAGCAAAACTAGTTTTATTTATTACATAATATAGTGCTCACTATAGCAGCTCAATACTGCCTTCCTCATGGTGACACACGTGTGGAATACCTTTCTAGTGTGTTTGCTAGCTTATCTAGGTAACACCATGGGTTCAAGTATGTGTGAAAAAATATTTAAGTTAAATATTTTGTTTAAATTACTCGAAGAAAGACTAATTTACAACACTGGTAGAATAACACTCCCTAAGTTTCAGGCCAGTTCACAAAGACACCAAAGGCAGCATAGAAATCAACTGAGTTTCCCCGTTTTAAATCACATGATCACTTGCTTACAGTAAGTAGGTGCTTTTTTTTTTTTAAAGAACATTGCAAGTTAATATTGTTTTTTTTTAATCTATCTGTAATTAACTGAACGAACAACTTGAATCAAAGGTGATTTGTGAATGACTTCTGAAAAAAGTTTTCTATCGTGCTGAGAAACTGCAGAAATTCTTCTATATGATGGGATGACACCCTTCAACTATTGGAAAAAAAATCATCTGTGCATGAGACTAGTGATATGTTAAGATATGGATGTTGGCACATAATATTGGCACCTATAAATACCTTTATTATCAGTATTCCTCAGAGACTCGTACTGGTTAAAGGCTTTTGGCACAGCACTGAATTGTCACTCAAAGGCTCAATAACAGCTACTGACGTTAATATTTGGACTACTGCTAAAAACTGGTCTGATCTAGTATTACAGTGTGTGTACATCATGTAGACATTCAGTTATGATGAAAAAGCCAAATTAAAAAGGCTTAGAAATGCAACCGGCTGATCACATGAGAACAGAATTTGAAATATGATTGCTGGAGTGTCACTTAAGACCGTACCAGTGCTTTTGCATGTTGTAGTCATTCACACAAATACCTTCCATGATTTACTACCATTTTACAAATTTGAGATTTTTTTTTTTTTTTAAAGAAATTGTCCAACATTTTTCTGCACTATAGTTGGAGACGCTGCACAGAAGTGCTGAGCGGATGGATACACATTGTTCATCAAGAAATAGTTCTGAAACAGAACTACACCTAAAACCACAAAGAGTTTCACATTTCTGTTTATGTACAGATTAAACAAATGAGATAGAAACAGAAATGAGAGCTTTATGGTAAGCTAGGCTAGGATGAGTCTTGACTCAAGCATCTTTATCTTGGAAATAAAGCAAATGAATGAAATGAAATTCCCAAAATGTTGAACTATTCCTTTGATGCTTCCACTGGTTTCCATTCATTCCCACATATTATGAAAGCCAGTTTCTGGAAGATGGTTAAAAAAAAAAAAAGATTACCAAACCAGTCCATCACATTTTTACAATTTAAATGGCTCATAGAAAACATGCGAAACACCGGTACGGTCGTTTAAGATCGCTCACTGTTAGTCACCCTACACTCCTTAAATCCAGTTTGTGTGTCTGAATTCCAAGTGAATGACAGGCCAGTTCTAATCAATAAGTGTAGAGCTCTGTCTTTGAACAATTGCAGTGTTTCTACATACAATAAAGTGAACATCAAATTACTTTATTTTCTTTTTGTGTATTCCCAAATATTTTCCAGCACCCGAATTTCAATAGATTTCATTTTGTTTCAAATATACAATGATGAAACATTTGGTGTGGATAGATTAAACACAGCACAACATCTCTACAGTGACTGACAGATTGGCTTATAAATAGTGTTTGGTTCTAGTGGTATGAAGATCTGCTACTGCAGTGTGTGTATGTATGTATTCGAGGAACTACATTTGTGAGCAACACTTTCAGTCACAAGTTGTGAGAACATTTGGGATGTTCATAATTTGGGTTTAACTTTCAGGTACAGTTTAATTCATAAATGGTTGATGGAGGTCCCCACAACTACAATACAAGAGTGTGTTTGAGTGTGTGTGTGGTGTTTAATTCTTGATCTCCAGGATGGAAGGGTTATGGTCGAGAATGGCCAGAATGATTTTGTCCATGTACTGCCTCAGACGCAGGTTGATCTCCTCCTGCTCCTTTAAAGCGTCGACCAGCTGAGAGAGACAGAAAGAGAGGAATGCATTAGAAGAGCAGCCGTATAAAAATTAAAAAAAGGAAAATCAGTGCTACATCCATCCACCGACAGTAGACAAACCTCATCCCTGGAGGCGTTGTCTATCTCGGCCGCCAGGCACTGGGCCTTGGTGTGGCAGGCAAACAGGTTCTTGGCTTCGTACAGACTCAGACTGAGAATCTGAGCGTTCAGGTCGTCGTTCTGGTCCCGCAGCTTATGGTTCTCCTGAGGAAGCAAACACACACAACAACATTTCCTTTCAGCTGGGATTCTGGATGAAACTATATATGTGAGACAGATGCACATTTAAAGCCTCAGCATCTCACTCAAATTCTCAGTCACTAAATTTGTGTAAAACATTTTGAATTATGTGACATTTTGAATTATTTGGAACATTTTACAGTTGAAAAATCCATTTCTCAGTGCTCTCTGGTGGATAAACTACGTAATTACCTCAATCACACCTTTGACATGTATACATTCTGCACTGGACTTTCTTGCAGACACAGATATAAACAAATACAGTTACATCTGTGAGCCAATAATATCATCCATGCCAATATATAACAAGCATGTGTGTGTGTGTGTGAACCTGTTTCAGTCTCTTGACTTCATGTTCCATTTCGATCTCCCTGGTCTTGACGTTGTACTCGGACAGACCTTTGCCCTTCCCGGGATGCTCCATCTCCAGTTTAAACATCTGCAGGTAGTCCAGCTCCCGGCGGAGATCGTCGATCAGCTGTATGGAGGAGCTGCGATTAAATTCAACTCTGTAACATTTTGTTACTTTTCCCATTTATCTGGGAGTACCCCTCACCTCCTGCATGGCCTCTTTCTCTTTCTGAAACTCATGGCGGTTATGCCAGAGCTTGTCCATTATCTTCCTGTACAGGTCCATCTCATCGTTCAGCCTCAAACTAGTGTCCTCCAGCTTGTCCGTCATCCTCTGTTTCTCCTGCAAGGAAGCCGTTGTTGAGAGAGGACGAGAAAATTCACTGTTCTCTCTGCACTCACTTTTTTTTTTTTTGAAACAACCAAACAAACTGAGTAGAGGAGAAGAAAGTAGAGTAAAGAAGTTTTATTTTTGTACTTTTGACCACCCGTTATGATAACATTGTACTCACCAAAGTATTTGCTAAGACTTCCTGGCTTAAGTTTGAGCCAGGAAGTCGGTCTGTAAACTGAAGCCTACAACTGAGAGTTTCACTGTTCACATTCAATTTATCTTCAATATGCTGTGAGTTTGATTAACCTCAGGGTTCTGTCTTATCAACTGACTACTTGTTTTCTTTGGCAATGTTGCCGCCTTCTCAGCAATTCACTTGGTTACTACAATATTATGATATTTATAATATTATAACTGATATGAATGATGGCCAAACCCCAGTTGTAATAAACTGGAATTATGCTTTTGGTGAATCACACTCACCTGGTCCAGTTTCTCTGTCTGAGACTTGAGTCTGCACACATTTAACTTCATCTCTCCGTTCTCTTCTTCTAACTGCTGTACCCTGCGTATGCACACACACACACACACACACACACACACACACAGTTGAAACTTTACTAGGGGAACTATTCTTTTTCACACGGTGTAAATAGGGCAAACATTTTTAGCTAGGATTTTTATGGTTAGGAAAAAAAAAACAACTGGTTGTGTAAAATGCCACAACCATCCACCACAGAAGGAGGAGGGAAGGAATTTGTCCCTCAGCCCTGTTAAAGTTAAAGTCTTGAGGGAATGTGCTGGGTTTCACGGAATAAGTGACTTGTGATCATTTCTGAAACAAAAAAAAAAAAAAAAAAACACATGACAGATGAATGCAAACACAGTTTTTAAGGGCTCCATTGTCAAATACTTTTCAAAGTCAGGCCAAGCATTAAATACTTCTTCTGTGGTGGTCTGTGGGAGTGTACCGTTTTGAGAGTTACAATTGTGAAAATGAGAGTGACTACCTACGTATAGCCTCAGTTACATACAGTAAAGTACTGCTGCATGTTTGTCAGAACCACAATGAGCAACAGCATCTTTTAAAAGGTTTGGATTGTGTTGTTGGAGAGTTTACCGGCTACACAGCAGGTCTATCTCCGTGTTTCTGTCCCTCTCCATCTTGCTATAAGCCTCCCGGTGCCTCTTCGTCTCCTCCTCCAGACTCTGATCTGCCCTCGCCTCTGCATCCTTCACCTGCTCCTCCAGCTCATGCACCCTGGGATGTAAACACAGACACGCAGAGGGTCAAATAGAATGTTCCAGATCAGAATATATAGAGCGATGTTATTTTTTTAAGAGTAAATTTGATGACTTTTTTGGCCAATATAGATATATAAATCGATAATTAAAGGATTCTCTGTGTGTGTGCTTGTGTGTATGTGTGTTTGCCCACCTGTGGACAAGTTGTGTGTTCTCCTGTTTGAGTTTAGACTTGAGGTCACCGTTGGCCAGGCTGTCACTTTCCAACTCTGTCACCTTCTTCTCCAGATAACTGACCTGAGGGAGATACTTTGGCATCATCATACATTCCTAATAATCAGACTTTTACAGTGTTATATGTATCCACTTTATTAGGCACACCTATTCACAAACTGGCAGATTTTCCTAAAAAAAAGGAAATTATGTGGCTGCAATTCAATATTTAAACACATGCAGTGCAGAGGTTCAGTTACGTTTCAGCTGGTTTCCTGCTTCTATTCCACTGGTTTAAACTTGACAGTACACATGTGTATTGTGTGGCATGGTATCATTTTCCCCTCAAGGGCTGGGGAGACAAGGTCAGTAGTCTCTGCAGAGCCATATTAAAGAACTGGCAAAACAACACACACACACACACACACACACACAACATCAAAGGGGAATCCTACCCGCTGCCAGCACTTACACTTGGCACCTGAAAAAGTGGATTTACAGGTTCCTAATAATGATGTTAATAATTCATGGTAAAGATCAATGTCTCCAGAGGAATGAAACTGACTTTTTCAAATGTACAATAAGTGCCTGAATTTTCATCTTTGTGTGTGTGTGTGTGTGTGTGTGTGTGAGTGTGTGTGTGTGTGTGTACCTTCTCTGTGATGTCAAGGTCACAGGAGTCGATGCTGTCTGTGAACAGATCCTCTGTGCTGCTGCCCTGGCTGGACCCAAACACACTGTGGTTGGCTTGGAACAGCTGACTGCAGGGGGAGAGGACACATTAGAGGACACGTTAACCTAGATGATAACAATTCTACATGATGATGATGATGATGATGATGATGATATTACAATATAGATGTGTCAGCTTCAGAAGCAGCTTTTCCATCATTTTTCTATAGGATTCTATTTGTCACCTTGCTAAAATGTTGGACCCGTCGTTGTGATAGCTAACACGTGATTGGGCAGCTCCATTTCTATGCAAATGCAATATTACTGGAGTACTCGTGTTATTTATTTAAAAAAGGTTAACAGTAGTGGAAAACTCACCGTCCAAATGCTGTGCTGGAAATCTTTCTATTAGGGCTGAAACACAAGAAAGAAACTCTGAGTGACACATACACACACACACACACACACACACACACACACACATAGACAATAACACAGCTTTTCACAGCTTTTAAGCATCAAAGATGAAGTGAAAAGAGCAAAACAGGATTTTATTTTTAAATCATTAAAAGTTTCTCTTGCAGTTTGGCTGAGTCAGCTATTATAAATAGTACCAACACCCTTTGAGCTGCCATTTGGCTTTTTTCCCCTCCATTCTTTGTTGCTGCACTGTAGCAATCTCACACACTCACACACACACACACACACACACAGACACAAAAACTTGCAACCAGCCGGATTGGTATACTGTTGCTATAGCAACAGCTCAGGCTCACCCTTTGATGTGGGTGCAGTGTCTGGTGCCAAGAGGGTGGGATTTGGGTGGATGGTTTTTTTGTGTGTGTGTGTGTGTGTGTGTGTGTGTGTGTGTGTGTGTGTGTGAGATGGAGCTAGTCTAAGCTGTCTAGAGTGATGCTGAGGCAGCAGCTCAAGTGCATCTACTCTACAATTCTGTTTAGTTGCACTCATCTCTTTGTGCATTTTCATGTGTAGTCCATTTGTCTGTGTGTGTGTGTGTGTGTGTGTGTGTGTGTGTGTGTGTGTGTGTGTGTGTGTGTGTGCCTTACCTGTTGGCCTTGAGGTTTCGAAGGCGGGCCTCCAGGTCATTGAGTAGATTGACTTTCTTGCAGCACTGAGAACAGTAGATGTCCAGCAGCTCACTGTTATAGAGCTGCCGCATCTTCTGAGGAGTCTGCCCCGCACTGCAAATCAAAAAGAATACATCAATATCTACCACTGATATATGTATCTACACTAAAAACATCAATAGATATTCATAGGAATGCTAATAAATAGAGCTGGTTGAAGCAGCAACTGTATTACCCCAGCGTGACAGAGAGTAACCTCTCCCAGTTTGCTCAGCATGGCACTGGAGAACTCATCCAGAGACACCGTGCTGACCCAGGAAAATGTTGATTTTTTTTTTTTTGAAATGTCAACTTTGACCAAAATCACAGTCTATTATGAAGAGCTGGCAGTGCTGGCGGTGCAGCTTTCATTTTGTGATGCCATGTTGTTTTGACATATCATAGAAAGCCAGTGGCCAGTCAGTTACACTGGTGCACCCTGGGAGAACAGTCTTATCTTAGCAAGCCCTTTGTTCGTTTACCAGTAGCACTACAGTTAAATATAAGATAGAATTCCTTTTGGAAGATAACTTAAGAGTCAAAATATAGTACTTGTTGCTGCCGAATTTATTTGAGGTGGATGTTTTTTTGTTTTTTTTTATTATTGGGCAGTTAATGTTTCATTTGTTGCTTTGTGCATTGTGGGAGAATAGTGTGCATCAGCAGCATACACATTTCCAGTCAAATTTTCCACAGTGGAAACACCACATACTCAAAACTTGCATTGGTATGTAGTATAGAAGAGGAACAATGTGGTTATGTACAGTATATGCTGGCTTACACTCAAATAGAGCAGAACTGTTGTTAATGTTATTAGTGCCACCTGTTCTTTTCCGTCAATTACAAGTTCAAATGTCTGCAAAGAAAAAAAAGAAACTCATGTGTTGTATTAGTATTTTCAAACAGAATTATGACCATTTATTTTAAGTAATATGTTAAAACTGCCTTGTTCACCCTTAACTCATCCTTATTATAGGGGATGACAAGAAATTCTGTAACTTTCCCCTGAAAAGATGTGTGTGTGTGTGTGTGTGTGTGTGTGTGTGTGTGTGTGTGTGTGTGTGTGTGTGTGTGTGTGTGTGTGTGTGTGTGTGTGTGTGACTGTGACACGTGAGGGTTTGTTTCCAGTCCGACCACCAACCTGGAGGGAAGGGAGGATCCCAGGTCTGAGAAGCCGTTTGTTCGGGTGTCATCTTCAGGGCAGGGGCTGCTGGGAGTGAAATCCACATCCTCCCCTTCGCCGTAGTCCTCAAACTGCTCCTCTCCGGAGATGACGGACGCAGACGCTGAGCCAATCAGGCGGCTAGGGGTTGCACAGGCGGGAAGCATGGGAAGGGTTGATGTTTTTAAAAAGAAAAAAAAAATCAAAATGTAAAGAATTTATCATTTTAATATGCTTCTGAGGAACAACACACATCATATAGCTCTGAACAGTTTAATCAATATTCATATCTGTACATTTCTGCAGTTATTATATGTTTCTCAGATATTGTTTTGACTGACCGGTCTTGCTGTGTTGGGTCCAGGGAGTCAGAGCTGTTGGTGTTTTCAGTGCTGCTGTCCATATCACACTCTCCATCAGTGCCACAGCCTTCACCATACACACTGCATTCTGGGTAGGACCGCGTACACATGATGATCGGAGGGCCCAGCTTTGCCTCGCCGTTCTAAACAAAACAAACAAAAATTAAACGTTAGCATATCAAAGAACTCCTCAACAACATAACTGCTAAATTCAAACTTGTAATACCCTTGCATTTATCATTTAGTTCATTATTAAAGCTGTGTGGCCTATCAGGATCGAAGACTTAAACTGAATACGGACAAAGACGGTGGATCCCCAGCATCTCATATAAAGGATGTTTGGTTGAGAAGACGCCCTCTACCCATCTCCTGTCTGTCCTATCAACAACTTCCAAGTGCATCTGACAGACTAATGCACAATATTTCATGGAATGAGCAATAATGCCTGATGGTGGACTACATATTATATGCAGAAATAATTAGACGTTCACATTTTCTGTTAGCTTGAAAATACCCACATGAAAACATTTGCTGGACACCAGAAATGAACATCTTCTTTTACCCATAAACCCTTGGAGCTGTTTCTATTTTCACTTTAGCATTTGACGAGCTTAACAGCGGTTTAGAATGGATTCAGCTGAACCAGGACATGCAAGGGTTTTAAAAAAAAAAAAAAAAAAAAAAAAACACACCGGTGTGCTAAATTGGACCTCATGGTTGACAAAAAAAGCTCAGGTTATAAGCAGCTGAAGTGGATGCATGAGGAAGTTACCTTATAAGGTCTGTCCTGTCTCACACAGCTGTTTCAGAGGGGCACCACATACTACTGCGCATTCATTACCCTTGAAAAATGGTAAATAAGGACATTGGTTGTCATTTTCTATTTCAGTGACCGAACTGCTAAGCAAATTACTGAGGAACACCACTGGGACTGTAATAGTGTTTGTTTTTATCACATATAATCTGGTGGTACTTTTCATTCACAAAAATGCATTTTTAATCTATAATTACATACAAATGAAAAGTGAAAAAAAAAACGTATCGGCCCTACAATAATAACTATGTCCCCCCCATATTCTGAAACTGCCATTTCTATGATCTGTACATATTAAATGTTACATTACAGAGGAACAGCCCCATTGTGTTTTGAATAAGTTGTTTCCTATAGTTAAGTTTTTCTAACTTAAACCACAGAGCAGTTGTATTTCAGTTCTGTGTCTTCAACAGAATCCATTCAAACCTGTGATAGTACAGTGCACCTCTACTATTTGACCTGGAGACGCTTTCCTGGGTTGAATTTATCAGAAACATGAGTGGGATGTAGTATGCCTCAGATCTGTGTGGCATTAATTATGCATGAGCCTGTCTGGCTTCACCCTATTGAGGTTCCAGAGCAAGGTACACACCCTGTCTGACACACACACACACACACACACACACGCACGCACACAGGGTTTTCACCTAAAATGACAAAACATTTCTTTCCTCCCCTGTTCTGACTCAAGACTTTTGGTTTGTGTATGGACACCCACACATATACATCTATATACACACACACACATGATACAGAGGACTGGTATGGTCTCTGAGGGGGCTTCCGTGTGGCTTTCATTCATCAATTATACACATGTTTTTGTCTGGGATGAAGAGGTGTGTGTGTGTGTGAAGATATGACACAGAACTATGCCGAAGAGAAGGGTAAATGAGCAATTTAAGTTAGTTGAGAGTGTATTCTTATTCTCTAATGCTGACTGGAAGATATCTGAAGCAGGTCCCATTTAGAGTCAAATCAAATAAATCGCTGTTCACCTCCAGTTATCGACAGGCAACACAGCTTCCACCTTTATGACCTTGTTCCCCCATGTCCTTGCTGAGCTCCAAGCACTGAACCCCTGACGTTTTAATTAACGTCCCCCGTGCGATCGGTGCGAGTGGCTGAGCGTGAGACGGTGTAAGGGCGTCCACGTGTCTGCAGACAGTAGAACGAGGATGTCATATCATGTTTGATTGAATGAATTGTAGTGTTTGATGTTCACTTCCTGTTTAGATCAAACATATTTGAAAGTCGCCAACATTCCAGCATAAGCACAAGCGAGTACACATAATGCTGGTCGGTGACACGTGTGTCGACACTTTCTCACAATTTTCCAGGAATATTTCCCACCAACCATCTCTCTCCATGTTTTGAGTGTTGTTCAGGATTTCCACTACCATCTGTGTTTTAACATCTCACCACCATGCATTGTGGGTTATTCCCTTGAGCAAAAAAAAAGTGAGAGGTGAAGTTAACTGCTAAAATAAAGTGTAAACCTAATAAACCTAAAATAAACACCATCAGATCACATACTTTACAACAACAAAACACTGATGTGTAATATGTAGGCACTACTTAGTGTTACTTTGGCTCAGCGACCCTTAATTGAGCAGCAATGTGCGGAGTAACCAAATCCTTCTCTAGGGAACAATCTTCTAACATAAATTGATGAGTCTGCCTACACAGTATGTGACCCGGGTGGAATTATTCTTATTAGTAAATCAAGTTTGTGACCTTAAAGGATTCCTGGCACAGCTCACCCCCAACTTCTCTCCCGTCAGCAGAGGTCTTTTAATCAGCAGATTAACTCGTAACACCTGTGCGATCCCACAAAAGACCAACACCAAGTAACGTGTGCTAATGAGAATGATGGAAGGCTTAAGCTGTCATGCAAACAGTCCTGAGAGGAGACTTAATGAGCCGAACTAAGTGAAAACACCTGTGTGGGTGATCATGTGTGTGGGAGCTTTAGCATTCAAACTTTACATTCAAAGTAGCTTAAGTAGTGCAGTGATAAAACCCACCAACTGTAGTTTTTTACTCCAAGTTCAAAAACTAAGCTAATGCTTGTGTGAGAACATCCACAGAACAGGTTATTTTACGTCTGTGTGTACGTTTATATAAAAGGTTTTTGTCATTTTCCATGCAAGGATCAATTCTCCATCTGACAAAGTTCTCTCAATCTGACACACATGCACACACACACACACACACGTCTTACCAATCAAGTGTGGCTGCCACGTGTCTCCTCTCCAGTCCTGAGCCACCAGTCACACCATTGTGTGTGTGTGTATGTGCAAGTGTATCATCCGAACGCTATCCTTTTGTCGTTGGAGGTTAGGAACGAAATCCGCAGTGTTCCTCAAGCTTGAAGGCTCAGTGTGATCAAAGCATGAGCACGAGCATCCCGCAACACACACACATGTATCGCCGCAGCTCATTTGAAAACACACTGATGCTTTAGCCGGGACAAAGCCACACCTCCACCTCTCTCTCGCTCTCTCTCTCTCTCTCTCTCGTTCTTGTTGCTAGGCAACTGTTCAGTTGAGCTGATTTCTAGTGGGGGCATCAGCAGTGCAACGGAGAAACTTACAATATATGCTGCATATTCATTGATATCTTTATCATTTATGCATATGTGCGTGCTGGAGTCCAAACACACAAAAAAAAGACATATTGGCCAAATTAGAGCTGCTTGAAAGCTCCAGGAAAATAAAAATAGATGAAATGATAGAAATAACTCAAATAAAAACTGAAGACAATTCTTTTGAGACAGGAAGTAAAAAAAATAAGTAAGATAATGAGATCATTTATATTTAATATCTTGTTTAAGTTTGACTTACTGTATCATTATGGGACATACAACTGTAGCCCGTTTCCTCTTGGGGAAAAAAAGTTGATGAAAAGCTAGCAATGATGAAAATTAAAATACTCAGCATGATTCAAAATTCATGACATAGCCTACTAACTTTTTAAGTTGAACTTGTGAGAGGCTAAATAAAATTTTTGGCTTTTAAAGAGGACATATTCTGCACACTTCCAGGTCTATATTTCTATTCTTAGACTCTACCGGAATATCTAAATAATAAACTCCTTATTCATCTTATACTGACTCTTTATGCCAGTAAATATAATAAATATTTCTTCAGAAATTTTCTTCTCCTCAAAATGGAAACTCCTCAAATAAATCCGTACATGTTGGAGCCTGAATCAGATCTGAAAATATGAGCGAACACCTCATGGAACGACCTTAGCAAAACAAAGGCTGTGGAACAGATGGCTGTTTGTGGGTATGTGTGAACTGTCTGACATCATCACAAGGAGGAAGTGGAGGTAACTTTGCAAATGAAGCGTTCAGATCAGGTTGAAGACCTGGCTATGGAGCATTTCAACAAACGTTCACCTCAAGTTTTGGAACTTTGACCATGTTTAACATCCAATATCAACAGTATAAAACTAACAGAAAATCAAAAAAAAGCATGATCTGTCCCTTTTGAGTCATAATTTTGAAATAGTAAGCCACAATTGCTATAAATAATGTCATAATTTGTAACAATTTTGACATAATAATTGCTATAGATTATAATTCATGAAAATCTATACCTTTTCCCTCACTGATCACTACACATACATGCTTTTACAATGAATGTCCCTGCACACCAAGACAGATTTAATTTACTTTGGCTGATTAAACCTCTACTCACTTTGACTTTTTTGGATGAGGTCCATTAATAATTCAATATGTCTCATAATTGCGGGTCCCAGTGTAACATTAATTAGGGCCCGAGCACCGAACGGTGGATCTGAAGGAATTATTATCATTCCTCATCCAACACAAACACATTTGGAGGGACTAAACATGAATGAAAAGTTGTTAAACTTTGCACATACATCAGAAATGGTGAAAAATTTGATATTTTATGGATCTTGCAAAATGGCTCGACAGTGCCCTCTAGAAAATTGAGCCCCTTGATACAGATTGTGGCAGAAGAACGAAATTCGGTATCCATGTGTATCATGACAAGATGCATCAAAAAATCTCTTGGATACATTCCCTAAGTCCAACAGGAAGTCGGCCATTTTGTATCAAAGTTGCAATTTTGACACCAGTTTGGTCATTTCCAGCCCGCATACTTCTACTACTTCTACGAACTTCTCCAAGAGATTTGACCTCAGCAACTTGAAATTCAGTCTGTACAATCTACAGACATAGGAGATGAAAAGTTATTAAAACAGTGGGTTTTCAACATTGCTAAGGGGGCGTGGCTGGGCAGTGAATTTTCGATCCTTCACCATTAAAATTGAAACGGCCATAACTCCGGCATACATGATCCCAAGAGAGCCAAACCTTTTGTGCTTGATAAGAGTCCCGCCCTGAACACATCCATGTGTCAATACTGGATCTGAGTCATAGCGTCACCTACTGGTAACAGGAAGTTACATGTTTTACACTTTGATGCACTGTGGGTAGCACAGTGATTGGATCCACCTCAAATTTACTCAGAATAGCCTCAAGAACTTGGAGATCATATATGATGAAGTTGGTGACTTTTCATCAAAAGGTGTTGACATGGCAATGCTGTGAATTTTGATGTCTCGCCATGAAATTTCAAAGCCTCATAACTTGACTTCACATGGTCTGATCTTTTCCAAATTTCAGATGCTTGTTAAGAGTCCTGGTCTGAACACATGTTCAGGCTCATATTTAGTGATAGTCATAGCATCACCTACTGGCAACAGGAAGTAACATGCATTGTACTTTGTCTAATTACTCCTAGGAAATTTGGCCGATGCGCCTGAAATTGACTCAGCCAAGATGTAAAACCTTGGTGATACTACAGTCGGCAGGTCATGACCCAAAACCAAATGCCATTGTCATGGCGACACATCCTTCGCCATGAAATACGATGCTGTTTTCAAGAGACACAGGATGGCTCTACAGTCAAGAAACTTGACACGCATGTCTGCAGTGACACCAGTTAAAATCCTATGTAGTTCATTTGAATGGGCGTGGCAATATGGCTCAATAGCGCCCCCTTGAAAATTTCAAAATTGAAACCCCGCCTTCCAGATTAACGTAGAAAAATGAAATTCACAGGGCACATGTATCATGTCAAGACACACAGAAAAGCCACTTGGAGTCATGTTGTAAGTCCTACAGAAAGTCAGCTATCTTGGTCAATTTTCACATTTTTTTGGTCATTTCGCATACCTTGTATTTTAACTAACTCCTACAGAATTCATCGTAGTGACTTCAAAAACAGTGTGTGTCATCTAGACTAGTTCATGATCAAAAGTTATTAAAAGATTTCGTTATTGTTGAAGCGTGTGACCACGGCGTGGCATTGAGTTTTGATGTTTCGCCATTAGAGAGGAAATTGCTATAACTTTAGTGTAACTCTAGTGTAAATGTAATAATGTAATACTACTTCTGCTTTGTTATCACCCACCCCCAGTGTCTTGTTACACATTTGAGGATGGTCAAGCTAAAAAGACCATTAAAACTTGGCTGACACACAACCGTGTTCTTCTTGAGTAGACTGTCCTTCATAAAGTCATAGAGTAGCAAAGAGTAGAAGAAAGACTCAAAGTTTTGGGGGGTGGCAGTGCAAAAGACTGTACCTGGTAAATGTAACCATTGTCAGTAACAGCTGGCTGGCTGGAGGTAAGATTGCGAGGACCCACAGCCATCTTCAGTATCTCCTCACAACCTAGATGGAGGAAGGCATGAAGGAAGAAGATGATTTTTGTTGGAAGGAGGAAGGTTGTATCACCTTCAATACATGTGTCAATGTTGTTTAAAAGGTAATAATAGTCATGCACCTTGGCTTTCTCGCCAAGAGTTTGAGAAGGTTGAAAGGTTGATACCACTCTTGTGATTGTATAGTAAATATGAATCTATAGCCAGCAGCCGGATAGCTTAGCTTAGCATACAGTCTGGAAACAGTGGGCAACAGCTAGCCTGGATCTGCCCAAAAGTAATAAAATCCACTTATCAGCACCTCTAAAGCTCATTACACATTCTCCCTGGGGAGAGGAAGGACTGATACGGTGCAGTATTGAACAAACTCTCTGCTATATCTCTTTCTGCTATACCACTTCATTCACTTATTTATTTCTTACCTTTGATAGCAAACACCCCGTGGCAAAAGTCTTTGAAGTTGATCTTCCCATGAGCGTTAGGATCCAGGTACCTGGTCAGCTTCTTCACCTGCAAATCACAGATGTGAAGTGAGTTTTTTTTATAGTACAAAATCATAAATCACCAATTTTCCTCACAGGACACAATACAGCACCTGCTATAATTAGACCCTTGATGGTCTAAGCAGGGTTTGAACGTCTCTCTAAAGTTCTCTTTTTCATTCATCACACAACTATTTCTGTCACTTTTCATGTGTGTAACGGAGTTCAACACTGTGAATGACACTGTGAATTGTTGGACCCAGCTCTACCTTATCCGGTGAGGGAAAGATGTGAGTATTACAGAATACACACCTGCCTTGGATTGGTTCAAGCTCTACCATTACACCAAGGACATGTACAGACATGTACAGTGGAAAGAGGAACTCAAAAGCACAACTGTACAAGATTATGAAACCTACACTTTTTTTACTAGCTGAGTGCCAGAGAAATTCAGTTGTGTCTGAAATGTTGCATCAACATATCTCTGTGCAGATCTTTCCACTGAACTGTTATGAGGTATGTGTGCAACTTAACCTTGACGTGCAGAGTACTCGTGGAATCAAAGTCTGTTTACATTCAGTTTTACTCACTATATATATATATATATAGATGACAGAAGCTGTCATACATTTTATGGAAGACTTGTTCTCATAATGATCCTGACTAATGAGCTTATATCAAACACAAAAGCTAGCGCCCAACGTGGGGCTCGAACCCACGACCCTGAGATTAAGAGTCTCATGCTCTACCGACTGAGCTAGCCGGGCCATGCTGCAGAGGGCATCATGAGCAGAGGTGACCACTGGGGGCGCTGTGCTCTCAGCTTGATTTCATGATAGTTTTGTAGAAAACAGACAGAAAACTGGACTGCTGACTAAAAGACATCTGCACAGGAAAGCATAAATGTGATTTATGAGATTCATGTTTCACTTTTTTTATTTTCTCTCACTTTAATTTTCACCTCATCATCCAGTTTTGTCTTCACATCTATACTGAAACCTGCAGGTTACATCTTTAGATAAATGATCGTTTTGAGTTTCTACAGTTGATTATATTCATCTTTTTTTCCTCATCCAAGTTTTTAGGCTGTAGTTTCCCAGATCTGAACAAACTGCCTGCACGACCTGACAAATGAAACGACAAACAGATGAGTGAGAGAAAAAACTGGTACTGGTTGGGTCCACTTGTCCCACCCAAAATCTCCCATAGGGATTCAGTTGGGTTGAGATTTGGTGACTGTGAAGGTCATAGCATATGACTCACATCATTTTCATACTACACATCAAACCATTCAGTGACCCCCTCGTGCCCTGTGAACTGGAACATTGTCATCCTGGAAGAGACCACTCCCATCAGGATAGAAACGTTTCATCATAGGATAAAGCTGATCACTCACAACAACTTTGTATTGATTAGCAGTGACTCTTCCCTCTAAGGAGACAAGTGGATCCGAACCATACCAGCAAAATGCCCCCAAAAGCATAACAGAGCCATCAGATCTCCTCACTGTGGTGATTTCTATCACCCTCCTTTCTCCCTCTTACAGGGAGATGGGATGAAGGTCAAAGACTGTCATTTGATTTCATTTCAGTACATGTTTTAAATAGTGAAAGAAGAGAAGGAGCAGAGAGAAACGTAAAAATAAACATCACAGATGGAGAGAAAGGGAGGAGGAAGGATGGAGGTGTGAGAAAAGAAGGGTGCAGGAATATGTTAATTATGAACTATTTTATGGGAGAATTTATTGTGCTGCGCAGTTTATGACGGTACAAATATGCACTGTGTGTTATGAACTAATGAAATGAACACACCGGTTTGTTGGTGCACATGCACTGTCAGGTATTCTGTTTTAGTTGTTCAAATTCAGCAGTGTCAAAAAAAGTAAGATATTTTGGCTTACTGTACGTGTCCTCAGTGTACTGATCACTGCTGACGATGCCATGCAGCTTCCCCTCAAGGCAGGCTCGCGTCTGCCTCCCTCAGCATCTATTCTTGACACCAAGTTGATGTAACATTTCCTTCGGTTAAAATAACCCTACAGTCACACATCAGAAGACTTGTGACAGTCATTCTCAGAGCAGGCGCTGAAAATACCCATCTGACACACACGCTTTGATCTGGAGATGAGCTTCGGTGGGAGAATGTTTCTAGATAAGCCGATCAAAATGACCTATTGAGAGCAGAATGTATAGCGTGGAACAAACCTGTGCTACACCAGCATTTGCAGGAGCCGCATGATGTCTGAGGAATGTTAGCTCACACACACACACACACACACACACAGTCACACATCCCAGAGCTCTGTGCCATATCATCACACCGGCTTAAATGCAGATGTGGACGTGCTGCGTCTAAACTTAATGCTTCTCTGTGTCACTCATTTCACATCAAACACCTGCAGGCTCAGTGTCACGCAGGCAGAAGCCAGCGTCTGCTAATCACTTATTAGAAGATTATTACTTAATGATACAACTGAAGCTCTTCCATAAACTATTTGTATTCGTGTCTGTAATTTTCAAGACAAAAATAATACTTGAGCTTACATTCGAGTTCAGAAAAAAAAGCTGATTGTTTTCATGATACGTTATAATAACAGCTGCCAATTTAAGTGTTTGTTCTATAAAATGTCAGAAAAATATGAAAAAATGTTTGTCACGGTTTCCTGGAGCCAAAGATGACTTCCTGATGATATGAAACAGAAAAGCAGGGAATGCTAGAAAATAAGACTAATCAATCAATCAGCTGATCAGTGAAGTGACCTTAATTCAAACATGTGCTGGAGTTGGAGATTTTTTTTCCTCCATATAGATTGAATAGTCACTAGTTTTGGGTCACACACACTTTCATTATAACATTAGGAAATATATATGATCATGTTTCTAATGTTTTTACAATCTCTGGTGTTGTTATTAAGGTGTTTTTTTAACTGGTATGACAGCAGCATGTTTTTTTTAGACACTTCAGCAGAGGTTAGCGGATGTTTGCTTATATAATAACAGAAGCCTGTAATAGTGTCATGGGCAGAGGATAATAGTGAAGGCCAATTATGTTGTGGTGGCCGGTGGAGTGGCCTTTGTGATTGAAATGCGGTTTGTTTGTCTTTTCTTTTCTTTTCTTTAGGGCAGCAGCAGCACCGTTAATTACACAGAACAAACACAACGAACCTAGAACATGACAATTAGTGCTTCGAACAGCACTTACAGAAATCCTGGATATCAAAAACTAAACAGTTATCCGAGGCCATCAAATTCACACACATCTACGGTTTCTTAATGTGTGTCTTTTGCAGTTCATTTTCCCACAGTGAAGCTCTCAGTGCAGCTCTTTATGCGGTGCTTTTTGGCCTGCCAACGTTTATATCCCTGATTTTGAAGTCTCTCATTAACATAAAACCACACCATAAATCAGCAGTAGACCTTTCAAACGAGCCGGCAACTGGAACTCTATAACTGCACAAAGGTAAGGTCATTCTGGCAAACGGAAAAACAAAATATAATCACTTGTGAAAGATTGCTTTTCTCATGCGAGTTCCGAGTCTGAGCTAAAGTGAGCACAACATGGTTTGCTCAGTGATGTTTAAGTAGATGAAAGTTATGTTTCCCTCATAGGCGTGCCACAACTAATAATACTGAACAAATACAGAAAGCACAGATATATAAAATGCATTATAAGTGCTTTGATGAATATTGTATGTGTACTGGCAATACTCCCCAGTGTGTATGAGTGCATGCAGTGCAGGGACAGCACTGGAGCTGCAAGACAAACATGAGAAATAAAGATGTTTTTTCATATGTAGTGATCTATCATCAGCAACAGACTGCACTGAACTAATCTCCATAGAAACGGATGTTTCTGGATGTGTCATTGGAGAGAATATTGTTTTCTGAATTAAGCAAATGTATATACAGCACCGGTGCAGAGCACCATCTCATAGGCTGTATCCAGCAGTTAGGCGGATTTCATTACTTAATAACCAACCAATCCGCTCGTAGACTCCTTGTGAAGCTCTCGTCGCCATGGTGACAAAGAACACAGAGATGAGCGGAGCCGTGAGAGGGGAGGAGGAGGAAGATGAAGAAGTAGCTTCCTCTTAGTACTGCTGAGTTATTTTTAGTGATGTGTTCTGGGTGCTGAGCCGCCATGACAGCTTAAAGGAAAATCTTCTCTCACTGTTAGATATCATTAATCCGGGATGCTCAGTGCTCATCATCTACTACTGATGCCTAATTCTCCACTGGTTTCAATTTCTTTCTCTTCCTTGTTCTACACAACAATCACCAAACTGAGTTATTCTAACCCAGGTGTAACAAGGTGTTTGAAGACCTGGGTGGTCACCTCTAAAAGAAGCGGATGTATCTTGCATATGGAATAAATTATTCAAGCGAATTGTATATTTTTAGCGAAGTAACTACAATATATGTGCCAACCATTGTCCAATTCTTACCACATTTTTTAGATTCATTTCCAGTCCTTTAAGGCAGCCACTGAAAATTAGTTTTTCAGGGTTTTTTTTCTTTATTTCTTGTCCAAGTTCAGCTTTGTGCGTTAATGCGTTTGCAAACAGGGACCATACTGAAAACCTTCTGGTGGATCCGAGATCCAAGCGTTTAGATCTGGCTGACAAACAGACACGTATCCTTAAAACTTCAGTGCTGGTAGAAACAACATCCTCAGAAACCTCGGCTGTCAGATCTGATGTAAACTCACTAACGGGCAGTTATTATAATTGTATAAAACTATATGATAATAACACAAAAAAATAATGGTGGTGTGTTGTTAACGGATTACTTATTTTAACCACATATGCCAGTTTAATTTCATAGTATGCTGAAGTGGATGCACACACACACTCCATCCATAACTACAACACACACAGTGGATCTGACTTAGTCCCAACCATCTTCAGTCACTCTTTGTAATTGAATCCTCTGATATGTATCTACATGATATTACAAAGAGACTTCCACTCTGTAAACAACCTGACACAGATGGATAAACTCAACAGACAAATAGTTTAAGTATGTTAGGAAGCAGCTCTCTCCAGCTATTCCTCCAAACACACTGCTCACAGTCTCACTAATAAAGAGAGATATTTAGCTCCACATCCTAAACTTGTTACCCAGTTGTTGCTTTTCATTTTGGATTAGGCTCATACTGTGTATCATAAGACTAATTAAGTCTCATCTTTTATCTTAAAATGTTATTTTATGGCCGTTTGTGCACAGTAGATTTAGTTTGTTCATGTCATACTGGTCATTGTGATGTGTCTGAGACTTTTCAGTGGATGCCAGAAGATTTTTTTTTAAATGCATTCATTTTAAATACTCAGTTTATTTGAAGCAGGTTTTACAGCCACATACGTCAATGTTATCTCTGTTCCCTCTGTCTCTACAAAAACTGGTATGCGGCTGGTTTTAAGGCTCCATTTGACTGGAATAATTTACAGTCGCACATTAAATGAACTATTTTGGATGATATAAAACTGTCTGTTTTCTTACAAGAAATCAAGTTATGCTTGCCTCAGATCTGACATTCCTTTTTTAATCTGTCACTTGTGAGTCCCTCAGCTTTATGGAAGTGCCACTTTAATCTTTTACAGCGCTGTACTGATTACAGCTTAAAGGATTTGGCTGGCAATTTTCTATATTTTTTCTTTCTGTCAACAAATCTCGTGAGCAGAGCCAAACCAACAATGAATTAATCTCCTTAAAAGTATTGTGTGTGCATCCAAAGTCTGATATATCATATTCCTCTGTGCCATAGACTTCTGTTGTTGCCCAGAAAGTATTAAAAACACATCAGTGAGTCACACCACTGCACTGGCTGACATGATCCATCACCCATGAAAACAGTGTTTACCGTATTGCTCCAAAGAGAGAAAATGTCACCCAGTGCACATTAAATATGTTGACATTGAGAGTGAGAGTGAAAATCACCAGCCAAATCCTTTAACATCATGTATGGGAAGCAATATATAAACAAAGAGCACACACAGCTAAAAATGTAAGCAATAAAATGATAACTGACAGTTACAACTGACCACTAGCTGCCACACCAATGGCAGCCCCGGGTTCAGTACCATGGATAGCGCACTTACACTGCTGGTGCTGAAATCCACAAAATGGGGTTCAATCAATGGCGAGTATGGCAACATAGGAATATAACTTGGCTTGAGTTGCTGCACCAGCGTCAGTACAGAGTCACATCGAGTCACAATGATGTGGTGACTGGAGAACTGCACATTCTCTGGACTGATACTTGCCAACAATAAGTAGTCCCCTAAATCAGTGGATCCTAACCTGGAGGTTTGGGCCCTCCAGGTTAGGACGTGATCCTCCAGGTAAAAAAAAAAGAAAAAACTAAATTCTACCACACAAAATTGCGTGATTGGTGAAATATTGTATACTTTAACCTCTTCAGGCCTCTAAACATTATTCAAATGAACCAATCTGTGAAGAGAAAAATCATTCTTTAACTGAACCCAAAGGGTCACAAGCAAAAAATAGATGGCTAGCGCTGCCCTGAATGAAACCGTACTGTAGCTGTGCACTTTTTCATGTTAGGTTAAAAAGTAACCCTTAACCCATAAAATGTAGGTTCCACACAATGACAATTCAATGGCTGCTTGCTTGACCACCTCTTGGGGACACATGATGGACCAACATGAACAGCGAAGTCTCAGCATGAGGTCAGATACAACTCTGAAAAGCCGACAAAGCACTCGGCTTGTGACCTTTCCCATCACACTCTAAACCCTTTGTCTGCTTGGTTTTTCAGAAAACTCTATGGCTCAAAGAGTCGGATTGTCAGAGGCCGCAAAGGAGACAAAACTTCAAACCATGACACGATGGATGAAGCAAGGCACTGGACAGATCTTTGCCAGACCCTGCATGTCCACTGAGGCAAGTGAGAAACTGTTTACTAGTACAATCACCAGACATGAATATGAGTTATTAGTGCATCCTGTGAGCTGACAAGTCAAGGTACTTCACTTATTGCCATTCAGTCACCACAACGATTAATCAATTAATCAACTAGTTGCTCTACAGAAAACTGAACTGTTTTGATAATCAATTGATCATTAGGTCATTTTAAGGAAAAAAATATTAAACTTTAGGGTTGCAACTAAATATTATTTTCATTATCATTTCATTATTTTTTTGACTAGTTTTTTTGTCGATGTTTCCCAAAGCCCAAAATGCAACCTAAAGTCTCTTGTTTTGTCCTGATAACCGAAAGATATTCACTTTACTACCATGGAGCAGCACAGAAAGTGAAAATATTCAAATTTAGGAAGGTGGAACACAAGAATTTGGGCATTTTTTCTTAAAATTTAAAAAAGAATCTATTATCAAAATAGTTGGCAATTAAATTTGAATCATTGACTAACTGATTTACCAAGTAATTGTCTCAGTTCTTTTGATTTTTTTCTGGTTGCACCTTCTTAAATATGAATATCAGCTGGTTTATCTAGTCTTTTATGATTGCAAACCTAATATTTTGGGTTGTGGACTGTCGGTTGGGACAAAACATCTAAGGTTGCATCGTGGGCTTTGGGAAACGATATTTGACATTTTCTGACATTCTATAGATCAAATAATGAGTCGAGTAATGAAAATAATTGTCAGCTGCAGCCCTACACAGTATAAACGGCATTGTCTGTTTTGATAAAGCCTTGCTCTTATATTATGTGTCAACTTCAAAAACCTCATATTCACAAAAAACACCAACAAACAACAAAGAAACTGTAGACTGGAAATATCAAAACTATTTTTAAGTGAAAGTGTGTTATCATATACTTACTGTTAAACACTACAAAACAGGCCTATGGGCTTTAGAAGTGAAATATCTGCTTTTAATCATTATATAATTTTTAATACCAATACCTGACTTTTTCACTCCAAGTTCATTCAGAATATATTTCCAACAGTTATCAACTTGTATAGCATCTATTAAATCCCTCACATCCTCTGGCTTTCATATATTGTAAGAACTGACTGAATGACAAACATGAAGAGACCAACGGAATTTGAAGGTAACAAACATGACAGGTCATTGCAGTTATCTGTCATATATGTCATTCAGCAGCATGACATCCAGCCCAGCAGATGTGCCACCAGCTCTCAAATGTCTGAGGCACACCTGTGACATTCAACACATATGACAGGTTGTCTGTTGTTGTCAGGAGCTTATTAGGTCTATGAGTCGCCACTTTAAGTGTTAGTCGACCGACCATAGCTTGTTAAATACGATGTATACGAAGTGAGAGGAGCTATCTGTCTATGGTTAACCAGTCCTTCCCAGTATCTAACCTCGTCTCCTTGACCGAACTGAAGACCGAGGTCCACCAAGTGCTCCACCCGGATGAAGCCGTCAGCATCCTCGTCACACACGTCGAAAACCTCCTTAAGCCTCCTCAGAAACAGCAAGAGCTGCTCTTGGTCGGGGAAAGCATGTCCTTCCATCGTGGGGATTTATTTTTTTCTTAATCAAATGAACAGTAAAAGACTGGGTTTGGCGGTCGCCATCATCGTTCCCGTCTTCAGCTCCGCCGGACTGACTGCTGCTGCTGTGACATAAGCAGGCTCGCTCGCTCAAATTACGGAAAAGGGCGATGATTGACGATTCGGACACGAGGCATTGCGTCAGAAGCCAGCTGTTAATAAATTATACAGGTGTATTACCGTTAAAATGAAAGTGAAGTCATGTTCATTATGTTATCGTTGTTTTATTGTGATGTCTAATTGTTTTCTGTCATTGTATTATTGTCAGACATGTTATAAGTGACGCTTTCTGTAAATAAAGTGAAGGGAGAAAGAAAAAAAAAAAGCTTCTGGGAGCAAAATAAAAAACCCGCTCCCCCATCCTCTGCTTTCCACAAGAATAAACTGGATATTAAGCAACTGCTTCCATGACTTAAAATCCCCTTTCAGCTCGTGTTGAAAGCTATTTAACGAAAGGACTGTGTACAACTGTATGGAAGCTCAATACCGCCAAACAGATGAAACCTCAGGAATGTCAACAAAATTTACAGTAGGTCAAAATTATTAGATAGTTAATCAAGAGTATGACTTGAGTCTCTTGTTTATATAAAACAATGTGGATTTCTATACTGTGTGCAAAAACAGCACAATTACTATATAGTATGGATCTGGGACACAGCAAGTGACTTGAATTGCTATCCCATAATTTTAATGTAGACAGTCAGATTTTCAATACCTGAAACCTATGACTTAAAATCAATATTTGATTTAAAAGGTAGGTTCAGAATTTTTGCAATCTTTCTTAAAAAAGTCAAGTACCCATATGAAAACTGAAAGACTCATTTGTACAACTGAAGCTTCATTTTAGCTTCAGATAAAGTTTTAAATACATTTTTTCACAGGAGGACTGTGGATTTTGTCCCCCATCACATACGTTCTACGTTCATTATGAAGAGATCTTCTAATGGCAAATATAAACAGGAAGAATGATTACAGTATGAAAAAACTATTTTAACTTTCACTTGGATAGCTGACTGAAATTACGAACCTGTCCTTTAAAAAGTGAGCATTTTAACTTTTAATTTTACTATCTGATAACTTTAACATAGACCTTTTTTTTTTACTTACTACTATTACTATTTTATTTTTTACCATTCCCTAGTGAAACTGGGTTTGTATATATATTAAAAAAAAATTGAGCCCGAGAATTTATTAAATGACCTATATCTGTCTGGAAAACAGCTCTGCAGGTATCAAGAGAAATTCTGTGACTCAGCAACTCTTTGATACTCCCTGCTGGGATATATGATTTTCCAAAATATGACAGCAATCTTCTCTCAGTGTTTTATTAGAAAAACAGTTTATACAAGACCACAGTCGCATCACTGTACAAAGCATAAAACCATTATGTCCCAGTACTGGAAACAATCATACATCCCACCTACAAATAAAAATACAGCAATCGTTGCATTTAATGCCAATTTAAATGCAACAATTATATCATTTTAAATTTTTTCTATCTGTACTTTGCAATGCAGCAGCTCTTTTGTGCAAAGTGATGACTTTTTAAGAAGCTCAGAGAAGCAGGAATAAACCTCTTAGCTGTCAGATGTCAAGTGAAGAGGTTACTCTAAGGTTAACATTACCCTGAAATAAAGTTAATCACAGAAAAGGCAAATCCGTCTTGCCAAACAGGCTGAATTGTACAAAGTGACTGTTCTTTCAGATTTAAATGATCAGCCTTGGCTCCAGCAAGGCGTCCCATCGTTCCGTCACCTGTTGGAGGAAAGTAAAGACATGACTTAAACTATGATTACAGTAAGATTAAAACAAGATCTGTACAGATATTACAGGAAGCAATACCGCATCATCCAGCATCCCAAAGACAATAACTGCTGCTTTCTGCATATGCGGCTGTTTTTGTCAATCCCCACCTTTCTCCTGTTTGTACGAGTGATTGTAAAGAGGGGATCACTGGGTGAATGGGCCCACTCAAAGTAGAGAGAAGGGGGGTAGAACCTGGGCTCAAAGACAAAAGAAAGGCTTTGGCTTTAACTGCTTGTGCTGACTGTAAGGGTTGTCTACTGCCAATCATACAGACAGGAACCCAAACACAACTCAATCTGTGTAGACTAGTTATGATTTGTGATCATGTTCAAGAGGGAATAAGCCTTGTTGAATTAGCTACTACCCCAAAGAGCTGGATAGTGTTGATGGACACCAGAAGAGAGTTAAAAGGAGGGTGAATATTGGACTTAGGATATCAAAATCATCATCATCAATGAACACAGCTTTAAGTCACACAGAAACTAGACTATTCCTCATTTTGCTGGGGAACCCCATGGAACCTGAGATCAGAAGCGCTGCTGTTCTCAAGGTAATTAATAAAGTAGTGGCTATATGCTAACGCTTACGCAAGATCCTCTGGACACAGCGTACTCCACCCTCTCAGAGCCATCTGGGTTCTGATAGACCAGGTCAAACTTGCCAGGCTCAACAGGAGCTGAGGGAGAAGCAGAAAAAAATATGAGTAATAAATGTGGACAATATGTTGGAAAAACACTGTAAAATCTGTTCCAGCAGAAATTCCACAAGCAGTCAGAAAGTATTGTTCTCCTAACGTAAACTAACACAATGCTGTATATCCATGGTAGGTTTACAGGGTCACTTATCAATACCGGTGATTCCAACATTTTCCAGCCCAGTTTTGGAAGGAAAAACTTTCACATGTGGACATATTACATTTGAACTACGCCTTTTAAAATGTGAATAGTACTCTCAGACATCTGTTGATTTTGTTGAAGTTCATGCCCATCAGTGATGAAATGATCCTTACCTCGAGAAGCATTTAACAGTTCCAGCTCAATCTGTTTGGTGGTCGGGTCAAAGCTCACAATCTTTCCCTCCTAAAACGTACAGCAACATGTTTGGTGTGTAGCGTAGTCATTTACAGTAGTACGAATGAACACAACTTCATTAGGCTGCTCTCTCCAAGCTTTCACTCAACACTGACTGGCATTTTTGATTACTGCAGAAGAAAACATTACACTCACCTTGTATTCTGATACCTCTGGTGTATAGTTCTCAGTGAGCTCCAGTAGCTGTCAACACACAAAGGAAATGGTGTCAGGAAACAAAGCTCACAACTTGATACAAAGTTCAGTCTTTTCTTTCACAAAAGATGCACATAATTGATAGTACTGCTTTTCTTTCATTGGTGGTGGGTCTATATTAATGGAAGTCAGATCATGAAGATGGTTCATTACTGCCTGCAATTATGACTGAGTTTCTTCCTATTCTCTCTGTACTGTGCTGTTCACAGCCCTCAGACTGTTTTTTATCACATCATTTCATTAAGTAAAGACTTTTATTGAAGACAGAAAAAAGCTTGCTAATTCTTAGTTCACACAGTTACTCATATGACTTGTTTGTACCATCACCTCCTGTCTCATAACTGTAAACCACAGCTGTTTTGTGGAGCAGTTCGTTCTCCTACAGATGAGGTTAAACAGAAGTGGATGGTGCAAGCCAAGCTACGATAGCTTCCTCCATTCTCCAACTCTCCGTTCTCTCAGAGGTCAGTGCTGTCGAAACAGTTTGCTATTGGTCAAAGGTATGAATTTGTGAGTCAAAGTTCACCAAAGTTGAACTTCACCCCTGAGAGCAAATCCACTGATTCCATTTTGTTCCTGTAACTGGGCCTTTAGTCCACATATTACTTTCTCATTAATCATTTACTATGTTACTTTGTTTTGGGGGAAAACAAAAGGATTTTCTCATTATTGTTGCAAAGTAAGCAGTGGAAGCAGCTACAAAGCTAAAAAGCCTGGGTACAGTGAGAGCAGATACACTGCTCTACACATAAGACTAGCCTTGGCATACCTTGAAGGCAATCCTCTGCCCCACCTGTGCAGGGGCGGCTAGCAGGGGCATGGAGCTGTAGTCCTTTTTCGGAGCACTTTCCACTCCATTCTGCACACAGAGACACATACAGGAAGGATTAAACCCAATGTCTTTACATGCACAGTGTAAGGTAATACAATGACCATGTTAACATGCACACAACAGATGTAACTGTACTCCTAATAATACTGTGACTGATTTAAGTGCTATTCTCAGATGTATCAATACCATAAATCAAATGTTATTATTTCAACAAATGGTATTCAAAATGACAGTATCCTAACACTAATATCTAGTCATGAAGGTCATGTGGGTGCAGACAGACCTGGAAAACCACTGACATGTTGCTCAGTGAATCAGAGTGGTAGGACGGCTCCTTGGCTCCATCATAGCTGAACACAGAGCTGCTGCCGTGCCCTCTGAAGCCCCCTCTACCTTCACCCCTCCCCCTCCCTCTCCCTCCAGGACCACCGCCACCGCTACCAGCACCGTCGCCAAACCTGCCTCTTCCCCGGCCGTGACCTCGCCACGACGACTGGTTACCAAAACCGCGTCCCGGCTGCTGCACCGGCCGTCGGATGATAAACTCTATCTCCTCTTCTTCGTTTTCGTTACAAGGCTCCGGCTGTTCCCCAGCTTTGTCGTGAGGATGCGCGGCCACACCGGAACCCTGTTTCTGTGCACAGTTTACCGACTGCTGGGAATTTGAGATACCGCTTCCTCTTAATTTGGGAGTCGGGGAGGTCAAAGGTTTGGTTTTTGGCGGGATTTTTGCGCCGGTGGACTCATCAGAGGAGGAGTCTGTGTCTGAGGAGGAGGATGATGAGGGAGGGGGTAATTTTGTCTGGGCAGGTTTGGTGTTTGGAGGCGCCTTGGAAGCAGCAGTAGTGGAGGACAGTGTTTTGGTAGCGGGTTTTTTAGCAGCTGGCTTTTTGGGAGCTTCATCTTCCTCTTCGCTGCTGCTGCTACTGGAATCTGAAGAGGAGGCGTTCTGTGTTTTTGCTTGTGCCACAGGAGACTTCTTGGTCCTTTTCACCGGCTTTTCTACACTAGCTGGGGTTCTTTTGGGAGAAGCAGCTGGTTTGGGAGCAGCAGTCGGGCCGTTTTCCTCTGCCTTCTTCCTTTTCTTCTCTGTTTTGTTTCCTAGTGACTTCTTATTCTTCTCATCACCTGAAGCGTGCTTGGCGTCTCCCTCCGGGCTCTCCTCACTCTTCTTTTTCCTCTTTTTTTTCACATTGACTCCATTTTCTCCTGGCCCGTCCTCCTCTGTGGGCCTTTGTCTCTTCCTGCAGTTTTCACTTGATATCTCTGGATGGCTGCTGTGCCCATTCACCTGAGTCAGACAATCCACTTTCACCCTGGAAAACAGGAACACATCTTTAAAAGGAAGATACTAACATTCTCAGAAATATGCTCTCTTTTTGCCACTTTGCCCAGCAGAAAATGAGAATATATCAATATCAGCGTAGAGCATCAAATGTTTTCTTATTGCATCTATGCTGAACATGTTTTACCCAACAGAGTGTACATCAAGTTCAGTATCTAACCATAGTTAAAGGTTAGATATTACACAGTTGTCAGTAGCTCCATGTTGACGAAGTTAATTTAAGAAAAGCTCTATCACAGCCATACAACCTACATATACACACTCTGCAACTGAGTTACAATTGACAACTGACAATGACAATTTAGGGGCCCTTGAACCTGTCCTGTGCTGTGCTTGTCAGTGCTACGCCATATATGAGAGAACATTAAACTGAGCAGACTACTAGCAATAAAAGCACCTGAGACTGTCGTTATCTCGCACTACGTAGATGCTCTCCGTATGCGGCAGGTAGCAGTCCTCTAGGAAGAGGTTGAGGATGTTCCTGCGGCTGAACTCAAACTTGTCTCTGATGATGCTCTCCAGATCCGACACCACGCGACACCTGTTCAAGTCCACGAGCAGCCAGCACATGCGACAATCGACTACAGCAGGCGGCGGGTAGTCAAAGTACAAGCGCACGCGGATGAAGTTGTTACTAGGGGTAGCCATCACGGCTACAACATTAATGCTTGCGGCCAAAACACACTGCGCGCGTGCTCCGCCGGCAAGGAAGAGCTATACGTCCGGTCGAACTTTTCAGAATAGAGTGTCAATATCTAGAAAATCAAAAGAGGCTGCAGATAATCAAATCACTTAATTTACGACTGGTTAGCATGTGCAAAAATAAACTGGATGGCTTCTCAGAAAGTGAGAAAGTCACGAGCCTTTATCCATGCCCTACTAACATTTGAGGATAGGGCAGCAGAGGAAAAAACATATTTCTGACACACAATGTCCTTTTCCCCCCTCGAGCTTTCCTCAAACTTCTGCTTTGTTTATTGTAAATTAATGTATTTCATCTCCTCCATCTGATGAGGGGTCCCAGCATACACTTCGCTTTATTTTTAAGGGGACACAAAAGGTTTGGGAACCGCTGGCCTACATTGTCAAATAGGGAATTCAATATGGATGCTAGTCGATGTCTGTCAGATATATGCAGCAATTACATGTAAAAACTGTATTTTTCATTTTCATAATATTAAATCATATAAAAATGTTGACCACTTGCGGTTGTGGTGATTTGGACTTTAATTTTGAAGGAAAACGCTCAACAGGAAATCTTACCTTCACGTGGCCAGCGCAAGGATGTATAAAGAGAGGACAGCGTCCTCTTAAAAGCCATTGATTCACAACGCTGCCCTCTGCTGGCATGGAGTTACAAATTCAATACAAATATAAATCTTAGGTCTGATGTAGCCACAATTTCAGAACTTGACACTAGGGCTGGGTGATATGGACAAAATAAAATGTCACGATATTTTTTTTTGTTACCAATAATATTGACATTGCGACTGGATATCTGCCACATTTACAGTCTTTTTAGTATCAAATTCCCTCTTTGTGTTTCCCTGTAGGGCTGCAGGTGGAAGTATAGTAACAAAGTGGGACTTTGGCACTAAAAAGAGTGTAACGTTGAAAGATGGATTTGACTCATTTGGATGCTGAAGCTTCATATTAGCACCAGGTAAACATTGTAAGTGCATTATGAAGGGATCTTCTAATGGTCAGTATGAACAGGAGGAATTATTACAGCAAGAAAAACATATTTCACTGTTCATTTGGGCTCCTAACTGTTCTTTTAAGACAGACTTAAAAGATTAAGATTTTTCAGGGTTTTTTGTTTGTTTGTTTGTTTGTTTTGTCTTCCTGTATATTAACACACTGCTAAGTTCATTTTAAAACTCTAATACCAAAAAAAAAAGAGAGACGTCAGTCAGCTGACAAGGGGCGGGGTCACGTGATTTTTGTAGCAATAAAGCTGTGCAGCGCCGTCCAGCAGTTCACGCATCAACAACAATGGGCCTGACAGGAGCAACCTCCAGTTTGCTGGTTTTACTCGCCGTCATCATCAATAAAGGTATGAGTTATAGTCTGTATATGTACTTGTAAGAACTGTTTCCTGACCGGGTAAAGTTAGACTTACTGAACACAAAATTGGTTTCGTGTTACCCGATGGCTTGACTCAGCTGACTGCAAAACGAAAGTAACGTTTGGTTTACACTCTTAATTTTAATAAAAGGCCTGTACCGGGTTGTTAGTTCAGTTTAAGTGTTCTATATGTAACACGCTAAGTGAATGTAATTGTTCTGCGCAGGCCTCTCCAGTCCATTGGCAGGTAAAGAAGTCTGGAACTATGTGGAAGTGAGAGGTGGAGCCCACATGTTCTGGTGGCTGTATTATGCTGACAGCCCGTCTGCAGAATACAAGGACCTGCCTCTGGTTATGTGGCTGCAGGTAGGACACGACCAGGTCCACTATTTTCTGCTAACGACAAAGCAGTTGACATGCATGAGAAATATCAGTTTTCATCGGTTGTGTGAGTTGGGTAATCTTTTCCAGTGAACACCATGTCTTCCTGTATTCTTGACAAAGCAGCATTATAGGGCAGGGTTACACTTTTTCAAGTCTGTCTAAAAACAACAGACAGGAGCCCAAATGAACACTAGAACAGGTTTTACTCACTGCTCATACTGACCATTGGAAGAGCCCTACATACAATGTAAGCGAACCAAATCTACTGTCCTCATTTTGTGCATAAACACATTAAAAAGTTTATCTGAAGATAATATGTGGTTTCAGCAGTCTGAATTTGTCTAATAAAGTGGCTACCCTCCACTTTTCACTTCCTGTTCAGCTCTAGCGGAAGGATCATAACAAAAAGACTAATGTTGAAAGATATCTATATGATATGACTCATCTGGATGGTTAAAGTGCCATCTTGGCTTCAAGTAAATGTTTCAACATGTTCTTGTACAGAAGGAGGACTGTTGATTTTGTACCTCATAACTCGCATTTTTAAGTACATTATGAAGGAACTTCTAATGGTCACTATGAACAGGAGGAAGAATGACCGCAAACAATCACGTGTCAGTGTTCATCTGGGCACCTGGCTGTTTTTAGGGCGGACCTAAAAGCTAAAAATGTGAACCTATCCTCTAAAGGGGCATTCCACATATTTTCCATATCAAGATCAGCTTAGTCGTCACACCGAGGACTATTCAGCCTGTGCAAACAGATGTATAATGTCTTCTGTGTACAAAGTAACCCTGATACCATCAGTTTGGGCTTAGAAACCCAAATTTATTATAAAGCCTGTGTTAAAGGTTTCAAGCAGGTAGTTTAGAGTTATATTATTGAAATATAGTATTATTTGAACCTATTATCTCTGTCTTTGCTGCCTTGGTTTTGACCATTTCGGGGCCTCTTTGTCAGAAGTACCCTCAACTTTATAGAAATGAAATACTAAAATGCTAATTAAAGCAGATTTGATATTAGCATAGTGCATATGGAAACCAGTGGCGGCTGCAAAGGTAGGAAGAATGCATTCAAAAGTCAGAAACAATATGGTTTGCCTTGAGAAATATTTGATAGTAACATACAGATTTGTAGAAAATGACGTTCTAAAACATTTATATGGCCTATTTAAATAAGTGGAGTTCAAATTGGAAGCTGGCTGTTCATATCTCCATAAATAGAAAAAAAAGCATTTGACTGAGTAACAGCAATGTTGCCTCTATTTTCAAACTACAGAAGAGGAACTGACTAATGCAGTAAGGTATGTTTAACTGTAGGAGCCAACCCTCCCAATGTTTAAGAATCAAAACATTTATAGCCCTGTGCTCTTCCATAAAATAGAACTCTAATTACAAAAAAATGAAGCTATTGATAGACAGCGATGTATAGTCCATAATAAAAATGCTCCAGCTTATAATCAGTTACTTGATGTGTCAAAATAACAGTTTATGATGTTAGATGTGTGTATATAGGCTTTTACTGTATTAAGTACACCTTAATGTTTGAACCTGGTGAGAATGTGTGCTTATTTGTCTTCAGGGTGGACCAGGAGGATCAGGAAGTGGCTTTGGGAACTTTGAAGAGATTGGACCTTTGGATCGAGACCTAAAGCCCAGAAAGACAAGCTGGGTAAGATTTATGGTTGTAAAGTGATTTTTTTTTTTTTTTTTTTTTTTTTTTTTTTTTTTTTCTTCCCCCCCAATCATGTAATAAGCAACACAGTCCACTCAGAGGTGTATTTATTTATTATTATTATTATTATTATTATTATTATGAGACCTGTATGCTTCACTTAAGATGAACCATTACCTGCATTGTGTATTTGAAAACCTTTACTTAACACCTAGTGATGGACACCTTTTGTAACAGCTAATTTAGCTTGCAACAATTCCCCTTGTAAAATCTGAAATACAGGTTAACATGAGGATTCTGTGTGTTTGCTCTCACAGGTACAGGCAGCCAGTGTGTTGTTTGTAGACAACCCTGTGGGCACTGGCTTTAGCTACACTGACGGTCCAGATGGCTATGCTACCGATGTGGCCACGGTGGCCTCGGACATGCTGGTACTGCTCCAAAACTTCTTCACCGAGAGGGCAGAGTTTCAGGTATGCCAGCTGGACGCTCACAGCAATGTAGTTGTCTTCACTGAAGCATGTTATATTACTCCACAATGAAACAGGAGTCGCAAAGAACATGTTAGTTCTGATTTTTTTTTTTTTTAAACTCACTGTGCATTATCACTTCCAAATGAAGAGAATACTATGTCTTTGCATAAAAATGTTCTCAGTGTTGATCCAGTCTCCTAAACACAGCTTCTGTGTTTACTGAAAAGGTAATAAAAGAATCAGGATACAAAAATCACTGCAATTTCTTCCATACATGCTACTACTAAATTTGAACTGTTGTGTGCAGAGTATCCCCTTCTACATCTTCTCTGAGTCATATGGAGGGAAGATGGCCGCAGCGATCTCCATGGAACTCACTAAGGTGAGTCTGACAGCAGGACGTAACCACTTCTCTTTTCAACATCCCCTTCAAGTCATGTGAACTCAATGGTATTGGAAAGTTCCCGTGTAAAAGACTTGTCATGTGATGGATGAGTAGGGAAGAAAAACATGATCCAAAGAACAGTTACACAGCTTGCAAAGTCAGCAAATTACTTTGAAGAAGTAGGACTTTGGAAGGTAATAAAATCTTTTTTGGAGTGTAACCATGAATGTGTTGCCAGTCTGCATTACAAAAGACTGTACTCTTTCTGATAAACAGACATTTTTAACTGCTTCAATGGAGGTTTTGTTTCTTCAGTCTTAACATCCTGATCCTAAACAGCCTAATGAGCAAAGGGTTCACTCTTCACCACCCCCCAATTAATTCTATGGTTCAAACCACTCAATCTTACCACTCTTGACGTAATACATGTCCATAGAGCCTTGAAGCAACTGGCTTCTAACAAATCCACTGTTCTTGACAAGCTTGATCCTTACTTTCTCAAGTTAGCTGTGAACTTAATAGCAGAACCTCTGACTTTGACCCTCTCCAACAATTGGATTCCTAACATGGAAAACTGCCTATGTTCTCCCTTTGCTGAAAGGAAGGGATCCCTGGTTCATTAGTGAATAACTTTTAAGAATTTTTAGACAAAATGTATTCCATCACAACATCAGTCTAGTTTTAGAAATCAATAACTGCTGTCAAATTGGTGAATGCCATTTTATTGAGGTGCTGGACTGCAGAAAATATTGTGTGGCTCTTTTTATTTTGTCCAAGGCTTTTGACACAGTTGAGCATGTTGCCTAGGTGGATAGACTCTACAATATTAGCTTATCTGGGCATGCTGTCAGTTGGGGTTTTTCCAACCTCAGGACAAACTGAGTGTTAACTTTTTTTGTGTCTTCTCTGTCCAGGCCATTTCACAAGGGAAAGTGAAATGCAACTTTGCTGGTGTGGCACTTGGGGACTCATGGATTTCCCCGCTGGGTCAGTTTCAGTCTCTCTTTTCACCTCTATCTCCACTTTTTGTACATGTTTCACATCAAAAACAAGCCCACTGAAACGCTCCATGTCTGGTTCTGGAAACACTAAGGCACTGCTAAATTCCATGTATATTACACAATGGTGAAGCCTTAAACTTAGATTTTCAGCAATTCATTGTGTGTACAAGGCATCAGCACAAGTTAAATTTCCTGTAAATCTCCATAGTCTTCACCCGTCCCACTATATGAGCTACATATCATCATTAATATGGTCAACCAGGTCGATTTTTACCTTCTAAACATCTAGATGTTAGCATTTTCACTGTGCAAGTAAACACGCTGATGTTAGCATTTAGCTCAAATCACAGCCATGTATGGTCTCTGAGCTGCTAGCATGGCTGTAGACTCTTAGCAGATGTCCCAGTAGCCATGCTCCTGAGCATCTGTTTATGCATACCAGGTGGGTAAGTGTGTCCCACGCCAGAAACTTTTCAAAATATCAAGTGTCCCAGTGAGTTAGAAAAAAACCTCCCCAGGTCTCTCTCACCAGGTGTTTGGGCACTGGTAGTTACTGGAAACATGTTGCACAAGTAGACACTTGATCATTCTGAAATAACACAAGCGCATCTGGATGGACTCCAAGTCTTTGAACAGAGTTTAGTGAAGTTCCTTGGTACTACAGTGGGAGTATATTGTGGTTATTACTGACATTGGCTAATCACATGCCAAAAAACAACAACACTACATTGATTAAAAGAGGTCGTAGAGTTCATTTTTAATTTCAAGGTGTAGAGGAGACCAAACTACTCACTGTAAGACTTGTGCTTCATCCACAGACTCTGTCATGACATGGGGACCATACCTCTACACTACTGTAAGTAACAAACCGTAGGCGAATGTTTCTATTTCAATGTTTCTGGAAGGAAGCTGGTGTGTTGAGGTTTCGGCGTCTCTGCTGTGCAGTCGCTGCTGGATGACAACGGCCTGAAGGATGTCAACAGCGCAGCAGAGGCAGTGAAGCAAGCCGTGGAGCAGCAGCAGTTTAAGAAAGCCACCGAGCTGTGGTCTGTAGCCGAGACGGTGGTGGAGCAGGTTGGTACAACACAGGAGGAACCACCACCGCTGCTGTAGAGCAAAGGAAATGTTACGCTTCATCGTTCAATGCTGTGACTCTTTCTGATACAAGCAGCTATTTATAGCATATGTAAATGCAAAGGAATAAAGTTAATCATTTAGTCAATGCATTGAAATGAAATTGACTGATGTAAACTTCAATGGTGGCTGTGTATAAACTAATAGAAAACATTTATTACAACTCAGTTTGCGTTCAGGGATCATGAGGTGTGATTATGGTCTTACTTTTGATTTTCATGTCAGAACACCAATGGAGTCAACTTCTACAACATCCTTACGCAGGAACCGGATGAGAGACGTACCTCTTCAGTAGGAGAGAACTACATCTGTAAGATGCTGTGCCAAATTATTGCATCCACTCAACAATTTTAAAACTGCTAATGGGGTTTGGTGACATGGAATGGATGGTTTTTTTATTTTTATTTTTTTTTATTTCATGTAAGTTTAAATGTAATGTCCTTTTACACTCACCTTTGACTTTTTTAACCTGTGTTCTTCACCTTTCCACCAGCTCTGCAGACACGTCGCCATATTCAACCCCTCCATAGCCAATCACTGAGTGAGCTGATGAATGGGCCAATCAGGAAGAAACTGGGCATCATCCCCCAGAATGTCACCTGGGGAGGTACTGTATCTATTGTCCAGGGGGATTTTCATAATTTGGCAAGCGACCTCTCACAGATTGATTTAAATCACACACAAATGTCCATTAAGGGAGAATAACAGAAGCAGCAAATGGATACCTTGGATATCTGTGGCATTCACTCATTTCTTTATATGCCCAGAATTTTCTCTTGGCTCTGAACAAAATTCAGAAGCAGTCCAGAGCTGTCAAGTCTCTCTCTGGGAAAACACTGTTTGACTTAAGTATTATTGGAAGAGATTAGACTGTAGAATGCCAAACTCTGTTTGCAATAATTGGAATTGGATAAATCACTCTCTCTAAAGTACTTTACACAAGTTGCACATTTTTTCCATCCCACAGTTGGAATGCAATCATCTGGGGGAGCAGGAAACTGACCACTACCCAAAATATGAACCCTGTTAAAATGAATCCTGAACTAATGAGCCCCATATTTAAGAGCTGCACCCATTACAGGCTTTTTTTTTTTTTTTTTTTTTTTTTAAGTGACAGCCAGGCACAGATCAGAGAGCTCAATGTTATTGAATTGTAAGAGTGTTGTTCCATGTCTGCCTGTAGGTGGGGCTCTTTATCCACCACCACCTGGACTCATAACACCAGTTTAGGGATATTGGCTTCACAATAATCACATAATTTGACAGAACAAACCCTTCATACTCCAAAACAAAACTTTACTCCAGATGTTTATTTAAATCTTTGAAATATGACTTAGTAGTATTGTTTGAAATAAAAATAAGAATCTTGGCATAATCTTCTTTTCTTTTATATAGATAGGGTAATTCTGCCAGTCAGCTTTATCCAGGGCTACCTTTAAATAATTGTGAAAGGGATGCTTTGGTCACAGACAGATCTACATCTGTAAATGTCTCCCTCAGTGGACTGTTAGTCCCCTCCTTTCCTCTTCTTTGTGTACAGTTTCATCTGTCAAGTAAAAATCAGTCAAACTCAGAAGACAACTCTTTACTGTGTTTCTAGGTCAGGCAGAAGATGTGTTCAGCTACATGGCAGGAGACTTTATGAGGCCGGTGGTGGATATAGTCGACCAGCTGCTGAGCGCTGGAGTCAACGTCACCGTCTACAATGGACAGCTGGATCTCATAGTGGACACCATGGGTAACTTACTCAGCATACTACCTTCTGTTCCACATTCACAGAGCGGCTGAGTGATTTGTTAAATGTTCATGCTGAAGACCAAACACGGGTCCTATTCAGTTACATCTGTTAGAGTAAACCATCTAGGTGTTTAATTTCTTTATAGGATGCAGCTCTTCCACATTGAATCTTTTTTTTTTTTTCTTCCAGGTCAGGAGTTGTGGGTGAAGCAGCTGAAGTGGGACGGGCTAACTGGATTTAACAATCTGAAGTGGACCGCCCTGGATGACCCTGCCTCCCCAGGCGTTACCGGAGCTTTCTGCAAGACCTACAAGAACTTTGCTTTCTATTGGATCCTGAAAGCTGGTCACATGGTAAGACACCAGCTAGAGTGGTGTAGTCTGTAAAATATCTGCAATGTGGAGGACAGATACTGTGATGGACTAATGGGGCCACTTTTTTTTTCTTATAATTTCAAGAAAATTATTTTTACAGGAATAAAATCACAATTTTCTGAGAGAACAGGAAACTGTATTAATGTGAAAGGCTATCTGTCATGGCTGCCATCTGCTTTTGCTGACAAGCAGATGGCAACACCCCATGCTGTGATTGGACAGTTGATTTTGTTTTTTATTTTGGCATGGAAAGTGTCTCCATGTCCAAAAAACAAATTTCTTTGTTTTTATTTTTAGTAAAGCCTTTTAAATCTTCCATATGTATAGTCCAATCTAATCATACAACACTGCATCAGGTTCTTGAAATATAACAATTAATGACCCAATTTTCCTCCCATAATGATGCCTTAATTCTCTAAATATTATGGTCCTTTTGTTAAAACTAGCAACTACTTATAACATTTTTTTTTTTCCCTCAAAATAATTAGATTCTCTCAAACTCAGTTTTTCTTAACGGTGGACCTACGTAGGATCACACGTTTTTTGATCTTGTGTCCATCGATTCAGTAAGCACCTCTGGGTTATACAGTAGTCTGCTTGGCATTTTCTGAGCTTATTTCCTACACAAGTTTTCAGTAGATGTGTATTTTTTTGCTGAGCACTAGTGAAAAATCCTCTGGTCAACAGACGGCGCATTCCAGCAACAGGCCTCAATGTGCCCGTCCTTGGGTCTGATTATAAATAACCACTTTGACATTTATATGCTGGCCTTTGCTGTGGCCTATTTGCTGCTACATTATCTTGTGTTTCTCCATAGAATTCTAAAAAAAATGATTTTTTTTTTTTTTTGCTGTTGTCACAGATTCCCTCAGATCAAGGACCTATGGCTTTGCAGATGTTGAAGATGATCACCCAGCAGGTCTGATGCACCCATTCTGATGCCAGCTGGAATGGCTCTGACAATCACAATGATCACATTACCCTTTTTATATTTCACTTTCTGCTGAACCAAATCACAAATCTCAGTTTTCTGATACAGCAATGAACAACAATAAAGATTGCTTTTTTTTGTAATCGGTGTCTTTGCTTCTTCTCTTTAGTATCAAGCACTTGAAAGATGATGATTGTTATTAGGACAATGTATCAGAGAATTTGCTATGTGAAAATATTCTGATTCCAACTTTTGTATGTGTGTCTTCCAGTCAGTGCCTGCAGGCTTTTCTATCATTCTTCACATTTTCTTAGAGTAACGGTTGTGTTTTTAGGGATTTATAAATATTTCTTTTTTTATTAACCTCTAAAGTAACTGCCTCGATGTCATGCAAAAGTTGAGGATGATATTTGATTATTGAAAACACATACTGGTATTGCAGGAATTTGACTGTCTAAGTAAGTCATCCAAAGAGTGGAGATTATGTGCCACCCTGTCAAGCCCCATTCCTGACATGAGAAGAGATACCAAACAAATAGAAATTGCATGCTGGCATTAACATTTAGGTCAAATCACAGCTGTGCCCAAGTACACCCTCACGGAGCTGCTAGCGTGGCTGTCGACTCTTTTATTTACAGTCAGCTAGTATTTAGTCGTTTGTAATGAAATAAAACAGACTCTAGAGGTTAAAGTGCAGACTTTCAGCTTTAATTTGTTTACATTGTCTTTTAAAAAAAAAAAAGTATTCACCCTGTGTCTCACTTCCTTCGACATTTTCAGTATGTTTTTGTAAAACAGTAAATCACAATGAATTTTTTTTTTTCATATTGATCAATAGAGAGACAAAGTGAAGACAAATTGAACTAAATGAATAAAAATATAAAATTGCACAAGCATTCATTCCTTTACACACTCTGGTGTGACATCACTGGTGTTGCCAGCTGTTTTGAGAAGTTGAACTGCATTTAGACAAGTGAGAACCATCTCTGAGCATGTTGTACCTAATATATAATATAATATGATCGAGTTGAAATAACCTCCTGATTAGGGCTGGGCAATATGGACATAATCAAATATCACATCATTTTTATTCATTTTATTAATTCATTTTTATTTCCAATCATTTTGACCAAATACCTAAATATCTATTGAAACAATATTATAGGGATGACTATTGGTGCTTTCAAAATACTTACAGGCAAATAATAGAACAGTCTGGTAAGTTCAGAAAATGACATTACGACTGTAATTTCTTTAAAACCAGGAAAAGAAGAATCCCTTGTGCCATATCACAATATTACAATATCTAAAATCTAAGATGGTATAGATTTAATATTAATATATTGCCCAGCCCTACTCCTGGTGATCACATGTTGTAGGGTATTGTATTATAATGAGGTGGTGGAGTAGTTGAGGTTGCCAAAGACATGACATTTCAATATATACACATGGAGCTTAGAAAAAAAACATTTCATACAGTATCTTTACTTGCATATCAACACACCCAACAATTTGACGTAATCTCGATGTCTTCATAAAACAATTAAAATATTGTAGATTTCTTTTAGCACTGTTTACGAACCTTACATGTATGTAAGCTTCAAAAAAGTCTTTCCAGACAGTTTTTGAAAATTTCCTTCAGTTATACAGAATTTTTTGCTGAACTTTCTCCTTAATGTTCACCAAAACATTGTCTGACTTCATTCAGTAGTTAGTATTGTACACATGTAGCTTACATACAGTTAATAAAGCACATTTGTGGATCAAACAGGTATATACTGCATAAGAAATGAATCAAATCCACATATAATGATTTGTTGCTATACGAAATGTATATTTGGTACAGTATTTAATCTGATGTTTTATAATTACCAGTTACAACAGACAGTTAATCTTCTTGACTGCATATATAAGTCAATATAAATCTGTCCAGTCTAGATAGATAATCAGTCAATATTGATGATATTATAACATCTCATCCTCAAATAGCTCAACATTGTGAAATACACTTTGTAAATAATTGTATTTCCCAAAATGTCAAACTATTCCTTTATTCCTAGCTTCTTCAGAGCTTTCAACCATATTCAGAAGGTCTTCATCTGTGGATGGAGTTTGCTCCGTTGTCATGGGGATGTAACCGTTAACATGTGAGCTCTGTAGCTATTATGATTTCATCTATAGCACTCCCAGAACTTATCTGTGTTGGCTTAAGTGAAGCTTACACAACGACTATGCAAACCCTGATGAGGACCATGTGATAAGGTTGAACGCTTGAGAAAAAGCATGACCTTGAGTGAGAGTGTTTTTTTTTTTCCTGTCAAAAGACAAATTAGAATTGGTTAAACTGGGTGAAACAAAGTTTGACACAGAATAATTCAAGCAGATGATCCTGTTCATCATGTTCTTTGGTCAGTAGGTTCACTTTTTACCAGTAGTCAGTGATGAGAAGTCAGAATATGGCATGATGTTCGGGATATTATTTATGAGAACATTTAATGGGAAACTTGAGAATATGGAATGAAACTGAAGATGCAGATCGCACAAACCAAGTGTGTGTATTTTAAAGAGTTGTATAAAGATTAATTAAGATGATTGTTATCCAATTTCAAAAAGGAATGTAATTACTCGATTTTATTGTATTTGTTGCTACTGTATACACTACTAAATGATTTTTGAGGATGGATGTGGTCGGAGTGGTTGGTAAGTACACAAAGCAGGTCTTTGACACTGGAGACTGGAGTTTACATGCCGCACCCTGCATGTGTTCAGGTTCAGACCACAAGAACACTTTGGATATCATTAAAGAAAGGTCATGGTTTTGATTAAATAATGAAAAAGTCAACACATAGTATCACTGTTGACTTTGTCAATATTTAATCCAGACTAAAATCCTTCCCTACATTAAACCAAGTTCTGTGAATTACTTACAGTACACATAACCATAAAAATGTTAATGATGCTTTAGTTGCCGCTGACACTTAAGTTGTTGACATAATATCGAATAAGAAGATCATCTGGGTGAAGTCCTTGCTGTTAAAAATACATAGTATACACAGTAAACACTTCCAAACTTCATCCCATATTCTTAAGTTTTCCATTTTATTTTCCTAAAAACTTTGTGGGCTATTGTGCTCCAACTTGGAAATGTTGAGAGTTCAGCGCCATGCTTGCAGCACCATTTATGGAAGAGTACCTTATGGAAGCAACCTGATAACATTTATGTAAAGTCATTGTGTGAGGTCCTCTGCATAGCTGAGACTTCTTCTTCCCCAGTGGCTCTCTGGGATCTGGAAGCCTTTCCTGATCACTGGTTCCACCACCAGCTCCAGCACACCGGGGGGCTCCGGCACCGCCAGCTCCGTTACCCTAAACAGATTAGAATATGCCCGGCCCACCAGAACCAGCTGACCTGCAGGGATTCTGGGGTCGGGTCCTCTCAGCCTTCGCCAGTACACCTTGAAGTGGCGTATGAGCTCAGTTGGGTAGTCCCAGCGCAGAGTGGCGTTGAGGTGCAGGCAGGGGGACATGGACTCTAGTGAGGTGCCAGCACCACGAAGCCACACCACATCATATATGCACAAACCCTGAACCATCTGAGGAGGCACCTGCAGACTGGCAACATCCAGGAACTTGTAGAGAGAGTGACAGACAAGAACAATTAAAAAGGAAGGAAATGTCAAGTACTTAAGTTACATTTATAAAAATGTTACATTTTCTGAGGAAAAATGTACATCTGCTTGCTATTGAAATTTTGCAGCTGAAACATTTGAAAGTTGAAATCTTGAAACAGTTGAAGTGGCAGTAGAAATGCAAACACTGAAAGAAGTTCAAATAGCCAATAAAATGGAAGTGTTGAAAGAAGTTGAAGTGCAAGTTCAAACCCTGAAAGGAAAATGTTTTTGTTGTTGTTAAAAAGGTGAAGACCTGAGACCTGAAAGGACTTGAAGTGAAATTCTAAGTCTGAAATAGCTGAAAAACTACTTAAAGTGGAAGTCAAGATACAAATATTGAAAGAATCGTTTCAGTGTGAAAGGAGTTTAAAGGTAAGCCCTGAATGAAGTTCAAGTGTCACTTCAAGTGTAAGCACCGAGTGAAGTTAAGGCATCAGTTGAAATGTAAGAGTTGAAAGGAACTGAAGTTCAATTAATGAAAAGAGTTGAAATCTCAGTTGAAGCTGGAGGTGATAAACTGAGCTGGAAGTGGAAGTCAACAGTGAAATAAGCTGAAGCCAGTTCAAGCAAATAAACTGAAAGATGCTGTCAGTTGAAGTGTCATTTGAAGGGTTACCATTGAAGAGATGAAAGCAGTTGAAATGTCAGCGTAGGAGTTAATTTTAACAGGAAAAAATGTTAAATATTTCAAATTTACATCACAAAAGCGTCCATAATGACACTCCTAATAAATAAAGACACAACACAAGAATAGAGCATCCCTGAATACTGCTGTATAGTAGTGGTCAACATGTCACATCACAGGACATGTATCTATGATGGCAGCTTTTATCTGGCTCTCTAACAACATGCAGTGTAGAGAACACTTCGAACACTGCTGACTCCCACTGTCTCACCATGATTTCTCCCACCCGGCAGGTGAAAGGTGTGTCCTGAGGCTCTCCGTCCCGCTGGATACTGAAACAAACTTCTCTGAGAGCACAGCCACGAAGCTCCAACTGCGAACACCTGCACACAGTGACGTGACATGAAGAAGACAGAAAGACTTAGTGATTTAGACAACCCTGTAATGGGGTCCATCAACTTCTATTATTTGTTAGAATGCCTCACCTGACAGCCCAACCCTCTGGATTCAAGTCTCCACACAGCTGACGCAACTGGTGATCTTCATCCAGTACCTCAGGAGACATGCTAGTCACTACAGACATAAAAAGCACAAACAGTTAGTGCTTGGCAATAACTGGATAATAAGTGGCAATAGGTTGGATATTCTAAAAATACAGTGGACCTCATGCAAAAACATTTCTGTATTTTCATCCTAAAACTCTCTTATTGTTGTTGTTTTTTGTGAGGCTTGGGAAAACCCTGCCATACAGTTGGGGGACTTGCAAGAGACAGATTTAAAAAAGAATGTGCAAAGAGATCCTACACTTCCCATAATGCAACTCAATAGCATCTGTAATCAGTCCCTCCCTGCCTGGTAAATGCTCACGTCTTTTCAACCCCAATGGCCCTAGTGTGTGACACAGGCTTTCTGTTAAAAATTTCAACCCCAATCCTGATGGCATCACTATGACATCATTAGGGTTATTTCCTCAGACTTTAAAAAGCTCCCTGAGCCACAAAAGACAGGACACAGCCTGTTTTTACAAGCTGAGTCCTCTCTTATCATGTGTAAGATTGGTGGATTGCCCCTTTAAAATTGCCTAACATTTAATTATAGCTGGGTTCCTTTTGCAGGGCTGTCTTGGGAGTTTTGGTTGATGGACTAACTGTAAAAAAAAAACTCACATTTGAGATCCTGGACGTCCATGTGTGTGCAAAGACTGGCGTCTGTTGTCTTGAGCTCTAAGGAGACTGTGATCCCAGCAGATGGCTTATAGATGAGGCTCACCAGGGTCTTGTGTGGAAGCGGTACATGGAGGGAGAAGATCCTGAGAGATGCACAACACACACAAAGAACAGTGGCGCCTGTTGCAGACACTCTCGCTCTCTTCGGTAGGTGAAAATGAAGTAAAGGTGAGCAGAAAAAAAAAACACACACACACACACATACTTGGCAGAAACTGGAGATGTGTGAGCGGCAGGGATGAAACCGTCCAGCAGCAGTGAGCAGCCTCCATTCCAGGCGTCTTCCGGGCAGCCGCGGCTCCTCAGCCAGCCCTGGTCCTCCAGCTCCACATGGTAGTACAAGGGCTGGATCTCCTGAGCCGTCAGGTTGAACCAGTTCCTCTTCACCTCACGCTGCACACACACACAAAATAATACAATATGTTAATATTAGAGCGCATTCAAAGCATTACATATTCTAGCATATTCAGCATGGAGATTAAAAATTAAACAGCTTCCTCAACTTTTAATTTAACCCTTCAACAGCCATTTGGAAATATAAGATATTGGATATTTCTCTTATATTGGGATGACCACATTTACATAACACATACTGTAAAGTGTAATAGTAGGTGAAGTTTCCAGAGGCTGGGTGAACAAAGGCACACTATTTTTTTTCACAACTGTCAACGTTCAACAAAATTGCACAGTGTAGAAGGGCTTTAAATTCAATGATTGCACAAAGCTGGTCAACTGCTGTGTGCTGACCGTCTTAGGCCTAATTAGCTATGGATTCTGGGTTAATAAGGACTCTGGGACTTATTCTTGTTGCCTAAGGAGCACAAGCAGTGCTCAAGCAGTTTGGTATCTTGCTAGTCTCTGTGTTATTTTGGTGGCGAGTGCAGTGAACACGAAGCACAGGTGAGAGGTTCATTCAAAGCTTGGGATATTTTGGTGGAAATTGGATTTTGGAAACTGAGCTCTGAATAATTGTCTCAGAACCACATCTCTTCCTGGCATGACGTCATTCCCCTGACAATTTGAAAAAAAATACTCAGAGCAAGTGCACAGTAATGACAGGATGATGTAATGTAATTCAGTACCTGCCCTCTCCAGTAGATAGCCTTCCCAAAGCCTTGGCAGAAGGAGGAAATGAAGGGGAGAGGTGAGGTCGGCCGATGGATGTACAGGTAGTCTGACAGAAGAGCCCAGAACCTGCAGACCAGAAAGGTTCAAAAACATCTCAATCTATTCACGGCTTTATTAAGAAATGCACACTGCACAGTTTTTCCTTCTGTGTTATTGTGTGTATTTAAATAAGTGTAAAAATTGTGTTGATCTCACTTGTCCTGATTCTTGCGGAATTCTGTCTTATCATCGTGGGTCTCGTACACCCAGCCTGGAGCAAAGATGGCTGCAGAGAAGTTGTGTTTTCGGATGATTTCTAGTGCCTTTAGAGAAGCAAAACAAGAAGGTGCATGCTGTCAATGATCTGTTCCATTCTGGATGGGTGGATGGATGGATGGATGGATGGATGGATGGATGCATGGATGGATGGGTGGATGGATGGATGGATGGATGGATGGATGGATGGATGGATGGATGGATGGATGGATGGGTGGATGGGTAGATGGATGGGTGAATGGATGGATGGATGGATGGGTGGATGGATGGATGGATGGATAGTGTGTGGTCCTCTTTATCTGGATGCCAACAAATCAAACTCTTAAAAAGTGAAACACATAAAAGTAAAACTTGGTTGACGGATTCAAAAGGAAAGTGAATAAAATAAATATGTCAATAACTGATAGGGGTTATAAAAACATTTTCAATCTGGACTTTTTAGTCTAAGTATAGTTAGTATAGTTAAAATGACTTACATTTGATTTGCTGGTACTCTAGCAGTCTTTGGTGTTTTTAACATATTTTTGCCATTATTTTCACTTTATTCCAGTATGCTATGAAACCTGCTTGAGTTGGGTCAGGTAAAGTAACGTTGGCTTTTCCATTACTGCATGACAGAGTTTACATTCTGAGTAGGAAAAAAGTGTCACACACACACACACACACACACTCTTGCTTCATATGCATCTCTCTTTTATTAATGACGTTTCAGCCCTCAGGCCTTCAAGATCAACACAGGCACCGGTATGTTAATTTAGACCACACCCTAGTAACACATCTGATCGTGATTAGATAATTACAATTATCTTAACCACCATCAGATGTGTTATTAGGGTGTGGTCTAGTGATAATCATGATTATATAATCACTATCAGATGTGTTTCTAGGGTGTGGTCTACAGTAACAGACCAGTGCATGTGTTCTACTGTGACTGTTGATCTTGAAGGCCTGAGGGATGAAACATCATCTTCATTCCTACTAAGTCTACTTCCAGTCATCAGCACCTCACTACAATCCTAGGTGTGTTACTTTTCCATCATAGTTTACATTCTACCATTGTAACCGATTGTGTTTTTTTTTATTATAATAATAATAAATATGTTAAATAATTTATCTGATTTTAGGCCAAAACGTATTAAATTTAAAAAAATACATATTTTGTATTCTCCACCAGAATTGTATAGTGTTCCTGGTGTTGTTGTGAGTATAGAGACAGCTGTTACACCATGATGAAGAGAGATATAATTTATAGAAAATATAATTGGACTGTTAAATTAATAAATAAAACGTGATATCTTTTTTTTTTTTTTTTTTAAAGAAAATAGTGAGAAAATATCTAGAGTTTGGTTGGTGCCTTGTCAATAATCCTGGCTACAGCTGTGGTAGAAAAGCAGTGTTGATTGTTTCAGATCAGCATTACCACACAACATTAACTTAACTCAAGCAAGGTCTCTCATGTCTTTCCATGCTGCACTGAAATGAATGGAACAATTCAAAAAGAAACACAAAAGCATGTGAAATGTAGAAAACATGCTACAATATATATATGTAAATAATAAAATAGTCTATTTACATATAGACAACTGCAGTGGCTCCTCCGAGGAGTCAACAGATAAATCCCAGAGATTACACACAAACTCAAGGTTTGTCATAGTCATTAGCAGACCCATATCATCCCCACTGTGTACCTTATTTGTTTCAAACATTCCTCCCACCACCTCGCCTCGGGCAAACACGTCCACTCCGATGTAGACGTCAGCTTGGCGGCCTTGGATCCCACTGAAGTTCTTCATCAACTCCAGGTTCTGCTCGTTCCAGTTGTAGTTGGTGAAGAAGCCATCACAAGCATCAAAAAACATCCTGTTATGGGGGACAAAACTATTAAAATCATCTTTCATAATTTAAAGTCTTCAGATCTAAATAGCCAGATAATATTCATTTTAACATTTTTAAACCACAGAAGAAACTTTCATTCCAGACAGACCTGACTAGTCTTATCTGGTTTCTGATTGGATGGCATCAAGGCATAAACGGCTTCTTTTCTCTACCTGTTGGACTGGTTTAGTTCATTCTGCCATTTGAGCTGCCCGTTCTCGATCACGCTGTCGTACCACAGGAGCAGGCTGCCGGGGACTCGCTCGTGCATCTGATCGGTCAGATAGCGCAGGAACAAAGGCATGTTCTTCACCGCAACCTCCTGAGAGCAGAGGGCAACACACACACAATCCGTTTGCATGACAGGACATGACATACGACATGATGAAGGTCAAGATGTTGAGGACGAGGAACATCCACTGTCTGCCATTCCATCTGCAGCGTTACCGTTGTTAATTTTTATTGAATGGGAATGAAGTTGGAAGTCAGATTAACGCTCATTGAAGTTGAACACTCAAAACAATTACTTTTGGTGTTATAATACTAACTTTTACGACTTCCCCTCAATGATTCCAATCATCAGTAAAAAAAAAAAAAAAAAACCTCTTGTTTTTGTAATATCCTTTAAAAACAATAGAGAACGGAACAGACTGACCCCCAGATGACATGTCTCGCACTGTCCCCGACAAATCTTCCTCTTTACACACATAATGCTCAACTTCCTGCAACCTTAGCTGATGAATCTGCTGGTGTTGCAGAGTTGCAATACCAGACAGGAACCATTTTTCATGATCTAAGTAAAACAGTAACACACATACACAGTGTAATCATAATTTTTACACTTGTCGAATCTCATTATCAATCTCAATATATGCCACTACATAGTTGTTCTCATTTGCTCGTTTTTCTTTGTCTTTTATTACAGAACGAGCAGGAAATTCGATCATGCCTCATAAACACTAGACTATGTTGACCAGCAGTCATACCAAGCTGCAGAGCTGCAGATGAATACATACAAATACCAGTACATGAAGCCAAAAAAAACATCATTAATGGAACACAAAGCAGCAAGCAGCTTCTTTTTCAGGCTACTTATTTACTGTTTTAGCAGATAGGGAAGTGATATTTAGATGGGCTTCCTGTTTACATTTCACTCCCAAGGACGGGCGCACAAGTGAGGGGCTGAAAAGACAAGAGCTTAACTTGATGAGAAATGATAAAAATTGTAGCGAGGGCCTGTCATACTCACACTGAGTAAGTTCTCTATGTTGATGAGCCAGCCGTCGAAGCCGTAGCAGTGGCTGATCTGGACGAGCTTATCAGCCACTGCGCGATACGACTCCTCGTCTTTTAGGAAGGCCTCGCACGCCACCGCTCCGTCTGTCCACTCTGTGATGAACGTACCTGGAAAGCAGAATCAATCACAGAATTGGATATATTATATTTCAGAGCAGACACAAGGACGGTAAGCCTGATTAAGACAGCTGATTTTTTTTTCAACCCAATATACAAATACAGTTTCAGGTGGGTTTTGGGCTCACCGAGAACGATGACTCCATGTTTATGTGCAGCGTTGGTCCACACAGCGGGAGGAATAGTCACCATCTTGTGAGTGAAGTAGTTGAAAATATCAATGTACTGCCAGTGGTAGAAGGCATACGGAGTCACTGCGTTTGTCCCCTGCACAAACCTTTTACAACAGAAGAAAGCAGGACATGGTGTTACAGTATCAAGAAGGATAGTAAGAATACAGCAATCTCCATTAGAAATGAACTAGTGTAGTGTACGAATTCAGTTACCTAGTGACCTGCCTAGAACCTAGAGGAAAAAAACCTGAATCTGTGACTATGCAAATATTGTTGGTTTCAAAAGGATGTCTCCTACTTCACTGGAAAGTCTGTTTTCAGGTCTGTGTGCACTGCAGGCTTCACGTTTCACCACCACAGTTGTGTACTGGACCGTGACTTGTGATGTGTCACAAATCATGCACGTAGGTAGATGTTTTAAACTGAGATTTAAGGTAAACACACACATACATACATACATATTCTGCACAGTGAAGCTCAAACATCCAAGTGAAGCAACAGTGAGAAAAAGACATTTATGAGTTGAGGAGGACTTTAAAGATACATTATATAGCCAGACACATGTGGACACTGCTGTCTTTCTACTTTTGGCACAGGTTTTGTTATGGCACCAACTTTTTTTTATTTAGCCCTAAATATGCATCCATACCTGTCATCTAGGTAGCCACCCATCATGTCATGGGACACCAAAGTCCGACGTGGAGTACTGGCCAGAGAAGGCTCCCGAGGCGCCAGAGGGACGACTGCCACGTTAAAGGGATTTGCATCGCTTCGTTTCCACGACAACAGCTCATTCAAATTCTGAAGACCACAGCTGATGGGTTCAGTAGTGTCAACATCATAATGTTTGACTGGGAGGGAGAGGAAATGAAATACAGTTGCGTGTTATTGATGCAACACTGGGACATTTAAAGAGGAGCGTGACAGAGTCCTCGCAGTCGGATGTCTAGACTGTCTTAACAGGTGAACCACCGGTGAGAAAGTCACTAACCTGGCAGTGGTGAGCGTGTATACTTGATGACTTCATGGATACTGCTGGAATCCATGGGTTGATCCAAACAGGACTCAGACCTGGTGAAAGAACAGAGTAGGGTGTTAAATACCATGAATGTGCAATGTTACATTTTTCCAATGAAAATGATACTGAGTTGCCTTATGGGAATTGTAGGATCCAGTACTTTTGGACATTATTCCATACTAGGGACTAAAAGTCAGGATGTTTCAGCCTCTGCTGCACAGATTTTGACTATTTTAAAAATCTATCTCTTGTAAGTCCTTCAACTTTATGGTGTTGCAATATTAAATCACTGGAATGAAATGAAATGTTTAGATGTCTGATTCATTAAACAAATACTTTATATTAAAATAATCTGTATGAACAGTTCATAAGTTAATGTTTAATAAATCATTAATTAATGTTTGCTAGACGGGCTTTAACCCAGTAATACAACTATTATCAGGTTGTGAAAACCTTGCTTACCTACACATGAATTAATGGAATACAAACGTGTATTTTTGCTTTCTTTGAAGAGTAATTTGTCAGGATTGGCCACTTTCTGTTCTACCTCGCAACACTGACGATAATGATTAAAGTGTCAAAATATGTAGATATGGACCTGTTCGTTTTCAAATGCTATGACGCAATAGATTACCTCACTAACCAGCTACCCCTGAAAGTGACTGAGACTAGTAAATGCTGTCAAAACTTTAAATAAGTTAAAAAAAACCGCCTGCTTGGAGCTCAAGCAGCTATAAAGTGTTGACATGTGTTGGAAGTAATTGAGCAGAACAATACCGGCTTGGTTCAGTTGAGTCACTGTTCACATCGTCGTTATCTCCTCTGTTCTCTCGTTTCCTTGTCAGGGGAACGTTGTTTACATCCACCGTCGATGACATTTCATTACATTTAGCAGAAAAACCATGGAAGTATTGACAAACTGAACGAGTAACAAGGAAACAGGCTGGTGTATCTCGCGAGATTTGTACGCTAACCATACCACTAACTCTAACTGCACTCGCGAGAGTTCGTCCCTCCGGCTGAAGCCGATACATTCATGTTCTTAGCTAGCATGAACCCAATGACAGCTAGGACTTCCGACCTCACTCCCTTAGAGTTGAAGATAAATGTCGATAAAATAAAATAAAAAAAAGAAAGAAAGAAAGAAAGAAAGCCCAAACAAAACGTGACAAAAAGCCATGATACAGAAAAAGCATGTTACTAAACAAGCGATGTAAAAACACCAATATACACTTATTATTTTGTATGCGTGTACCTTAAACTATTATGTTCCTTTAAAAGAAATTGCTATTGATGAAGTTTAGTTTTTAGCTCATTACATTGCAGTTAACTCTGTTTAGTGACTTTGTTTACTTTATTGTTTGTTTTAGAGGAATCTGGGCAGTTACTTGATGGAAGATGGACTGAGGCCAGCTGGACAAAGGAGCCAATCTTTTGTTTTTGTGCAGACCAGACCCGTTCACTCGGAGGAGATTAGTCTCCAGCAAGAGACCACAGGAGCATCAATGCAGGGACAGAAACAACAGTGCTGTGTGCTGCTCCTCTCTAGTCCCCTGCTGGTGGAATGAGGTACCACACTCTGTTCAAGCCGCAGAGTCTCACTCAGTCTTTAAGAAAAGACTAAAGACCCAGCTCCTACTCAAACTCCTCTACACATGATGGACTGAAGGAAGAGAAAAAAAGAGAGAAAAAGAAAGAAAAAAAGAAGACTTCTTCAATGCACTCTATGCATTGTCTTTGTTGTCTCTGCTGTTCTCTGTTGTCCTGACTAGATCCCTGTTTGTGTTGTATCAGCTCTCAGATGTACGTCACTTTGGATAAAAGCGTCTGCTAAATGAAATTGTAAGTTGTAAGCTTACAATTAATCTGTGAGGTCAGTAATTTAGGTTGCATTTAGATCATATCATAGACATACGTGTTATTATATGAGTCTGAATGATCCCTTATAAGTGAACAAGATTTAAAAGTCTTGCAAGAATAAATGAATGAACTAAAAAAAAATAAGTCTAAATTTTCTGAATAAATTTACAGTTGCAAGCAAAAGCTGAAGAATTGCACTTGAAACATTTTAAGTTTGTCAAAGGTCTGTTTTTTTTGTTGTTGTTTGGAGCTTTTAAAACTATGTAAACAGGTTAAAATGTTTTCAAATGTAATTATGCAATTCTAATTATGTAGTTATGTAAAATGAATGTAATTATTGGCCTGAGTTGTTGTATGAGAGTTATGGTTGAAGCTGAAGCACTGAAAGGGTTGTGAAGTATCAGCTGTTGAAGTGTTAGCACTGAAAGGAGTTGAGGTGTCAGCAGAAGTGTTAGCAATGGAGGCAAAGTAAGGTAAGCAGGTTTATTATAGTAACAGTTCAAAGTGCTTTATAAGACATCAAAATCAGAATCTCCTTATTAGCCAATATGCAACATGCAAAAAAATGTGTTTGCTCCCACAAACTTGTCACATAAGAATAAAAATAGAACAAGAGTAAGGTAATAATAATAATGAAACAAAGTACTGCTAAAAATTAATTTAAAAAAAATCAATACATAAAATGTGTAGAGACAACATAAAAAAAATAGATACATGAAGCAAAAAAATTACATAAATAAATGAATAAAACATAAATACATAAATACATGTTGGTAATGAAAAAGGACATAATTAAATTAATATCTTGGATTATATATATATATATATACAGGACCAGGACCATGAACTCAAATTAATTGTAAACCAAACAATCAATGGAAGGCTTAAAATTAAACTCATGTTGTTATTTCAGGTTCACTTGTTTATTACTTCACAAACATGACTCAAAAGTTTGGTAATATTGTCCTGTAGTTTATTAAATTGAAAGCCCCCGTTCACAGCTGAGAATTTCGGGTTTGGGTGGAGCTGTTACCGGCGGCAGTAGCGGTTGACTCATCTTTAATGATACGCTCTCCGGTAGTGTTCTGCGTCATGACGCAGTAGTGTCTTACGTCATCACGCAGCAGATCAGCGAGTAGGATCCGAACAGAGAGCAGAGACACCGAGAGGAAAGAGGATCCATGATAACTGTGAATCTAACCTCTTCGAAATCCATCCTCATCCTTGGAGAATTTACACTCATCCGTTTCGCAAATAGCGAGAGCATAAAGTACAGTCTTCAAGCTTTTTAACAAGTACCGTATTGTCGCAATATGAGGTTAGTAGCGTTTTAAAACAAGTGGCGAAAGATTGTGAGAGCTGACTTCATCCGGAGACAAGACACAATTCATCGCTTGAAGAGGTTCTGTGTTGGATGTTTTTGTCTACTCTAATTTAAAAAAAAGAAAGAAAAAAAAGCTTGGACCTTGAAACGGAACATTTTATTTTAATATTTTGGAGCTAGCGAGCTTGCTGGCCGACCACAGACCGCTTATCATGGAGTTGAGAGTTGGAAACAGATACAGACTGGGCAGGAAAATTGGAAGTGGATCATTTGGAGACATCTACCTTGGTAAGTTATAGTTAAATAAACTCGTTGTAGTGTTTCTATTTGTTTTCTGTCATCTTAACTTGGTACACAAAAGCTGTAACAGCCTGCCAGCTGGTTGCCTTCCTGAACGAGCCAATAATCAGCTGTTCAGTGTTTAGTGTTAGCAACATTAGCTTTTAAGATAGCAGTCTGCCTAGCAAAGCGGCAGTTACAAGGCGGCTGTTATCTTGTAATAATTCGCAGTGAATGCTGTATCTATCTGTGTGAATGGGCTACCATAATGTGATATTAATTTTCAAATTTAGCTACATTAACGACAAGAATGGGGCCTAACGGCTGCTTTGTAGCTAAACCTTTTATCACCACTTAGCTAATAAGCGTTTCATAATATTTGAGTGAGTCATCTCTGTATTTACTCACCTGGAAGCAGCAGCAGGTACAGAAAAGCTGAGCAGGGCAAAAGCTTTTACAGTTCATACCCCGGAGTGATAAATGACATGTAACCTGCTCACCGATGCTGAACAGCCACCTCCTAAACACAGCAGGCCAGGTTTCTCCTCTGTTCTGAGGAAAAGATGGGATCAGTGGTTCTCAAGCAGAGGAGTCATTTCCTGAGAGGTTTCCACAAGATGTAGTTCATATTCTAGTAAAAGATGTTTCTATTGTGTTCAGTTTTGGCCATTTGGACTTTACATCTAACCCTTTACACACTGTTGAGGATCACATTTGACTTGTTCTTACATCTGAGAGCAGTTAAAACACCCTGAACACTTTTTTTTTAAACCTTCATTTAAATTACTTCTCCTAATGTGACCCTGAATATATTAAAATGGTAATATGTCAACTTTTTAAAGGCATTTTTGAGCTGCTAATGTGAGTGTTTGACTCATAATCATTCAAAAATACTGCTGCATTGCTCACATCTAATATAATTCCCTGAAATCGTTATGTTCTCCTGTTTTATGTAACATAGGGCCGTTATATAGTGTGGTTATAAATGTTGTTTAATGTTTCCGTCTAAAAAAAAAAACCAACTCTCTGAAAGCTTCATGAAGGATTAATCACACATTCATTAATGACTGATGACACATATATGAATGATGAGGGGAAACAGTGAAGGTTCAGCATATGAACAGTATGTCAGGGTTAAATCAAATCAGGCTCTAAGGCCTAGTGACTATCTGCTGAGGTGAGTTTGACATTAAGGTGGTTAATAAATCCTGCTGCTTGTTTAGTGCCTGCCTGGAGGGGACATGTTCATGTATGACTCAGTTTCATCTACAAAGTGCCAAGGGCTGTGGCCTATTGATGTGATAGTCTTTGTAATAATTGATTGGATGAAGGTAGAGGTTGGGGGGGGGGGTGCCTGCTATCTGTGCTGCTTGAAGATAATTCACTGCACAGGCAGAGTGGATTACACCAGGCCACAAGCTGTGATTCCGCCATCATTTATGCCTGGACATGCAATTCACGGAAAACGTAAAAACGCTCTCTAATTAGAGTACACGCTAAATGTCTGAGGCTTTCAGAGGAGTTGTAATGCATCCTGTGGTGGCCATATTGGAGGTCCATAGCTATTGGCAACAGCGGTTGAGAACAGCTGATCACATTTCTGAGCTTAAGGCTTGGGTCATCTGAACTACAATAGAGAAGAGCCATTGTTAATTCATGAAGTGTGTTTACTGGCTGTGGACTGTTTCACTTCATCACTGACATCTAATCAACTGACAGAGTAGAATACACAGGCACTCACAACATGACGCTACAGTGACATCACTGAATATTACTGGTACTCAGTGCATGTGAATGACGCTGATAACAATTATGCAAGCAATGTTGAGTATGACACTGGATTATGTGCCGTGTCTTTTGTTGGGTATAGTGTGAGTTTAAGGCAGGTTTTTTTTATTTCATTCCTCTTTAATTAAAGAGGACATATTACACCCTTTACCACAAGTGAACACAGATCCTGGGGTCTTAATAAAATATATCTGACGTGCTGTGGTCAAAATACCACAAAGATCATCACCACAGCAGCCTTCTCGTCCTGTAGAAACCGCTCTGGTTCCTGTCCCGCCCACCTCAACCCCCTCTCCTTCGGGGGTTTGCTGGCTACCATGGCAACTCTCGAGCATGAACCCTGGAGAAACATGGCTGCCGGAGAACACACATTGGTGCCCATGTGCGGTGCAGCAAACACACTACCAGCCTTACCTTACTCATGCGAGTTTTACCACGGTATCATTTGTGTTTATTCACCCCCGAACAGCCAGCGAGCAACGTCGAGAACCAAGTTACTGACGCTCATACTTTATCAGTTCTGTCTGTAAGACGACAGGCAAACACATTTTAAAATGCTGGTCTTCTGAATGGAGTTTGGATCAAACAGAGCTATGCTAATGTTGTAGCTGCTCTATCCACACTGAGAATAATGTCATCTTAAGGCAAAAATATGCCAGCAACATTATTGTTTATACACATAACTATTAAGATACTTGTTATTGACGGCAGCAGCTGAGGTGGTGTTTGACTCTGGTGGTAGCTTAGCTCTGGCTAGGTTGACAAGTGTGTTTGAAGATAAATCCACTTAGAAGAAGGATGAGACGGCAGCAAAGCAAAGCTCCTCCAGAGCTGGCTGCCACTCAGAAGCTGCTCTGTCCCTCGGTTGTACATTTTTTGCCCGTAGCTTCGCGGCGGTGCATGCTAGAAAAACATGGCGGACCTCAGGAAATTTAGCGCTTGGTAGCCCAGATAAAGGCATGAGGGGGTGCAGTTCCAATGAAGCCACAAGTGATGTAAGAAAGGGCATCAAATCTGAATGGCTTGTTTGATCACAAGAGTATAGAGCACTGACTGGGTGGTCTTATTTTACTGTTTGTGTGCGTGTGTGTTAGTAAGCACTGAAAAAGTGAGTCTTTCATAATATGGCCCCTTTTTTAAAGGCCCTACATACCTAAGGGCCACCCACTTCTTACTAGTCTAATTCAATATCATGTCAGTACGAAGCTTACAAGGCTTAAACTTTAAGCAAAATGTATTTTTCAAAATACTTAAGCTGTGGATTTGCATGTTTGAGCCCATTTTCTACAAATCACATCTACTACATCTTTCACAGCGAACCATTTTCCAAACAATGTTGCTGTGTTTTTACAAGTTTCAACACTTTTTTTTTTCTAGTTCTAGGCGTCCATTGTTGACCAGTTCTCTCCATGCATTATTAAACATTTTAACTCTGCAGTGATTATGCACACTTTATGTTCAGAGTGATTAAGAGTATGACAGATTTTCACACCAATGAAACTGAATGCAAATCAGTGACTGTGTGGACTAATAAAAAAGATGCACAGGAAAATCTAAAAGACACTGTTGGAAAAGTGTGAAGTGCACAATTTATATAACTAAATAGCTAAACGTCCAAATAGTTATTGATCTAGTAAGACCTTGGTGTGTGTGTGCATATATATATGCTGTCCCAAGAACTTACAAGCTAAGCTGCTACTTTTTATGTTGCTGACAGTTTTGTGATAAAAGAATAGGAAAGGAGGTTTAAAAAAACAAAAGCTTTATTCTTGTTATGTCTTCCAAAATAAGAGTACTACACAGATTTGCATGATGGAGCGCTATTAAAAAGGCTCAAAATCAGTGCAGCTCTGCCAGAGATATTGTCTTGTTATTCAGCGCATTCTTCTTCCTCGTCAGAACCTGGCACCCACATCATGGTGCCAGGAACGCGACCACCAACAGCCCGCTCCGAGTCTGTACGCTCGGCAAAAACACATCCCACACAGACATGAAACTCATCAAGAAGATTCAGTCTCGTCTTCCACATGACCTGTTGGTCGGGTTGACAGTGAGAGCTGCCAACTGCTTATATAATCACTCCGTGTTTTTGTCTTCACTCATATCTCCACCTTTCCTCTGTCTGATGACTAATAACGTAACATGATTAATGAGACGGAATGATGTGTGTGCGCGCCTCACACACACGCTGTGCTTCAAGTGTTTTGAAGTCTGACGGCAGTGTTTGTGTGTTTGGGAGAAGTTCAAGCTCAAAGCAAACATCAAAAAAAAAAAAAAAAAAAAAGTCATGCGTCCTACAGTGTGCAGAGAAAACAAGATTGACAGTGAGACTGTATGACCTGTCTGTACCTGATATTAGATGGAATTCTATGTGAGCGCAGCGTGCTTTAATAACACTGACGGTGTGTCGAGGCTTTTTCTGAGTGCTGGATTCTGCTCGTATTGGTGTGTGAGAGGCTGTTTGTTATTGGCAGGAGGAGGAAAATTATGAGGTCAGCTCTTGGAACAAAGCCCCGTACTGAATGTGCTGCGACCGGGTGCAAATGTAGACGGTAAAATATTCCGGAGCGGTCATATAGCTCGTAATCTTTCAGGAGTTTGTCATAGCAAAACGTCACTCATGCAAAGTCTGCATGAAGCGAGTTAGCGAAGTGAAGTGAAGTGGCTTGAGTCTAGTTGTACTTCCACAAAGGTTTCCTGTTGAATCTCCTGTCGCGTTATCTGGCAGGCGGATGATGTGCACATCGGGTACGTGTTGAAACAAGCTGGAGAGGAAGCTGCGTTTGTCATCGTCCAAACTCCCTTAACTGGATTTTACTCAGCAAGTCTTGTGTAACAAAAAAAAAAAAACACCCCCATCAAGTTTCCCTTCAAGTGGCATCATCTGGTTTTAGCTCAGTATGTATTAACAGGATTTGAATGGTAAATAAGGCATTGTTCAAATGCAGGGTTCAATATGTTACAAGAACACACACATCACTAACATTAATTGTCCTGTTGAGACGTTGGATAAAATGAGAGACCTTTTAGACTCATGGATCTCAAATTGGACTTGCTGGATCATATTTCATCCTCTCTCAGTGCTACCTGAAGCAACATGCCTCCACAAACACAAACCCCTTGTGTGTGTGTGTGTGTTTTTTTTTTTTTTTTTTTGGCTTATGTTTTTTTTTTTTTTTTTTTTTTTAAATGCAGTGTCTTTTTTTGGTGCGTGCACCTGGTAAGGGAAACTATGTGGTTACAGAGCTTAGCGCTGCCTAAGTCTGCCTGTCAGACTAGGGCTTGTGTAACCGATATTTAGCTTGTGCTACTTGGGTAAACTGAAATGGTTCCTGCAGTGTATGCTAAAAGGGTTGGGTCCACTTCTTTTATGCAGAGCTAACAATGAGGATGTTGTAGAGCCATAATAATAACAAACGGAGACCATGACTACATATAAAGCTGGTGACTTTTTTTTTTGATGAGGCTTTCTGTTGCTGCTGTGCTTTTTCTCTTTTTTTTTTTTTTTTTGTTACTTTGCTTTGCGGTTTGATGGTGTGAAAAGTAACGTCTCATGGTGTTTATAGTGGCTTTGTTGACGTCGCTTCAGACAGCTGCTTCTCAGAAACGTCGGGAGTTGAGCAATCCTGACTAGTCAAGTCCACATGACGTCTCTGGAGGAAGAATGACTTCCAGAGCCAGTGGCCGGCCCACTGCGGTAACACATTGTGTTTTGTCGTGGGCCCTCGTCCTGAACAACACACCCTGCACTTACCAGGAACACGCACTCTTAACTTTGCTCTTCTCAAATGCAACATGTCGCATCTGCTAGCTCACACCTCCCACAGTTATGTCGCCGCAGTATTCACATGTGGTGGGGGTGTTTTGCATTGTGTGACTGGTCTGACTTGCCTGGCATCACATCATCCTTCTTATCATATCGCCCCGTGTCTGCTGCTGCTGCTGCTGCTGCGAATGTCTGTCTGACACTTGAAGCATGACTTCAATGAGAGCTCGGGCTGCTGGGTTGACTTTGATCGTTCCAAGTTCCTGCCGTGATGATTAACACGCAATCTATGGAACGCCTCGGTTTCATGAGAATATCTGATTATGAACAATAAACATTTTATTTCTTTATAGCATGATAAGCTGTGTGTCTCATTTATTTATTTTTTCTGCTCTTCAGATGAGGATTTAATGCTCGTCTCAGTCGTATATGACCCTAAATTGAACCTCTTGATGTCTTCCAGCGAATTGAAGACATCACCGTGGGCTCTGAGAAAACATCAATGTCATTTTTCCACAGTTTTTAACATTTTTGTAGATCAGATGATTCATTGAGCGATGAGGAAAATACTTTCACGTACACTTGCTACTTTTTCCCCTCCGTTGCTGCGCGGAGGGACGTGTCTGAACATGTTCCACCAGCACCGTTGAGGATAAAAAAAACACACCGTGCACACATGTACACACTGTCTTACCTATAACGCACGCATACACACATGTACCACCTCTCCTCTCTGAGAAGGATCAGCGGGGGAGCGAGGAGGAGGAGGAGGAGGAGGTGGTGGTGATGATGGTGGTGGGGGCTGCTCAACAGAAAAACATATCACATTCCTATGATGCAAGAAAGCAGCCAACACACTGAAATGTGTTGCTCAGTCTATGTGGAGCCTTTACAGCCGTTTTTCCTCTGTTGCCTTATTGATTGAGTTATTGATCAGCCAAGCACAAAAGTAGAACTAGTCGTTATGAGTCAGATGTCTTTGTATTATATGTTTTACTGACTCTAAAATAGAAAGCAAAGAGTTAAATCTACAAGCAAACAGCGCACTTTAAAATCTCATATGTTACATTTAGGCCTGCAAGAACAGTTATTTGCATTATCAACGTCTTATTACTTATTACTTAATTATTCTTATTTAATCATTTAGTGACAGATGGCAAATAACGTTAGACAGACAGATCATTTTACTTGATAACTGATTTCCTGTTCACGGACTCGAACACGACCTTGTCAGCCAGGCTATAAAACTAATACACCAGCACTGTTTGTATCATTTAGTCATAAAACTTCCCTGGAAGGTTGATGTCAGACTTTGACTCTTTTGATTACTGAATAACTTCACTGATAAAAAATAAAATATAAATCATCTAGATCATTGTAAATGTGACGCGTTTGGCAAGGTTTTAAAGGAAGTGGATTGATGTGACTCTGTAGGAGCACATGTTGTATCAACCAGAGCTGAAACATAATGTTCAGTTCATCTGTTGGTTGATGAACAGAAAATGAATGTCTCTCTTTTGAAGTCCTTTTTTTTTTTAAAACGCTGCACTTTTTTGTGATTCATTATTTCTACACAGCATTTCATTAATACAACAAATATTTGTCAAGGTTATAAAAAAATAAAATGAGTAGAAATAAAGTAAAACTGTCGTTGGATAGATGATGTGGGAGGAAATAATAAGCACTTTTAGCTCTTGTCCTGTTGGTGCCCATTAATGGAGTCCATTATTCAATCATTCTCATTTTTACTATTTAACATTGTGATCATAAATCCTCCACACAAATGTCGTCCCTGATAATATGGATCGGAATTTAGTTGTTTGTGATTTGGTGAAGTGACCTTTTTTTAAAGTGAAAGCCAAACTGGTTGGGATATGGATTTGGACAGCTGGCCAGAGGCAGATCAATGCACTTTTAATGTAGGAGTTTAGATGATGTGCAAGCAGGATAACATCGCACCAGCGTCACTGTGATACAGCCTGCTTACACACGTTATGCATTATTTCAACTTTCCATCTGTGTAAACTTCTACAACATAGCAGCTTTAAACTGAGCTCATGGCCCCAGTTGTGCTCCCCACCCTGCCGAGTGCAGCTCAGCCTGCCCACATGACATCATACAGAGAGATCAGCGTGCACCATTGGTTCTGCTGTTAGCCTATACCATACGAGCCCTGTGTGAGTGTGTGTGAGAACTGAAATGGGATTACATAACTTGGAGTCCTGTTACTGTGTTTATATGGAGGGAACTGGACCCCTTTAACCATATTTAGGAAGAAAGCAGCTGGAGCTCTTGATTTTTTTGTCAGGTGACCGAGAGCAGCTGAGAGTGGTCTCAAAATGAAAATTCCCCAAATTTCTCGTGTCTCTCTTCGAGGAGTTAGATGAAGATGTAATGATAGCTGTTAGGAATCCGGGCTGCACATGCAAGTAGGAACAAGATACATGAAAGAAGAGCAGCTCCAGTGCAGACTGGCTGGATCTGCTGATTATTTCTTTGTGTTTCTGAACAGTTCAAATCACCAACCGCCTCAATGATTTCTGTTTACTTTGACCTGTTGACAAAGCAAATTATTATCACCTTAAACTTGCTTCATAAAATTATTGAGCTTGGATGAATCTGATTATAAAGGCAGTGTTCATGTTGGACTCTGACCTGACAGCAGCACACATTTGACTGCTCATACTCCATGCTGCAGATCAGCTACTCTGACATTTTCTAAATCTATTCCTCTGTGAACATCTGTGTACTCTTGATTAACATTTAGAACATCACGCTACTCTAATGTAACATTTATTTTGTAAAGCAAAGTGATGCTTTGTGTGGCCATGCAGCTAACCTCTGTGTCTGTCTCTGTCTATCTAGGCACTGATATCTCAGTGGGAGAGGAGGTGGCCATTAAACTGGAATGTGTGAAGACCAAACACCCACAGCTCCACATAGAGAGCAAAATCTACAAGATGATGCAGGGTGGAGGTACAGTATGCTCTAACACACACATGCGCAGACACACACACACACACACCTCCTACAACATACCACTCTGTAAAGTCTTGCTGGGGCTTTTAGGAACTAAGTGGTCCGTCATCAATATTTACACGCACTTCAAAATGTAAGCCAACACTCATCCATCCATCTAGTAAATCAGTAGCTACTGTATATAGAAGATGATGGACAGACTATGAGTTTCAAACTAACCAGAGCTAGTTAATGCTAAGAGAGAGATTTTTTTTTTTCCCCCTGACGACTGTGGATGCTTTTAAACTCCACTGTGAACAGTGAGCTGTTAGGCTCTAACATACAGACATGACAGGATGTCATTCATTTTTGAATTGAACCTCTTTAAAACATGCTGCTGCTGCCTACTGTGACTCCACAAGCTGGAAAAAGGTTTGATTTTGTGCTAACGTCCTCTTGAGACGACGCAGCAGGCAACAACCTGGAGACACTTGTTTCAGTTTTGATCTAGAGATAGTTTTCTATTCCTCTTAAATAATACATAAAAGTGCTTCAAACAAATGTCGGTGGCCTCCATCATCAGCCTCCTGGTTCTCTATGATGGATCTTGAATGAACTGTTGTGCACTTAAATTAAAACTACAGCTCTGTCAGACTGTATTGTAGGCACAACGCCATGTGTCCCAAATCCAGACTACAAAGTCGGCTTGAGTGTGATGTTGCGTTCCTCCATAATGTGATGCACAAAGGAAACGGAGGAGTTAATCAGAGCTGGATAAAAATGAAAAGTAACAGTGGATGGTGATGAAGCAGCTACAGAAACACCTCAGAAAACATCACATCTATAAAACAAGACAGTATAACTGAAGATCATCTCTATGGTAGGCTATATATAGTATACCTATGCTCCTTAGCACTGTTGAGAATGTCATCAGTGTCACTGGTGTTTAGTCAGAATTGAAATAATTGACAATTTATAATTCGAGCTGATGATAACAAGATGAAAATTGCAATTTCTCCTCTGAGGGTCATGATTGTTTGCACTTCATTACACGACAGTTGTAGAAATAAAGTGAAGGAAGGACTGACCGACATTACCATCCTCAGAGCCACGTCACTCCGCTGACTAAAGGCTCCGCATGGAAACGTACCGCTCTGGAAAAGAACTGCTGGTGTAGTGAAACTGGCAACGTAAGAAAATCCTTGCCCAATCTTAGCCGAGCATGTAAATGACATACTCCTAACTTCACATGCCTGCGAGCCTGCGGCGTGGGAGAGGCAAGAGACAAGCCTGCATCAGTATGTGTGAACAGTGGGGGTTAGTGGGGTGCTGCTGAGTGCTAAAAAAAAAAAAAAAAATCCAAGGTTGTATCTTTAAATGTTCTGCCAGCTCAGTAGTCTCTACAAGTAGTTGAAGAAAACTGACAACTGCACGTTCAAAACCACCGTGACACTCCTCCATCTGAGTTTTCACACTAGTTTTCCTTCTGCTTGCTTTTATTAGTTTCATCAGTCTTCATAGCAAGCGCTCTGCTCGACTATATGAAAGAGACGGTTCGCCTCTGTCAGCACAAATGTGTGCACACATGCATTTGTATTTTTGTTCCAGCATGGTAGGATTTAATGGGGCATGTTGAGTGACCCAGACTGTGGGATGTATTTGCGTTTGTACGTATATAAATAGCTGATGCAGAGTGTGTGTGTGTGTGTGTGTGTGTGTGTGCGCGCTCTCTCTAGGTGCTGAGCAGCAGCATTTTGTTGCTGTCTGCCTGTAGAAGGAAATGCCAGATGGCCTCTTTGCCTTGGCAACGTCAGCCAATTACCAGCTACTACTAAACCAGCTGGCCTGTGCTGCAGTAGTCGTGCCCCCTGTGTGTGTGTGTGTGTGTGTGGGGGCATGCATGGACAGTATGAGCATGTCTTCAGGTTTTAGCCATTTTGTTCTCAATGGTGACATAACTCTAGACATTTTTAAAATGATCTGAAACTAAGTCACAACCACAATTTTTTTTTTTTTTGCCGTTTGAGTGGACACATTTTTTGTCACGTCAGTCATGGTGCAGCAGACAGTTCAACAGGAAAAAAACATTGGCTGGAAAAGCCACAAAATAATAAGTTTTGTAATAACCCCAAAAATAAAAAATGATTTTGTCTGCTTGGAAAAGTGAACTTGTGGCACTATATTGGTGCTTGTGTGCGTATCTTTGTATCTACATGCCACCTTTTGAGAGTGTTTCAAACTTGCTGTGGCCTGCTGGGAGCACAAGTTACATAACACAATCTAAAGTTAAAGCCAGACGACATTCTTCAACACAACTGCCGTTACATGGATTCATTATGGTGAATGTAAAACACTTTTTTTTTTCTATGTAAATCCAAAATAAATAAATACTAAATGTAACCCTCTCCCTCCTCCTTCTTCTTCTTCTTCTCCTGCAGTGGGCATTCCCACGATAAAGTGGTGCGGGGCCGAGGGCGACTACAACGTGATGGTGATGGAGCTGCTGGGGCCCAGTCTGGAGGATCTGTTCAACTTCTGCTCCAGGAAGTTCAGCCTCAAGACTGTCCTGCTGCTGGCCGATCAGATGGTGAGAACAAGCCAGGCATAAGGACTGTGTAGTTGCTGGAATGATTCGTATTTTCTGGCATGCCTGTACAGTAAATATAAAGCTACAGCCAGCAGCCTGTTAGCTTAGCTTAGCATAAAGAGTAGACACAGAGGAAAACAAAGTCTGGCTCCGTCCAAAAGTAACAAAATCCACCTAGCAGCACCTCTAAAGCTTGCGTATTAAAACATATCTTGTTTGTTTAATCTGTACAAAAACCAAAGTGTAAAAACAGCACATTGTGGTTAATTAGTGAGCTTTAGAGCAAGCAAGTAAACCCTTCATTACACAGCACTTTCCAAAACTAGGGTGCTTCACCTTTACAAAAAAAAAAAAAACAATAAAAAGCAACCATAATAAGCTAAGCTAACCGGCTGCTGACTGTAGCTTCATATTTACCATACAAGCCAGGAGAGCAGTGTTAATTTCCTCATCTAACTCTCATCAAGACAAATATCTCATCTATAATGTACCATGTTGGAAAGCTGTGAAAATTGAATGAAGAGGTTTACAGTAAATACAGCCAATCATCTGAATGAAGGTCATGTTTACAGCCTCCATATTTTAAAGAGAACTGAAAGAATAACAACAGACTTGAATCTCTTTGACTCTATTTACACAATAAGAAATAGTGTTGCTATAAAACTGTTCCTACATCAGCTCTACAAGGCTGTTATTCCACATTACCGTCCCCAAAAAAACACCACAACACAGTGATGGATTGATCCAGACATAATCCAAAATCCTATCCTACAAATCTGTACGTTACTTCACCGCCACCGGAGCTCCATCGAACTTTTAAGCTCACCAATTGGCTGTTGGATGATTTTTTTTAAATGTTTCTCTCAGCTGACTTCAGGTTCTCCTGCTTTTCCCCTCCAGATCAGCCGCATTGAGTACATCCACTCCAAGAACTTCATCCACAGAGATGTGAAGCCAGACAACTTCCTGATGGGGCTGGGAAAGAAAGGCAACCTGGTCTACATCATCGACTTCGGCCTGGCCAAGAAATACCGCGACGCCCGCACACACCAGCACATCCCCTACCGCGAGAACAAGAACCTGACAGGCACCGCCCGCTACGCCTCCATAAACACACATCTGGGCATCGGTAAGACCGCTCCCAAAACATGAGGACTTTTGCCACGTGTTAGATACGTCTGCAACACTCCTGCAGGCTGATGATCCTGACTGTCTCTCTCTCTTTCTCTCTCTCTCTCTGTCTACAGAACAGTCCAGACGGGATGACTTGGAGTCCCTGGGCTACGTCCTCATGTACTTCAACCTGGGTTCTCTGCCCTGGCAAGGCCTCAAAGCCGCCACCAAGAGGCAGAAGTATGAACGCATCAGCGAGAAGAAAATGTCGACGCCCATTGAGGTCCTCTGCAAAGGCTACCCATGTAAGTGTGACTGCTCCTTCTCATCTCGTATCAAATCTGTGCAGGATTTTAAGATTTGTGTCTTCACGTTGATACAAAGCAAATCCTCACTGCTCATACTTGTGTTCCTGTGACCGAAAACACCTCTTGAATGCACGTTATCAAGGAGTTCTTGAAAGTCTGTCAACAAACGGAGGAGGCGAGCACTGGTGGAAAGTTCTCTCTGCACGGCTCTTGTATTTGTATTGTTTGTGTTGAACTATGTGCCACTGGGCTCACTGTGAGTTTCCTTGTCCTCTCTGAACCTACAGCTGAGTTTGCCACCTACCTGAACTTCTGCCGCTCGCTGCGGTTTGACGACAAGCCCGACTACTCATACCTCCGCCAGCTCTTCAGGAACCTCTTCCACAGACAAGGCTTCTCTTACGACTACGTCTTCGACTGGAACATGCTCAAATTTGTACGTTGTTTTTATCTCAGTGAGAATGTGTTCAGTTCATTTCCACCAAGCTGATTTATACGTCTGGACTTCTGTAACTTTATACATAGTCCTGTTATTATAACCAAATTACAGGATTGCACATATCGAGAGACAAACCTTAAAGTGTGTGTGTGTGTGTTTGTGTGTGTTTCAGGGTGCCAACAGAGCCGTGGAGGACTCAGAGAGGGAGCGCCGGGAGCGGGAGGAGAGGCTGAGGCACAGCAGGAACCCCGGGGCCAGGGGCATGGCCTCTGCCTCAGGAAGAGCCAGAGCAGCTCAGGATGTCGCAGCCCCCTCACCACTCAACCCTGCGTCACACACAGGTCAGCACACACACACACACACGCGTTTGCTGTTCATTCATATTGGGGAAAAAAAGAGACATGCACGTGGTTACCAACTCACTCTGTGGCTTTTTTTTTTAAACCGACACAGTCCACTTAATCTTTTGCTTCCCCTCATTATAATAACCTGACTTCTTGTACCTTTTTTTTTTCAGGTTTGGAGAAGGAGAGGAAGGTTAGCATGCGTCTTCATCGCGGAGCACCCGTCAACATCTCCTCCTCAGACCTGACAGGACGCCAGGATACATCCCGCATGTCCACCTCACAGGTAACACACACAGATATTATAGATAAATAATGTAAATGATGTGGAATGAATCGTCTGTGCTGAGTTGCTGAAGATTTGGCACAACTTCAAATAGGAACCATATATGACAAAAGAACACAACGTACGAAACACTGGCAGGCTTTGTTAAAGGACAGCGCACTTCCTCTTGGACCTGCACCAAATGTTGGTTTGTTCCCCCTTTTTCCACTTTCAGTTGAAAATAAATCAGCATACATGAAGGAGTGGTAGAATCAGTCAGCAAACACAGCAAGAAGAGAGTAAATGAGGTTGTTATTACACAGTAGTTGCAGACACTTCACTGCTCAACCTCAAGAATATTGAAATACATCAACTGAATAATACACAAAGAGTCTTGAGGAGTAGCAGCAGTAAGAGTTTTAGTAAGAGCAGAACATGTTGAGGCAAAATAGAGATCAGTGTGAATAGTCACCTGTCCTGTTTTTGGATATCGTTTATACCTCTGCTAGTGTGGATGTGAACAGAGAAGATGAGATCACGCCAGCAGCAATGTGCTGTTTAATGGCTTCATTAGGTGCTTTGTTCTTCTCTTTTTTTCTTTTCTTTTTTTTTGTAGACCTAGTGCTCCCCCAGCAGGTCAAAGTGCGTCACAGCCAGTCATCACTACAAATGAAACAATAAAGGCTTCATTTCATCTATTTCTCTCTACTACAAACCAACCGCTGTTGTTCTACTGAAGCACTTTAGGTGTAAGAAGTTGACCGCGTGTCTCTTAACACACACTGAACTAATGAGCTCTATTGTTTAGTCTCTATGATCTCCGCTGCTGTACTGTCTTGTTTTAAAGCTCATGAATAACCCAAATCCTGCTGAATAATTAAAACTCATTTGCATGTATTGATATGCGCGGCTATGGCTATTTCTTGTGTACACATGTAAAGCCGGACAGTTACCGGCATTGTTAACGCGCAGCCAGCTTGTCAGTTTAAAGCAGCAGAGTTCATTTCATTGTAAAGAGTGGGGTTTGCTAATTACAAAAACCAATGTGTTTTTGCCAAGGCTTGACTTTTCATAGACTGTTTGCATCTGTCAAGCTCAGATCTTTTATTTCCCACAAGAGGACATTATTGTGTTCCTACATAACCTCAATAAAATCACAGTAACAACACATAAGACAGTCAGCTATATTAAAAGTGCTGATACTTCATAAACAATACAGACTACAATGAAAGTTTTCACGTGGTAAAAGAGAAACACTGTAATAAAGAGAACAGTGATAAGATAAAGTCGTTTAGGGTGTGAATCCCAGCTGCACGCCAGAAAAAGGCAGTGAAGAAGAAGAGTGTGAGCCAACGAGCATGGATATAAAAACTGCAGGATTTACAATACTCCTCAGCATAACAACTGTTAAATGTGGAATGAAATGCACTCAACACATTTATTAAACCTCAGCAATATACAAAACGCTCCACATAAAAACTCCACAGGGCACCTTTTTTAAATTCCAACCAATCACAATGATTGACGCCCTGCAGTCGGCAGCTGACAACTAAATTAGTTTGTGTGTCTTTTAAAGACCAACTTGGCTCCAACACTTCCCCTTCACACATTCAGAACCCGCCCTGCCTTTCCCCCCAAACTGTCTGCAAGCAGATGCTTTTCAGTCACGTGTATGCCCAGTAACCATAGTAACATACACGACATACATAACTGTCACTACTTGCGCAATCTGTAGTGTTTTTGTTTTTGTTTTTGTTTTTTTTCCTTCACTGGACAAATGGTAAAGCAGTGACTGTTGCTCCAGTTAGCCTGAGTCTCCTCCTTCACTCAAGATTCAAGATGTTTATTGTCACTCTGGTTATAAAGACACAATTGTTGCAGAAAAACAGGAACTAAACAGGAAATAAATGTGTGTATATAGAAAGACATCAAATATAACTGAGTGTAAACATTCCAGAGGCTAACTTAAGTGTTAGCTTCTAGCACTGCAGACGTCCAGACTCAGTTTACACTATGATAAAGCAACAGTGCATTTATTGCTATGTAATGCACTCTTTACTGTTGGTTGATATTGATGTTTGTCGGTGACATCATCATCATCATAAAAATCCTTCTCCATCTGTCTTCCATCAGGCTCTGTCCCGGGTCACACCCTCTGCAGCCCCACGGTGAAACCCCTCCCATCCACCCGTGCACCACGGAGGCCTCAACATGCACCACCTGCAGCACGCACACACATACACAACAACAACACACACACACATATATACAAACACACACACACACACATGTATGTAAACACAGGACTCTATAAGGACGCAGAAGACTAACAACCAACACACAAGAGTCTGGCTGCGCTCTTGTTCACTCAACAGGGGGGGAGATGCACAACCAGGATTGTGTGTGTGTGTGTATGTATGTGTTTGTGTGTGTGTGTGTCTGTGTGACAGAGAACCATCTTGGCAAAGTAGCAGCCACAGCCTCCCTTCTACTCCCATGGAAGATGTGGAAACACCCCCACCCCTCCTCCTCCTCCTCCTCTTCCTCCTCCTCCTCCCCCCCATCCTCCTTACTGTTGATGAAGCCATGGATTCTCTTTTCTCTGGCATCATTTTTTTTTTTTTTTTTTTTTACTTTGGTTTTACTTATTTTTGTTGTTAGCATTAAAATGTCTCTGACACCAGCTCCACTGGTCCAACATCACAAGCTGTCGGGGTTTGTAAACGGATCAGGATGAGTCTGTTCATTGTTGATGATAATGTGTGGGACTTTTTTTTTTTTTTTTTTTTTTTTTTTTAAATCACAAAAGCAAGAAGACAGTGTTAAAGGACAGTGCCTAAATTCTTTTGTGTCCTGAAAGACTCCTTTAATCCCACAAGTCGACACGTTTTTTCCTCTTTTTTTTTGTTTTTAGATGTTTTAGATTTAAATTTAAGGTAGTATAATCCTACTTAGGTTTTTAAAAAAAAATGGGACGAAAGGCCTTTTAATGTTTTTATTTTCAAAGGTGATCCCATATTTTCTTTTCCTCCTCAGGTGTGTTAGAACCAGGAAGTTGTAGTCGATCCAAAAAAACACGCAGCACATTTTTTCTTTCCGTCTTCAGGTTGTGACTGCAGTGTGCTGCCTGGGAAAGCTGTGAATGGAGCGGTGAAATAGTCCGGGGGGGGGGGGGGGGGGGGGGGGGGGGGGTCGATCTGTCCACACTGAATGGATGAGACGTTGTTTTTAACACGGTGCATAGTGACGTGGTTTTCTCTCTGTGTGTTTGTGTGGTTCTGTCCTAGGGGGTTGTACAAGCTCAAACCAACGGGTGGGGTTGAGGGGTTTTTTATTTTCTTTTTACTCCTTCGCCTCCCTAAACGCCACTCCAGACCATCTTTCCATCTGCTTCCACTTTGAGTCTAAATGCAGCTTCTTCTTCTTCTTTTTTTTTTTTTTTCTTCCAGCATACCTTCAAACCATTTCCTACCTAGTTCTTATTCACCACTCATCAACTTTTGACCAAAATTTCAGAACGTTGCACATTGTCTGGATGTGGCTCACCAACACAGTCCTCCTAGCCCAGTAGAAACCACAACAAAAAAAAAAAACAACAACCTCACAAGCGCTTAAATAATGTCTTTTTCCAATGTAATGATACTTGCCACAATTTACAGCTTTCACTATTGATATTGCACTTGTTAAACTGTTTCAGTTAGCCAGTCTGGAGCAAACAGGGAACTGGGAAAGCCATGGCAGAGAGAGCATCAAAACTGTAGGCCAGCGGCAAAACAGCAGTTAATGTTTGTCATTTAGGAGATTATGTTGGGAGAAAAGCCTCCTGGAGAGCAGGACAAAATAGGTCTTTGGTAAAAGTAACTTGTGAATTCTATTACCTTTGATATTCTCTTACGACATGGTTGCACAGTGCACATTAAAACTACATCAGCGTTAGTCCTGTATAGTTCTGCGTTAAAGGGACGCTTCACCGATTTTATTACATGTCAAAAATCAATTTACATGGAGTACTCAGCCTCTGCGAGAACAGTCGTACAATGTCTTCTTGGGGTTTCTGAAGAAGCTTCGACAAAAGCTGCATTATGGGAAATGTAGGATCCTCTGTTTTGGAGCTTAACCCCATAATAGGGCGAGTCATTTCAGTTTCAAATCATTTTGTGAACCTTTTTAAAAAAAAACAGCTGGCAAAGCTCAGTAAAGTGAGAGAAACAAGGGATTATAAAAGATATATCGGACTTTGATTAAATGTGATGCTGATCTCTGAGAGCAGCTCTGCACATCCCCATCAGATGAATGACATGAGAGGCCAGGTGGGAAAATGGCCAGGTGTGCTTTTAAACATCAGGCCGGATGGAACTGGGGAGGTTTTGGAGAGGTTTTGGACGGAGCGTTGTCTTAAGAAACGAGGTCACGGCCGAGCCCCCGGCGGTATTGGAGCTTGAACCTCACGCGCGGCTCCTCTCGGTCAGCTGACCCGACCAATTAAAATCCTGCAGATTTTGAAGTAGAAATTTCTCGATGTGGTAGACTGGTTGCAAAGTATTGTAGGCCATTTTCTGTAGTTGAAGGGGGAAAAAGGGGTCGTAGTGGTTATTTGTACGTGTTTGTTCTGATGTTGTGTATAGGATGTGCCTACTCTGTCTACCACATCCACATGAGCCACTCTGGTTTGGGATGATGACAGCGTATGGAGGGACAGGGAACGCTTCACTCCATTAGAGTTCCTGCTGAGGCAGGTGTTTTGTTTTTTTTTGTTTGTTTGTTTTCTTGTTTGTTTTTTTTTTCTTTTTTTAAATATACATCACCTGTGGGCTTGAAAAACAAAGAAAAAAAGTGATGGATTAACTGGTCTCACTGATGATGGCTATGATAAATGCAAGTACACTTTACATGGTATAATAGTTTTTGTTTTTTTTTTCAGTCTGCTTCATTCAGTTAATTTGTATTTTGTCACCTCCTGTCTGATTTTTTGCTTTTAAACTACAGTGGAGATGGTTGCTCATGTCCCACAATGCATCTTACTGTGGATTCATGGGAAATCTTTGTCTTTCCACCCCCACCTTAAGACTTTTGCTCCTCATTTGTAATGCCACTGTATTTGTGTATTTTAAAATTGTGTAAATAAATTAATAAGTACTTGTAGTTGTTGTGTTTTTTATTGACTGGACTGAGTGGTTTTGGATGACATTTTATTGTATGATTTGGGTGAACTTACACTTTGGATGGCATTAGAATTAAAAGGATTTTTACTGTTGTTTGCATGAATTTTCAGTAAAAATGAATTGAAAATGTCACCATAAGTTTATCATTTCATGGAAAACATTATACTTTGTCACACACCAAGTATTGTAGAAGTTTGACAAGTAGAAGTAGAATGGTTAGCCTGACACTAGATGAAAGGTCATGAGGACAACAAAATCATTTCTTTTTGGGATCGTCAATGTCACTACCAAATTTTATAATGTGGACCAGCGTGTGCACACAGCTATAATCACCAGAATCAAAGGTCCTGTCAACATGTTTGCATGTTGACAGGATAAACTGTGGGTGGTGAACATGTTCATATGCTGACATAAGCATTTAGCTCAAAGCACTAAATATTTCCCTTTCTCACTTGTAATAAGAGTAAGCATCCAGGATGACATTTTAGCCCCTGGCAAACAGAAGCTGGTACTCTAATAGACGTGCACTGTGGGGAAAACCATGTGACCTCCATCACTGGCTGGTTTGGTATTATTATTAAAGATCCCCTCCTGACATTTTTAAATGTGTATGAAATACACTAACTTGAATAAAAATAAGTGTCTGATATCGTTTTCCACATAAAAGTTCAGCTGTCTTGTTAAAATCCCTAAAATGACATCTGCAGTACTCCTTTTGTTTTGTTTTGCAAGTTTCCACATCACACTTGTGTAAGTTGGACCAGGATTGGCTTCCCAACTGTGATGTCACCTCTCCTGCTTAGAGACCCGCCCTTTAAAATTGGATTATCAATGAGCTCAGAGAAACTCTCCACTTTCAGCAGATGAATGTGGAAAAAAACAAACTCTGCACATACATCATCCTGCACAGAGAAGCTCAAACATGCAACTGGAGGAAGAACAAGAAAACATACTTTTGAGTGGAGGGGGACTTTAATATCAGTGTTACTGGTAATTATTATGTTCACTATAATAACATCATGGCTGATAATGTGTCAGTGTTTGTATTTTAAAAATGTGCTACTCCCACGTAGCCAAAAAAAAAAAAAAAAAAATCAATCAAATCAAATCAATAAATGCTGCTTTTTACAGAAGGTGCCACAGGTTTTCACAGTGCAGCTTTAAAACTGTGCGTAATAGTAAACCAGTGCAGGGCTGAAAGGAAATAACTCCTTACAGTAATGACATGATGTAACCACTGGGCGGTGCTGTCGGACAGCTTGAGCCCCTGCATGCTGCTGCACAGTCAGGACAGTTATACAACAGGTCACGCTGCTCCTCCTGCAGGATCTCCAGCCCAGGATAAGAATAACTGCCACAGAGAAACAAACCAAAGAGAGCAAGGACACAAAGAACAACATGAATGTGGATTACAATGGAAAAAAAAATAGAATTGATTTGCTCAGATAATGAAAGAAGAAGAAAATGTCTTTGTATATCACTAATAGAACAAAATGTGAGCATCCGTCTTCACACAAGCCATCTGGCGGATAATTCCGGGGGGAAACGACTAGATAAATGCTGGGGTGACTTGAGAGTGTGAGTGAGAGACGACTTACACACAAAAACACATACCTCCCTGTCCAGGGTTAAAGTGGGGCAGGGGGGAGCGTTGACGTCAGCAAACCACAGTTTCTTCCCCACAGCAACAGCACAGCAGTTTATTTATCCCCTTATTATTAACACTCTGTCTGTCAGAGCAATATAGGAAAAAGCGCCACACACCTCCAGCTGACTGTGATACAGGAAGACACCCTTCAATCAAGCAAATACACCCCAAAGCATGAGTCTCTCTGTTCTTAAAGCTGCAGTCAATCAATATTTTTATATCAACAATGTGAAAGGATGATAAACCCACTGAGAATGATCACCTCACTGCATTTTTAGTGTCTTTCAGCTCATTGTTTTGGCTTCATGGTTCAGTCTTGGTGATGATGTACTGGCCCCACACTAGACAGCAAACATACAAAGTTATGAACTAGCTGGTGAACATATATAGTTTAGTGTTTAGCGGCTGAACACCCAGATCTTTTCCTCTCTCTGGAAGTGTAAATAAATGATTGTTTGCTAGCTTATTAGCCATAACAACTTTATAAGATGATAATATAAATTGTGTTTTAGCTTGTTCTACTGCCCCCATGTGGCCAAACAGTTCACGCTCTGTGGTGAGAAAAATTTCTGAGAATGTTTTGTGTGTTTTTAAAAAGGCCAAAAATCTATTGTAGCCCATGGCGCTCACGGCTATCAGAAATGAATGAATGCAGATCAGAAAGCTTGCATTACCGCCACACATGCATAGTAGTTTGAATGTTTTGTGGACATTTATGAATCAGGGAGGATTCAATGAAAGACTCAATCGAGTTGCATTATGGGAAGTGTAGGCTTTGACATTTTGGCTAATTTGATTTTGTCCACTCTTTTTTTTTTACATCTGTCTCTTGCACGTCCCCTGACTTTACAAAAGTACAAGATTAATTGCTGGAAGGTCTGTTTTCATATGAGAACACAATTACAAAGGTTATCCCATTTTGTGCAGTTGGGATCTTTGTTGTCTGGTCTTTAATCAAAGATACTGCATCCCAGCATTTTAGGCTCCCAATTGTCCTTGATCTTGATTTTGTTATAAACACTTATTTGGATAAATTCCCAGACTTAAGAGAGAGACAGAGCCAACCAGTCCCTACATTGTCCAAATAAACAAAACGCCAAAAATAGCAGAGTGGGCGGCTGCTGGGTGAGGTCCGCGTGGTTGGGGCATTAGGACCCAGCAGCACGGAGGCAGCTGCTCTGCAGGCAGACGTGCAGGGAGAAACGAGGCTCCGGTGCTGAGGCAGGAGTCAGGAGGCAGGAGGAGGGTCAGCTCTAAGCATCACCCGGTAAGAAGCTCAGCACTCTGGGCCGCTCTCTCTATTCTTATATAGCCTACATACGCATCTCTATGGTGTGGGACTGGTGTGAGTGAAGCAGAGGGAGGCGTCTGTCACACCCCCAGTGACACCCTTTTATTGGCTATTAGGGACTGTATTCCGTTTTTTTTTTATGCACGTTTTCTCGCGCGATCCCAGCCAGTGGTCCATGTCGTGACAAGAGTTGAGGCATGCAGCGACATCCAGACAAGAACAGGTGAGGCTCTTCAATAAATACTCTATCTTCATTCAGGGATGATGTGTGGAGTGACGTTCCTTTACCAAGAACAACTCAGGATTTGCTTTTTTGTTACTATTTCTACAATATAGAGTAATTTACTGAGAGAGAACTAAATGGAAAAAAGTTGAAAACTGTTTGATGTGAAGGGCATGACACTCAAGTGATTGACTTGATATTATTATCACTATAATTATTAATAACCTTTCTTAAATTATAATTAATCAATTTGATTTGCTCATACATATGGATTACCTGAACATTTTAACTGCATGATCTCTTTGCAATTCTTCTGTAAAGCTGGAGTGTGAGATTTTTATCTCCCCTTTGTGGCCAAGTAGGTCTATCTGCGAACTCCAGTACCTACATGACACACTCACTTTATTATATAATACGCCTACTTAGTTAGGATTAGGCCCAAGTGGGTAGCTCCTGTTCTGAAAAGTGAAGCCAATGTAGAAGTGCCTTAAACTTGCCTTCTTTCTTATGGCCAGCAGGGGGTGACTCCACTGGCTGCAAAAAGAGGGTGGAGCTGACCCTAACACTAGCTGCTAGCTTGGTTAGTACGGTGCATTGCGGTCTATGGTTAACTGTGATAATGCTAATGCTAATTTTCACTAGCGAAAAACAGGCTTAAAACCATTAAAACAAAATATATTTACTGGACAAACTGAACATCCAATTCCTAGAGGGTCTTTTAGTACAACCAAACACTGAACATGTTTTTTCCGGCAACCAAACAGTTATAATTAACTTTCATGACCTGCAAACACACTGAAATAGCAACAGCTACACCTATACGCTGAATCTGGGGTTATACCATGGTTAAGTTACCTAACCAACCTTGTTGCCATAGTAGTGACTTGTCAATCACAATGTAGCCACGCCCTAAATCATACCCTTCTTTATCATCAAATTTAAATTAAATGGGGCCATAATTTACAAAATTAGCATTGTTGGGAAATCATAGGAAACTGTTTACTTAGTTAATTAATAAAGTGAGAAGTAGGGTCATAGACTTCTATATAATCTGACTTTGTTTTGGAGCCAGTGGAGTCACCCCCTGATGGACATTAAAGAGAATGCAGGTACAAGGCACTTCTTCATTGGCTTCACTTTCAGACTCAGAACTACCTCTTTGGTTTAGGCAGGAGGAGGGGGATGGTTAGGGTTAGGGTTAGTGGTCAGGGGTGTTTGTCATGTAACATGCCAATACAACATGGGCAGGGCGTGTCATGTAGCAAAGTTGGGGGCAGCAGGACAAGCTAACCGTTACACTTCAAGCCAACACAGACTAACATTTGCATTAATTTGAGGTTATGTTAATGACTACCTGATGAATCTAAGTCCAAAATTCACTCTCCTGTTTGGCTCCTTCATGTTCACTTGCTAGTTGCTAACTTTGTCTGCTGTAGTGGTATACAGGCGGTGTACAATATGTTTATCAGAGCTTTCTTGCTGACTGCTGGTGCTGGAAAGTTGACGAGAGCAGTGAGAATGAATCAAAAACATTCAAGTTGCAGCCTGGAAAACCAAAACAATGACCCGAAAGAGGCTAAAACGCTCCATAGAGTGAAGGGGAACTACAGAGTTGGTTGATAATTCTCTGTGGGCTTATGATTATGAGATACAACTTTCACATCACCCATAATCATCTCATCAGTTGTTAATATAAAAAATGCTAATCAGTGCAGCTTTAAAGATGAAGCCCTACAAAACTTATCTGAGCTGTACAGCTCCCGCCTTACTGTAATCCCACCTGATGTGTGCTTTTGTTGTTCCTATGAATAGCTAACATTTTGAGGTCAGAGCCAATGTCGTGCAGCATATAAAGTTACATAACATAAAACATAATCTCATTATACTGTCCATTATACATTACATATTAGCCTTCTGGGTAATAGAATTATGCTTTTAATGGAAGAACTGGGCTTTTAGAGGAGCAGCTGTGCAGTTTACCTAAGATGCTTTTGACATTTCTTAAGAATATGCCTATAATCCTGTGGAGGGATGGACTGTGTAAAAGTTGCACACACTTGGGTCAGTAGAGGACCTTCAATAACATTTAACTGTAATAGTTAAATGTTATTGAAATATTTTCTTCTTTTTGGATGTGTTGAATCTACCCTCAAGGACTGAAGGGACACTTTTGTTAATGCACCCCAATTTCCAGCACACTGTTGATCATTTAAAACTCAAACTCAACTGAGGTTTTGATATGTCAACGTTGAGCTGGGAGGACATTTATTTGAGCACTTTGGAGAACTACTGTCTGCTAAAATCAGAGAATGTACTTGAGTTGTTTGCTGATAAGCAAAGCAGCATCACTTAGGTAGATTTTGGCACAAACTGTAGCTCCAAGACTTTATCCTCTATCCAAGGAGACTCAGAGGACTTTTTTGATGAAGGCAGATGCTGCTGTCCAAACAATATATTCAGGATATTTTTCAAATCTTTGTATGACTGTTTAATAATGCAGCATGTTGCCACGGGGACTGACTGAAACACACAGGCTCTGTTGGTCCTAAGTTTTTTTTAGGCTGGTCACGTCTGATTCCCGTCAGCGTGAGGCTGGAAATGATCATGTTACCTGGAGACGCTGGATTCTTGGCTGTTTTGGCTTGAGCACAGACTGCATTAAACTCGCTCCTTAAGCTCTTCAAGAAATGATAAATTATCTGATGTCTTCACTGCTTTGATTTATAGGAATCCAGAGAGAGAATTAAGTTGTTAATAAATCTGAACTCGTAGGTCTGTATCTTATGCACATGAGCCTGCATGTGCGGGTGTTCTTGGCTGAGGTACTGATGTATAGTTGCGGTGGTAAAAGCCATGTCTGGCTGCATAGACCCAGTGGAGCTATAAATCACACGCAACAGTGCCCTCCCATTACCAAGCATGATAGGATACAGTGTCTCGGTAAATCACACTTGTTGTTCTGATTACTGCTGGCTTGTGAATACAGGCTGACTGAAGGTGATGGGGTGAAAATATTGGAATGAGTATGTTGGTGCAACTATAACTGACTGTGTTTGAATGAAGTAAAATTGGGATATTTGGCCATTTTAATGCCAAATAAAAAAAATGCTATAAGATGTTAAAAACTCCACAAGGTGCCTTTAAGTTAACAGAAAGCTTCTTTTTCATCTCAGAGTGACCCAAATGAGGTGAGCCAAAGCTAATAAAGTCATATACTATATTTAAATGGTGTGCAATCAATGACTGTCTGAAGTCTCTGACTCACAGAAATCAGCAGACACTTGATATCTTTGGTAGGAACGCTCTGCCACGCCTATACAGCAGCCATCTTCACATTGTCCCTGGGGCTTTCTGCCTTCAGTCTGGTCTTTAGCAGTAAAACATGTGAGCAGTTGGATTGAGGTCAGGTGTCAGACTTGGTCAGCAAAGAACATTTCATTGTTTTGCCTCAAAGACTCCTTGGTTGATTTGATTGTCCTGCTGCATTGTCCTATAATCGAGGAACTAGTGGATGCAGCTCAAAAGTAAAGCATTATACCACAACTCTACTAGCTTCAGCTGCTAGGACAATCTTTATCTCAGCATTCAGAGTTCATTGTTGCTGGCTAGAAATAAGAAGCTTGCTTTTGTCTACCTCCATCTGATATCAAGGACCCATTGTTTAAAAAAAAAAAAGACTATGAATTTCCAATGATAATTGGAAATAATCATTGGATAATTACCAAATTTATCGCTTATCAGCAAATATTGAGGTCGGGGCTTAGCGAATGTTCATTTGCCCCCTGAAAAAGTCCCTTTGTATTACAAAATGAATGTAATATAAGGGAATTGAAGAAGAAACCGGGAAATGGAAATCCATTCACAGACTTAAAAAACTAGTATATCTGAAATAAAGAGACAGACTAATTTTCTGATGCTTTTAACTGCTTTACCATTTCCTTCTTTGTGTTGCTCTCAGCCACAGGGTGATCTGATCTTGGTGCTCCTGAAAATCCCACTCCTCTGCTCAGCCAACCAGCAGTATTTGACGCCAGGACAGCTGGTCCACATTATGTGTGGCTGTGAAGATTTCTGAGGTGTGCACATCACAACCTTTGTGAGCCTCTCTGTCCCACAGTAACTAATCACTTCTGTATATCAATACACATGGATATTTATGCTTTAGTCTGTTTTATAATTCAGCCAGAGGGTGCCAAAGTCAAAGCTACACAAGGGGACAAAACAGTAAGAGTGGCGGGTGGTGCTCTGCTCTAATGACGCTAAAGCTTTAAGAGTTTCAGGCAATTCCAGATTTAATAATTGTATCAGAGTTAATCTGGAAATGGTTATGTTAAACAATGACGTTAAATGCTACACATATCGAGTTTGGGGAATCTGGCTTGTTGCTTACAGCCAGTGTTCATGGTGAAGAACTGATTTAGATGCATTTGCAGTTTCAAATGTGAATACAATGTTATTGTTTTCATTTTTTTCTCCAGATTCTCTGTCTGCCTCCACCAAGACACAGCCCTAGAACACCATGGGAGGCGTAGCGGTGGACGTGAATGCAGGGGGGGTGAAGGCTCCAGATGGAGGGTGGGGCTGGGCGGTGCTGGCCGGCTGTTTTGTCATCACAGGCTTCTCCTACGCTTTCCCTAAAGCGGTCAGTGTCTTTTTTAAAGAGCTGATCAGGGAGTTTGGGGTGGGATACAGCGACACCGCCTGGATCTCCTCCATCCTACTGGCCATGCTCTATGGCACAGGTAGGCTACTGCTTGTACACATACATACAGTACACACGTACAGCAGGTGACACGAGAGTAGACAAAGACTTTTGTGAAGCTAATGTACCACAAAGGGGGTTGTTTGCTAGACTATTATTTGGCTGGGAGCAGCTGCCAGGCAACCGATAGAAACTGAGATATAATGTGTTAACTTGGTGGCACAGTTGTTATCACATGACTATACATGATGACAGCTGTTATCAGTATAGTAAGTTATAATACTAACACAAAGATAAATATTCTATTATATATTGCATTGATATTGTTATATTATTGTTGTGTATATTGTATTATTAAATTGAATACTATTAAATATTTAGGCCTAAATGTTGTTCTTCTAGATTCCCCCAAAATGTCAGGGTCTAACAGCAAGGAAGTAAGTGGCAGACACAAACATTAAAACATGGAAATAAATGACCAATAGCTCTAAAAACTAAAATGAAAACAGTCAAAACTTAAAATAAGTCCATTTAAATATAGCATTTGTCCTTGCATAGAAAGTCTAAGCCACCCCTTAATGTCACTGTTTTATAATAAGAAATTTCAACATACAGTGATAAGTCTGAAGTTCTGGAAAATATACTTGTTTGCTGCCATACCCAGAGTCAGATGAGAGGATCAGTATCAACTTCATCTTCTCAGCCTCCAAAACCTCTGAAGCTGTCTTGTTTACATGCTGTCTCTCACACTAAAAGAAGAACCAAACTACCCAGACACACACACACACACAGCCTAACTGAGTGCGTTACACTGTGTTCAGGTCCTCTCTGCAGTGTGTTGGTGAACCGCTTTGGTTGTCGTCCAGTGATGATGGTGGGCGGCCTCTTTGCCTCTCTGGGAATGATCCTGGCCTCCTTCTCCACCAGCATCATCCACATCTACCTCAGCACAGGGGTCATTACAGGTCTGACTGTCTGCTGCAAGTTTATATTTCCTGCAAGTTAAAATTAGGATATATCTTAATATGTAACATAATATAAGGACACATTCCTCTAAAGCCCTACTTGATATTTATCTCTATATACATTTATAAAATGAGTATTATTGGAATATTTTTCTCCTCCATTCATTCATGTGCAAAAATCCATTCCGAAACTCTGCTGAAGCTTATGTGAATCTTCAGCAGTTAGTGTGTTAAGGTGCAGCTCAGCAAGGAAACACAGTCAGTGGAAATACAGGGAATTTTGTGCAAAAAAGACGGTAACTTTGGAATATATCCACTCAATTTGGCTAAAAGTCTCATATTACAGTAGCTTAGTTTGATGCATTTTTGAGAATGGAGTGAGGAATGTGTATTTTCTTACCAACAGTGTTATTTTTGTCACCTTTTTAATTTTGGCGCCATGTTGATTTAGTAGAATCTTAGTCTTTTGACAAAAATGTATATTAGTTTTACTCATTTAAGTCATTTGATTTATATTTTTGTCTACTTTTAGTCAACAAAAACTAAAGACACTGTAGTCTAGATTTTGTTCTACCTAGCGTCACACAAAAGATAGCAGACTGAAAGTAACATTAGCACTACGTCAACAGCCATTAATAATATTATATTAGATTACCTTTTTGTAAATGTCAGCGTGCTGGCCTGCGTGTTTTTGTGGTTTGTATCAGCTGTTGTTGCTTCTTGTCTAATGTTCAGTGGGATTGTAGATTAATTAATCCAAATGTTAACTGTGAAGGCTCATGCACACCTTCACTTTCTTGTAGGGAGGAGAATAGGAGGAAATGCTGACAGGCAAGAGAGGAGAGTTTTACCTGATGAAGGTCTAAGGACTGAAATATTGAGTCTTTAATAAAGTTTATTATGAGTAAAAGGACATTGTGCAATGAATTAGTCCATAAATCTGAGACTTAGCTAACATTACTGGCAGAGAGATAGTGTTACTGAGGACAAGATAATTCTCATCTAACACTTATTCTAAGTGTGACAAACATCATAAACGTCATCTGAAGAAGTATTTTTGAGTTGTAGAGGAGGCTTTTCTACTAGTCAGGAACATACATTTTGTGATTCCACAGACAATTTTTCTGCTTCACTGTCTGAGTGCAGACCTCCTCTTACAAATGAAAAGTTGAATTCATGAGCAATAAATATGTACTTCCTTTATTATTGTACTGTCAAAAGTTTTGCTGTTATAGCCTTACTTGGTCTGGTAGCTTATGGTGGCTAATGTTAGTTAATATAAGCTAACTTTATATTGTTGAGTAAATGACATTTCTGAATCATTTCTATGACTTGACAACTCTTCACTACTTGTGCTATTGTTATACTGTTTTTTAGCATTTAGCATTTACCTGTATTTGTCATTTGTGACCACAGTGACTTCTGTTCAGCAAAACTTGCACAGCCAAGCTTTAAAGAGCAATTTGACACCTAGCTTAAACATGCATGCTCCCTACATAACTTTAAAAAAACTGCATGTGTGGAGTAGTTAGAATTGAATGATGCAGACATCCTCTAATGCACTGATGAGGAGAATTTACTAAACAGTCTCTACTTACAATTATGCATAAACTATCATGCATATCACTCACAAATAACGCACATTTAAATAACATTTCAAACTAGCACTAAAAGTATTGACTTCTTCTTTTGGGGAAATTACAAATCATCATTGGCACCAAAACAATGGATCTGAAAGTATTAGACGGTTGAATGTAAGATTATGATGGGAAATGAGAATGAGAAGAATATAAAACTTTCTTTCCTTTGCTGTAGGTCTGGGGTTAGCCCTGAACTTCCAACCTTCTCTGATTATGCTCAACCGCTACTTCAGTGAGAAGCGTCCACTGGCCAATGGGCTATCAGCAGCAGGAAGCCCTGTGGCCCTGTGCTGTCTCTCACCACTGGGCCAGGTCCTCCAGTACCAGTATGGCTGGAGGGGGGGTTTCCTTATCTTGGGTGGCATCCTACTCAACTGCTGTGTGTGTGGCGCACTAATGAAGCCTCTGGTCGCTCCTAAGAGCCTCAAGGACAAGGTCCTGGAACAGGACAAAGAAGAGGGAACAGAGGGGGCAGAGGAGAAGACGAAGAAGCCTAAAGCCAAACTGTTGGACGTCTCTGTGGTCAAAGACTGTGGCTTTGTCATCTACACTGTGGCGGCATCCATCATGGTGCTGGGGCTGTTTGTGCCTCCAGTGTTTGTAGTGAGCTATGCTAAGGAGCTGGGGAATGAGGACACCAAATCAGCTCTGCTGCTCACTATCCTGGGCTTCATTGACATATTTGCACGGCCCACGTGTGGGGTGATCGCCGGACTGAAATGGGTGCGGCCTCGTTGCGTCTACCTCTTCAGCTTTGCTTTGATCTTCAATGGAATCACTGACCTGGTTGGATCACAGGTAAATCCTCTTTATGAACTGGAAATAAAAGGTTTAACTCACTGATATAAAACTAAAACATGGTAAGTGTGCTTTCCTTTCATAGTGCATTTCATATTGGTTCCCAGGCTAATAGCTACACATCTCTAGTGGTCTTCTGCATCTTCTTTGGCGTCTCCTATGGCATGGTGGGTGCACTGCAGTTTGAGGTTCTCATGGCAATAGTTGGTACTGAGAAGTTTTCCAGTGCCATTGGCCTGGTCCTGCTCATGGAGTCCATTGCTGTGCTGGTGGGGCCACCTGGTGCAGGTCAGTAAGCAAGAAAATTACAACATGCACATGTTGGTATGAAAGTACTAGGTAGTTTCTGCTGACAGACAGTACTACATACAATTCAGTCTTTTTTGCTTTTTTAAGTGCATGTTGACTGCATGTTCTTTAGCATATATTGCAGATCAGTGGTGACAATAAGCTTCATGCCATAGTTTTAGCATAGTCTTGATGAATGTCTCTAGTCTGCATTCTTTATGTAGTGCATTTTAGTGATGTTAGCAGACATCATTAGTTGACAGAACAGATAAATAGATACATTTTAGGGATGAGAGACAAATGGGAAGTGTAGGGATAGAGTGAAGGGTATGACATGCATATAAGGTACCCAATCACTTTTGAAACAGCGATACTGTGGTTAATTGGTTTTCAGGCTGGAATTATAGTTTGATGTAGAAAGACTACATAAATGTAAATTATATTTCTCTGTGTAGTTCTCCCATTTCATCCACTGATCTAATTTGTTCTGTCTCTTTCCAATTTCTCCAGGTCGGCTTCTTGATGCCACCAAGAATTACATGTATGTCTTCCTGCTGGCAGGAAGTGAGGTGGTCCTTTCAGCTGTGGTTCTGGCTACTTGTAACTTTCTGTTTATGAGAAACAAGTCTTCAGGGCCAGCAGACAAGCTAGAGAATGTCACGGTTACCGACAGTGCCAAGGCGGAGGTGTCCAGCAAAGCCATAGAGGTGACTGATGAAGAGGAGAAAGGAGCAAGAGAGGAACAAGAGAAGGAGACGGTGAAAGAGTTAAAGGAGGATGAAGAGGAGAAAGACAAAGAGAAAGTAGAGGAGGTCAGGCCTGAGAGTGTAACAGTGGGCTCACAGGAAGTGGAAAGGTTTTTGAAAGAGCCTCAACAAAATGGTGATGTGGCCACAAGTCCTGAAACATGTCTATGAGTAAGAATGGAGAACACTGGACGAGATTATAATTGAAGGCTATAGTCATTCCTTTTTTTAAATAACCAAGGATTAAGTGTACTTTGAAGTGTTCATGAGCACCCCGGATAGTTGTGCTTTTCCCATTATTCAGTGTTTAAATCAGGTGTTCATGTTTGTCCTTTGCGGGGGGCTGATCCATGTCACTGCCATATAAAATAGTAACAGTTATGTAAGTCAGCAATATTTTATCACTAGATGTTGAAGTGTGGTGGTCAACAGTAGACAATAGAAGAACACAATTATAGCACTGCCTTGTGAGTACAGTTTAAATCAAGAGTTTTATCTAGATGTAGCCACCAGCAAATAAAGTTAAAGGATCTCTCTGGCAATATTCTATATTTTTCTTTGTGCCAACAAATCCTATGAAAAGACCAAAACCAACAATTACTTTATCCTACTAAAGACCTGGCACACCAGAAAGGGGCACAGTGAAGTTCCTTGGTGTACCCCATGAAAAGGTACTGCTAGACTCTAATGACAGTAAGCTAACAACCAGAAGTAAGCAAATCACTAAGACACTAGCCAATTGGAAATATACTAGCAATAGTCAATAACAGTGGCTGTCTGAGCTAGCTAGTCGGGGCTTACTAATCATTGACTGTATATAAATATGGATGATGCATCTCCACTTCCTACCGCTATGCAAAAGTGAAGCCAAAATATCTCCTTTCTGGTAGCTGCCATCTTGCTTGTGTGATGTCATTTCTAGCCAGAGACTGTGCAGTAGAGTCAGGACGATGGTCCACAGAACATGCCCCCTCAGCCATCTCGCCGCCTGACAGAGGTTTGAGAGAGGCTTTCACAGCTGTCAATCATGACATCAGACCCCCTTTCTATATATATAACTAATTAAAAACAAAATTATCAGAAAAATGAGCACTTGGATAAACATCAGTCTGATAAGAACTACCTAAAATGACTGAAACCATCTTTGGGAAAAATTTATTTGACACATAATTTGATTTTTTAGTTTGGCTCATGTCCCATCCACTAACATGGAGGGGTCAGGACTTATGACCTATTCTACAGCCAGCCTCCAGGGGGCGATTGAGATGTTTTGGCTTCACTTTGGGGGAGCTGTCATGACATCCATCTTAATATACAGTCTATGTTACTAACACTTAACTAGCATTGCTAGCTTACATGTACTAACACTCTAGCTATCTTGGTTGTTATGAGACAACAGGTTCACACCAAGCAGCAACTACCATGCAAGAGGCAGAATTCAATGTGGAAGTATCTTAGAGTGCAATGCCACCGATGGCCACTAGATGCTGGCCTCAAAAAATCCCTGGCAAAAGCATCAACTTCTCTCTAGAAATACTAAGTCCATTATTTTTTTCAATGAATCATTCACTAGCAAGGACCACACCATCAACAGATACGTTTGAGTGATTTATTGAAGGAACAATTAATATGCGTAGTTCTTCTGGTTACTAGCTGCGTTGTGGGGAAGCTTATAGGGAATCTGCCGCAGCACCCGGGCAAATGGCAGACCCCCTCAGGGCCCTAGGAAGGAGAAGAGGAACAAGAATAGAGAAAAAGGGTGGGGGGGGGGGGGTGCAGAGAACGAGAGCGGAAAGGGAGCAGAGGGTTGGATGGTATTTATAGGATTGCCGGATGTAGCGAACTTGTGGTGTGGTCCTGCTCCCGAAACTACGCTAATGAGCTTCAATTATGGTCTCAGTCTCTAAATTCAGGCCCTCTAATAAGTGTGTTGGTGGTCATTTTGGGAATTATTGTTCCATTAATAAGATTTGAAGATTTATAGTACCTCTGCCATGTAGGTGTTGATTCACAGTTGTGGTTGACATTTGGCTCAACTACTGCTCTACCTCCTCTCTCTCAGTAAGCTAGTGTTATTTTGGGTCAAAGGTAGCGGGGCGTATTTCCAAAGCATGAAAGGCAACACCCTGCACTCCTTATTTGAAGGTCCTGGCTCTAGATAGAAAAGATGGCGCCGACCATAAACTGAAACTCTGGGCTTCAATCTGGCTCCAATGCAAACCGACAGGTGACGTCACACCTTGCTACCTCTATCTTTATATACAGTCTATGGTCCACACACTTAATTCAAGAAATGCATATGTATAAACCATACAGAAAATAATACTCTACTGTTTGCTGAAAACTACAATGACCATCTGTTTTTTTAAAACGAGACTATACACATGTTTTTAAAGATTTACATCTTCTGTAGGAACCAATGGGCTTGAGTGTCACAGACAGGGTAGGGAAGCCAGAAAGCATTGAGAGACAGACTAACAACATTGTTGGCTTTGGTATTTAATGGGATTTGTCGACAATGAGAAAATTATAGATAGTGCCAGCCCTTATCCTTTAAATACACAAGGCTGCTTTTTTCTTCAAATGTGTTAGAAAGAGTCAGAGCAGCTTTCTTGAGTAAGAAGACTTAACATGGTTATTGTTTGCTAAGAAAAAAGCTAAAAGCTCCCTTCACCACCTGGTATCATCAAAGCAGAAAGCATCTTCTCTTATTGTCTGTGTTTTCACAGTTGAAACAGACTTAAATGTTTTTAGTGAAAAGTGGTTTATGTTGTATCAGTATTAAATGGTTGCTAATGGATGCTACATGTGTCAGTGTTGCAGTTTGAAGGTTGTTGCTGGTCTTGTGATAGCTTTGTGATTCTTCATTGGATTATGAGCAAAGCCCAAATATTCTCCACATCTTTGCTATCGATGTCATCACTGTGTTGCAGGAGATATTAACAGTCTTTTGGATATTTCACTAAAGTATATTTGAAGTGTGACATTTAAACTCTAGAGGTTGTAATGCATTAAGCAGTTGAAGGTAGCTTCATTTGTGCTGCTTTACTTTCATGCAACAGTCTTTGAGGAGCACTTAATTATATATGTGACTGTGGTTAGCTTGATATCAAGCTTATGTGTTGACAATTTGCATTTGTCCCCAAAAAAGCACTTGTTACCTTACCAAAAGAGCAAACATTTAAAGCCTAAGACTAGCTGCCACTGGGGGTCAAACATTTATTACACTGTAAAATATGAAATTGCTGGTTGAATCTAACAATAAACGTGATGGCTGTCCTGGAGCTGGCGCCATGAGGTGACAAATTTGAAAAAGGTTCATCCTCATGGGGATGCATAATAAATAACAAGATAAATTATGAGATATTTTGTGTACAAAGGTCACATTGTGGTCTACGAGTAGATGAGAAAAGATAAGAAAGAAGTAGTAGAGTACAGTATTTTTTTCTAAGGACCAAAGGACAACAGACATGTCTAACAGCAGGGCACCAATAGAGCTGAACTGACCAGTAGTTTGCTTTTTCTTCAAACTCATGTTGCCTACGTGTCTTGTAATGTCTGTATTATTTGTGTGTGTTTCAGTGAAACAGAATATTAAAAGAAAATTTGGTTTATTTTCTACTTGGTTTGTATTTAGTTTCACACGAGTTGTAAAAAAAAAAAAATAATAATAAAAAAGGAAAATATAATCAGATGGTTTAATGGTGGCTGAAATCATGAAATAATGACCCAGGTTGTAAAATAACAGGACTTTGTTTAAGATGATTCATAACTGTTTGAATTATGACCAGGATATACCATAATAACTTACAGCAATACATCAGGTTTTGGTAGGCTGTCCAGCTATCAGGCCTCCTTTAACATACTTGGTGTCAATATGATTAAACCTCCACTAATATTTTTATATCAACATCAAAGAGTAAAATGACTATGCATAATGTATGAGGATTCACTAAAGACTATCACCCAACTCTGCAATTGCCCACAGCTTTACAGCTTATTGTGTTAGTTTTGTGGCCTGCAGCCTTACTGTTGTAGTTCACTCTTACTGCTCTCATCAGCCTTGCTTCCAGCAGCACCAGCAACAGGTAGATGTTTTCAGTGAAAACACTAGTACACTCCCTGCGCAGTTTCAAACAGCAAACGGACATAGTTAAGGACTAGCTGATGAACACGGTGGAGCATTTAACAGCTACAGAGCCAGATATTTCCTTCAGGAGCTGGTGAGACCAAAAACACAGCAATGAGAGTCAATATTGATTCTTTCATTCTTTGGATGACCAAAAAATAACTTTAAATGAATGTTAATGTTGCTCTGTGTCTGCTGGATGAGTAAATTAGCAACAGTTTGTGACTATGCCAGCTACTAAAAAATATTGCTGCCTTATAAGTGTTTGCATGGAGAACACTATTGCTAACAGCATTTACTAGCAGGAATACTCTATACAGAGACTGGAGCATACAACGTCTTCAGTGGGCTCCAAATATTTCACAAATCTCACATTTTATGAGGTGTGTTTATTTGCTATCTTAGTGAGAATTAGATGAAAACACCAATTTAATCTCTTTGAGTATTGCTTGAAGTCATAGCTTGAAAAGAATAAAGAAAACATTTACACACATTTACGTTCTGCCCTGCTGCTTCATTCATGTTATTTAGGTCAAACACATTAACATTAGCTTCGTCACTGTTACTGGTGGTGCATTTGCAGGAACACAGCACATAACACAGCAGCTGGGTGAGAAATGCATTTATCAGTATCCATGGTGATGGATGTATTTGACAGTGAAGAACAGTGTGTGGGACTTCAAGTGGAGTGTCACCCAGTTTAGAAAAGAACCATGATTTGATCAGTGAACAGGGACTGTGGTCAGCAGGACAGTCTACCAAAAACAATGGTGAGTTTCTTTAAAAATCCAGTTTATTTTGTTTTTTTTTTTAATGCTTTTATATGACTGGTCATTAAATATAAAAACATTTGATATTTTATTTTTAGATGTTACAGATCATTGTGCTTTCATAAAAGACGTGTGTATTTACCTGACTATTTTGCTCGTTTATTTGGTTTTCTCCTAGAAAAACACAACTCACTGTGATTTGAATCTATGTGCATATGTGTGAGTAAGCTGCAAGAGTTAAGAAAACCTCACCTCTGATCCTAGTGTACACACAAACCATGCTGCTGCTCAAACAATATGTTGGATTTATTTCCAGAATTTTACATTTAATGTTACCTTTACTGTAAAAAAAAAAAAATGGAGCAATGTCTTGTTAAATCACTTTCACTCTCCTCTCATCCATCGACACAGACTGAACTGGACTTTCATTCCAACCGTTCATTTTTCTGTTACAAGATTCTGTATCCATTGTGTGAAAATACATATTTATTCTGAAATAATAAAAATCCAGCTCAACCCAGCCGTCTAATTGTCTTTTGTAGAAATGTCAGAAAAGTCAGCTTGTGTCTCTTATGAGCGATATTAGCAAACCACTTGGGGTATGAGCTGGCTGTGTGAATTTGACACTATTAAATACATAATGTGAGGTCTGTATTCCTGTTAAAATCTCCAATTAGTTTTCAGTTATTTGTTTATTTGCATAATTACTTTAGTAATTACAGGACTATATGTTAATTCCAACAGATGATGATGGTGAATAAAGATATCTGGAGAAAACAAGCACTGTAAACACAACACATAGCAGAATATATTTCAGTGATTAAACCCATTAAGTGAACAAGCAAACATTGAAACATGTAATAATATTTGAAGCACAATTTGTTAAGTAGGCAATTATCATTAAAAGGTGGAATGTAATCAAGCACATACTCGATTATTGTAATTATATACAGTTTTATACACTTTACTGGGATATTTACTTCATACTTTTTTACATTACGTTTCAGGGCTTAATAATGTATGTTTTATTTGTTGCTTTGAAAATAAATATTTGTCATACAAAACATTTACAATCATGTTTGCCTACTTATAAGATCAGATAAAATAAGATATAATATATATAAGATTAGCTCCACATCAACCAAACACTAGAACTTTGCTTATACAATAGCTATATACGATGAAGGGATCTTCTAATGGTCAGTATAAACAGCAGGAATGATTACAGCAAGAAAAACATGTTTCAATATTCACTTAAGCACCTAACTGTTGTTTTAAGACAGACCGGTAAGCAGTCTGAGTACTTTTGCACCACATCAGAAGGGGGCGATATTACACCAAATGACATAAACACCAACCATTATCAAGAAGAGGAAAAAGAAGAAGAAGAAGAAGAGGAGCGGAAATAGGAAAGTGTCGCACCGGTGCTGTTTCACTGTTACACATTGTTGGAAAGTGCTGCGCCAGGGATACTCTCCAAATCTCAGAGTAATACAGGTGAAACAACAAACTATTGAAGAATTTATTGATACGTACAGTTAGTACACGAGCAGAGCATGGCATGACGCACCCAGAGAGACACAAACCGTGCTACATTTCCTGTCAAAACTCGTTATAGTTGTGTAATGTCAACTGAGCACACTTAGCTTTGCCAGCTAACTGACTCTTAACAGTTACAGCACAGACAGAAATAACTAGTTAGTAGTAAGTGCTAATAACTATTGAGGCAGACAATGTAAGAGAGTAAAGCACGGAAACGCTTGAAACCCTACACAATATTAGTTGCTGTTTACAAACCTGAAAATGTGGCTGAGCAGCAACATTTTAATGTCTAATAGCTAGTGTAACTCCATCCTAGTTAAATGTTTTAAATCCAAAACATTCAGGTACAGCTGACTCTTGTCCTTGCAAAACAAGCCAGTCATATTTAGCTCAGTAGTAAACAGTATCAGCCTCTTGTCAGTAACTCAGAGTTCAAGTGTGGACTGCTGCTTTGAAACTAACAAACTGAACTCGGTCGTGTTTGTAATGAAAATCTAGAGAGAAGACGTTTGTCAGGGTTGTGAAGAGCAGAGAGCAACAATACTACACTCCGCGATTACTCAAACTTCAAAGTCTTTAATTATCTTTTGTCCTTCCTGGTCTGATGAAGTCACCCGTCATGGCCAAGCTCCAGGGCTTTGAGTTCTGGAGGAAGACCCTGAAAGAGGCTTCCTACGTGGTGGCACCCATGGTGGACCAGAGCGAGCTGGCCTGGCGCCTGCTGAGCCGCCGGCACGGTGCTCACCTCTGCTACACCCCCATGCTGCACGCTCAGGTGTTTGTTCGTGACGCCAACTACAGGAGAGAAAACCTGTACAACGAGGTTTGCGAGGAGGACAGACCTCTCATCACACAGGTGAGGATCACTGACGGACCGAAGCGCTGGTTTTTCCCTCCCTCTGTGTTCATAGTATGTCAGATGTTTAAACACGGTGTTGCATTTCTTGTGTGTCAGTTTTGTGCCAATGATCCAGAGGTGTTCATTAAGGCGGCTCTGCTGGCTCAGGACTACTGCGACGCCATCGACCTCAACCTGGGCTGTCCGCAGATGATTGCTAAAAGAGGTACACACACTTCCTACAGAAATGGACCCGCTAATGTCTGACTTTGATGACTCCTTCAGCATGTCTCAGAAAATACACTAATGCCAATCTTTAATATGCCAGAGTGAAAGGAAGACTAACCTGTCTCACTGCTTGGTTTTAAGGCCACTATGGAGTTTTCCTACAAGACGAATGGGAGCTGTTAGAGAAAATGGGTCAGTTTGTGCTTAAATCTGTCATTTTTTTTTTGGTTCAGTAAACATATTAACAAAAGAAATTTCACTATTTTCTGTCTGTGCATTATGATGACAAGTCATGATATCAGGAAGTAAGTGTTGGACTCAAGTGTGCCACCTGAGCGTTGAGCTTTGTGCCTGAAACACCTAAAATTGGCCTCTTATTTTACAGTGAAGGTAGCCAATGAAAAGCTCTCGGTGCCCATCACATGTAAGATCCGTGTGTTCAAGGATGTTGAAAAGACAGTCCGCTATGCTCAGATGCTGGAGAAAGCGGGATGTCAGGTAGGATTTTTTTTTTTTAAACAATATGATTCACTGTCCTCTAAATGATGAGCAATATTCATCTTGTTTTTAATTAATAAAGTATTTGTATTTGTAAAATAAGCCTCAATGAAAAATATGGCTTTGTCAATCCTTCATTTTCCCTCCCAGCTGCTGACAGTGCACGGCAGAACCAAAGACCAGAAAGGAGCAATGACGGGTATCGCCAGCTGGGAGCACATCAAGGCCGTACGGTGAGCTACCCTCACTGTGTTTTAATCCTCCACATGTACTGTAGCTCAAGTGGAGCATAAGCAGCCCTTCCAACAGTCCAAAACTGATGATTGAACGCTCTTTTCTGCAATATTCTTAACATAAAAGCAAAATCAAATGACTCAAAGTGCTTGACATTTGCCTCATATTTGAAAACAACATATTTTTTAATAACTGATGTGTGTTTTTGCTACAGGAAGGCAATAAATATTCCCGTGTTTGCTAATGGCAACATTCAGCACCTGAGTGATGTGGAGCGCTGCATTCAGGAGACGGGAGTGCAGGGAGTTATGAGTGCAGGTTCGTAAACACACACACATCCACAAAGTCTCACAAAGTTGTATTCATTTCAGACATTTTTTCAGACTTATTGGAGTTAATAGAGAATAAATAATATGATTCAGAATGTGTGTGTGCATTGCTCTGAAACCTATTCTCTGTACATATTTGTGGTCTGTTTTTAGAGGGGAACCTCCATAACCCTGCACTGTTTGAAGGACGCAGCCCCCCGGTGTGGGAGATGGCTGAGGAGTATTTAGAGGTGGTTAAGCAGCACCCGCCCTGCAGCCTGTCCTACGTCCGAGCCCACCTGTTCAAGCTCTGGCACCACACGTATGTCTCTCTCTCCATCTCTGTACATATGCGTTTACCTTACTGGCCTGAATATTTATTTCCTCCATCACAGTGAAAAACATCACAGGAGCCGTCACAAAGTCCAGTAACCCAGACTGGATTAATGATTTTAGGACCGACTCATTCTAAAAGATAACGTTAAACACAGTTGAGGAAATTGAATGAGGTCGTTCAACATGTTGTCCCACCGTGTCGGAAGGCAAAGTGTTTATAGTTCTGAATGTGAATATTAAGCTGCAGCCTTGTGATGTGTGTGTGTGTGTGTGTGTGTGTGTGTGTGTGTTAGGCTACAGATCCACCAGGACCTGAGGGAGGAGTTGGCCAAAGTGAAGACCCTCGAGGCTTTGGCAGATACCAGCAAGCAGCTGCGGCTGCGCTGTCAGGTAACAACACTTTTAAAAAATGCATGAGAGAGGAAGTGGAAACAGTGAATTTGCCGCTCTGTAGGGAAGTGCTCAGCAGCACCAGAGAGAGAGAGAGAGAGAGGTAAAACAAAAAGCAAGGAGGCCTTTAAAATCTCCAGAACTAGTTCAGATACATCAGATAACAGCAGATGTACTTATACACGCAGACTGAAATGATGACAGGATGAAGGAGGACTGGTGTCGATGGTCTTCTTCACCAATCTCTGTATGCGTCTCCTTACAGGAGGAGATAGCTAAAGGAAAGGATGTGGAGGAGAAGGAGAGCAGTCTGCCTTTCCCCCACTGGATCTGCCAGCCGTACATCAGACCAGCGTATGTCACAACCCTCCCTCCCTGTTTTCATTGACTTGAATTGTTTCACAGATAGAACTTCATACAGTTATCACACAGCTGCATAGGAGACGTCGACTCCACAGTAAACAAGCCAAGATAGAGAGATGCAGCCGAGTATCACTTAGACTTTGTTTACACTTGGTTTTAAAATGTGTCTTGGTTGATCGGATCACAAGTGGACAGCGATAAATACGAGTGTAAATGACCGTCAAGACACACTGTGACATGGTGATCGTTTTGGTGACAACTTGCCGACACCAAATGACTTTCTACTGTCAATCTCAACAGTTGGAATATTATTTTTATATTAGTTCCAGATGCCAGATTGTCTGGTGACAGACTGATGTAATAACTGTGCACGGGTCCCTTTGACCTTCTAGTGATGAAAGTGACGTAGGCAGTAACAAAGTCACACAAACACAAGTGGCCAGCTGGACACCTTTTGAGACACATGGTAGACACAGGTGTCCGCTCACAGAAACGCATTTTAAACTTAAGTGTAAACATCCTCTTACTGTCGACTGATTACAAACCTCACAGGCCAAAGGAGGCGGTCGCCAACGGTAACAGCCAGGGTTCAGAGGCGAAGAAGACGGTGTGTCAGAAGAGGGCACTGGAGGACTCTGACGGGACAGCTGACACACTCTCCAAAAACAAGCAGAAGAAGAGATCCCGCAACCCCAACAAGAACTTCTGTCCTGAGCAGAAACGTGAGTTTAACCCGCTGAGTTCCACCTTTTGAAACATACAAGCAGAATCTAACAGTCACTCTTCTTTCTTCCTGCAGCCAAGTACATCAAATGTGAACAGTGTGGGAACCCAAAGGTAAGCAGTCAGTATCATCAACCCAACACAGTGTCTTTGCGCGTTTCATTTGATTAACAGTGGTTCTCACTAGTGTCTCAAAGTTAAAATCAACGTAAACTATTATTTTTATGTAAGAATGAAGACATGTCCTCTCGTAAAGGCATCTGTCCATGACATTCTGTATGTGTTGTATTATGTTTAGTCCCAACTTTTACAAAGGAACAGGATATTTTAACTGCATCTAACCAAGTTTTTTTTTGCTCTGCAGGGAAACAAGTGTGTTTTCAACCTGTGTCGAGGCTGCTGTAAGAAGAAGGCTTACAAGGAGGTGGCAGACTGTCCGAGTCAGTACATACACACACACACACACACACACACACACAGATAACAAACCACTGCAAAGTTGTGTGTTCTCATCAACTGCAGTTGAACAGATATTCTCAAAGCAATATGACCAGTACGGAAATAATGATCAGAAAATGATGTTTTCAGTTTAGGTTGTTTATCAAGTAAAGGTATCAAACATTTGCGGTTTCCGTCTTGTCAACAGAGAAAATGTGCTGCTTTTCTCTGGTTTCTATCGCTGTAAATTGGACTTTTTTTTTTTTTGTCTGTTGGTCATACTAAAGCCCCATTCAGACTGGATATAATATTCTCTGTGCTCCTCAATAATTCAACCATAGTAAAAATGACATGATATTGTCTGTAACGGACATGGACATTCAGCAGGACAAAGCCAACAAAACTCCACAGGGGGGTGCTGGAGATTTGAATGTGAGGCTCCTTCACAGTCATAGCTCAGTCAGCTTCAGAATTTGACTGACAATCATCACATTTTTAAGTTTTCCAGTAAGTAATTCAGTGATAGTTGTCTGTACATCCATGGGCACAGTGTAAACATGAACTGTTAATCGCTAATTCAGCATACTTGGAGCCAATTTGCGCCAAATATATATAAATATGGTGTAAATCCAGAGCTCAAAAGAAATACCTACCTGTAAGCTGATAGTACATTTCAGCATTAATGGGCTTTTTGCTCTCTGATGGTAATGGTCTCATTTTTTCTGTCACTATATTGGCTCCTAAATAACCCTCTATGTTGGTATTAGCATGTTTCCATCTACCAAATTAGCACAAACAGTTTTGACTTCCTTCATTTTCACACCAAAGTCAAATTTCACACCAACCTGGTAAAAAAACAAAACATCAAAAAAGAAAAAAACAGCTCTTCCCACTTATAAAAGACAGAGGTCCACTTTAAGATAAGAGTCACCTCAGAGGGGACTCAAATTACTGGAGGACCAGTGAGTTTGCTGAAAAACAGGAGGTCATTTCAGCTGTAGGGGGGAGTGAAAAGGACTGGATTAAAATCACCGACCAAGGCAGGTAATGTGAAAATAACCCCTCCCCTAGAGACATAAATCCAGTACGAATGAGGCTTTGTCACTATTTATAAAAGGCTAAAATCAATTGATAATGAAATAGTCTTTATTTGCTGTGGTTGACAGGCCATGGACTGAGGTTCAAGACCAAGGCAGAGAAGCGGAAAGCTGAGGAGGATGAGAAAAAAGAGGATGAGAGGAAGGAGGGTACAGAGACAGAGAGAAGCTGCAGCTCTCCTCAGCCTCTCCCAGATCCACTCACAGAGCTGCAGGAGCAGTCAGAGGCACAGCTGCCACTATGAGCAGGACAATGACTATCTCTACATGCACAAACCAAACTCTTTGCTGTCACCTGGTTAGGACTAACTCAGTTAAGGCCACTTCTCTGATTAGACTCTCTGATAGACACCAGGGGGATCATCTCATATCCAAACATCCTAGAGACATTTTGATATCAAACGTTAAAGTAGGTTCACACAATATTCTTGTGCCACCAACATTTCAGCCATCCTTCATTATGTTGCGTCACCCATCGAAGAACAGTTCAGTCCAGATGTTCACTATAAGTACAGATCAGTGCAACAAGGCTGCTGTGTGGAGCTACTTTGGTTTATTTTGCTGCTGCTGAAGACATTAGCGGGCAAGCTGATGTGTTTATTCAGCCAATAGTGAGATGTACTCAGAGGATAATTAAGCAGGTAATCAGATTCATGTGTAAAGTAGAGGTGGCCATGATTAGTGAGGATGTACAGTATACTCACAACACAGCTGCTAAGTAACCTCAGTGATAAGTGTCCGTCTGTACGGGACTGATGGTGTGATATTGATGGACATCGATCAGCAGACCAAAACCATATTTTTTTAATGTGATGTGGATTTCCTAGAGAATCATCAGTTTGGGATTTTTTTTTTTTTTTTTTTTTTTTTTGTTTCCTCATCTTTTATTTTTAAGACAAAGATTTTAATGGAAGATTAATTTTGGCAAAGTTGTTACTGAGCAACCAAAGTTCAAAGTTTCTTCACATTTTATTCTTTCATTTAAGTTCATGGGTGTGGTTGCATTTTCAACTCATTAGTTGAACTATTTATTTTTGGTAAAAGTTTGCCTGTAGTACATTGTCTCATGTTTGTGCCTTTTTGATGAGAAATACCACTGCCTATTCAGATATGAACTCCACCTCCTGAGGGGAAAGAGGGATTAAAGTGGTGCTCCATCTGCTGTTGTCTAATACGTGCCCAGTGACTTCACAATCCAAAAGAAATGCATTTTAAAGGTGCTACCTGTGTAATTGTGCATACCGTGTAAAAGGTCACACCACAACATTTTAGGAAAGGCTCTTTTATTTTTATTTTTTTTCAAACCATCCTACAGTCATCTAAGCAGCCCAATATCAAAGTAATTTGTGTAAGTGTTTAACCTAGCTTAGCACGGAGTTTGAAAGCTAGCACAACTCAAAAGTGGAAATAAATGAAACTCCAAAACCTTTTACTCATTGTATAAGAAGTGAAAAATTATACATTATTATAAAATATTTTGACACGACTTTTGGGTGTTTGGCGACTAGCTTGTTTGCTAATAAGACAACATGTAAAAAAAGAACAAGCAAGCTTTGGATGCTTTTTTAAATAACTTGGTGGAGGCTAGCTCTTTCCTATAGTAGCCTTTTGCTAAGCTAGCCTGTAAATGTTATATTTTTCAAATGAACACATAGAAAAGTTAATGATCGTCTGTCATGACCTGGCTCTGAAGCCATGACAAAAGGTGGGAGACGCAAAGTTGAAAATCAATTTATTTAACCACAACACATAACGACGAACACAAAATGAACTAATAATAACAATGAGATGTGACTGCCAGTAAAAATCAGTGGTGTGGGTGCGTGTAAGCATGAGTGTAAAGTGAAGTGCAGGAATGAGATTTTGGCTGCTGAAAATCAAAATAATGCGCAGGGAACAAGAGAGCCTCTCGGCCATCAAGACAGGGTCTTTATAGACAGAGAACACCGGGCCCAGGTGCTTCCAACTATGCAAGACGACCATCTCCCCACCCTCCAGACACCTGCAGCATCACAAAACGCAATAAAAAGATACAGGCCAGGGCACCGTCACATCATCTCATCTCATTTGAATACCAAAACTGTTATAACTTTAACAGTAAAAAAAAACCAAACATAAAAATAAATAAATATATCCTCACGTACTAGTTCTTGTTGCTGATGATGTTTGCTGTGGATAAATAATTAAAGGATGTACAAATTCGGCAGATAAAAACAGTTTCATCAGCCTGTTAAACGTTAACTGATGGAGAGCGAGTATCGGAAACAATGTGGTTCAGCATCTGCAGCATGCGAGGAGTCAAGATGCTTATCTCATTGAGTAGTGTGTTAGTTGAGGAGTGGAAGGGTGTGTACTGTGTTTAGATAAAAATGTCTGTGTTTGTGAATATGCCCAAAGCATGTGGACTGTGTTTATTACTAGAATGTAATACAGTGTGCCATATGACTGTGCTGAACTTACTCCACAAGGGTTTGAACAGAAACAAAACACATAGAGACACTGAAAGTGATGCTTAAAAGCTTTAATGCAAAGAATCCAGTTGAGGAAAGCAGAGTACATGTCATCCAGTGTAAAGGACTGCATGGACTGACAGAACAATCCAAGAAAAAGTAGGAAGAGTAAGGCGGGTTGTCTGGTGAGTCGACTGGCCAGCTTCAGCTTCTGGCAAATTTAGACCTCAGCTTAAGTTTCCTTGCCGTGGCGGATGTAGCCATTGATGAAGTCCATGTATTCGGACACTCTGGTGTAGAGGCCAGGGCGGTCAGTGAGACCACAGCCTTCCGGACTCTCATAACTCAGGATGCCCACCTGCACAAAGTGACCACCAACACGACACACCAGCGGGCCACCTTCATCCCCCCTTTGAGGACAAAGAAACACAACCTTCGTTGTGTAAGTGATTGATTCAGTGTGTGGTTTACCTCTATGTAAAAACATCAGTTACTGTCATGTCAGATTTACTGTCAGCTGCCCACATTCAGCATCTAAGATTGATTTTATGATGAGAATTGAACTTATATCTCAAAGGACTTAAATAGTAAAACTCACTGTGCAGGTGTCCCTGTCTCCTGCGATGTGCCCTGCACACAGCTCTTTAGAGGTCATCCAAGGATACGCCGCCCTACAATCCTTATCAGAGACGATGGGAATCTTCAGCTCCTGAAGGGTTTCTGGATCTGGCAGTGGTTCTGCAAGGACACATACAGAATAAGTGATATAATGATGTAGTTTAGTGATCAAGGTCAGACCTGTATTTGTGGCTGGATGTTTCAATGTTTTTCTGTCTGTGGTAAACTAAGCCTTGAGAGAAGAGATCATATCATTCATAGTGGGGAGGGTCATATCATAGTAGGGTCCATGGTCCATATTAACAAGCCATTTTGCCAGTTAGGAGTCCACACAGCTGCACTAGCTGCTCAGGGTTGTTTGGGCTGAGCACTGTTGGGACTTACATGACACATTAAACTCAATATATTCAATTTTACCTTCCAAATAAGTGAAACAAAACTGACAGGAGAGAGAGATAGATTACAATCATTTAAAAATATATAGAGAATAAAGATAACAACTAAACTCAGTCTGTACACACCTACAGTCCTGAGAGAAGCCTAATCAGGTCAAATAAGTGAAAAGACCTGTGGAGACCTAAATTCTCTCTCAAACACTAGTTAAATGAGAAGAACAAATTAACAAGATCTCATTTGTTCAATCTGTACAAAAACAGTTTTAGCCGCATACTTGATGTGCAGAACTTACCATTAATGTCAACATTGCCCCAGCCAGCGATCCAACAGTCAGATGATGTATCAAAGTTGACATTGGCTTCAGGCAGAGTCACCCGTCCACCCTCTTTGTGAGTCAACTTTTTCTTCAGCCAGACCAGGGCAATGTTGTTCTGAGAGCCTCCGCTAAAAGCTCGGTACTCTGGGTGTCTGACAACATTGTTTATTCCCATGTAACGAACATTCTCGTGCAGCTTGTATGAGCCAACTCGAACGAATGATCGACAGATGCTAGGCTTAAGATGGCTGGCAACACAAACATATATATGTTGCATTAGTTTTCCTACATTTCCTGAGAACTCTCCATTATCTGCATATACATTAACACACACAACACACTTTCCACTATGGAGGTGAGTTCTGCAAAAGTGGGACATTTAAGCATTGCCTCGTTTTTTTCATTTTGGATGAAACCAATAATGATTATATATCTACTTGTTATTGAAGAGTCACTTATATTTGTGCGACATCATCATTGTGTGTGTAACAGAAATTCATAAAGACTGGTTGGCATGTGTTCAGGCAAAGTGTAAGGCCAAATGAATTGTACTGATATTTTTATAATACAGCATCACATTTTGTTAGGCTGTTCTGATACTAGGATCAATATATTCATATTGACTATGGATCAGCTGCAGATAATGTGAAGTCGATTACTCATAGTGATGAACCCACAGAAAATCATCATCTGACTCTGCAGTTCCCTTCAACTGGATGGAAGTCATCGTTTTGATTTTCCAGTTTGTAACTTTACTGTTTAGTTTCAGTCTCACTGATCTCACTGTGTAATTTTCAGCTGCGGCATATTTTTCAGTTGTTCGAGACAAAATTCACAACTTAAAGAGAGTGAATATTGTTTGACCTTCTTAAAGTCACAAGAAACACAACTCCAAATGAATGTTAATATTTCTGTGTCTGTTGGATGTGTGAATAACCAACTTTAAACACTGTCAGAAGTGTGTTTACAGCTTGCTGCCCTGAAGTAGACAAACCCCAGTTATTTTAAAGTTTCAACAAATACAAATTGGCCAGCTACGGCCTTGTATCTTAATCATCTTTATTCTTCTGGGAAGATGTATTTTGAGCACAGCTTAAGCTGTTAATATATATTTTATACAGTATTATTGCAATTCTAACAGACAAGGATAATGAGCTGGATCAAGATGTTAAAGCTGTTGTCTTGTAATGTAGATTTTTCTGTAGTTCACTTCACATCAAAAATGTCAGTTTATTAAAATATTTATTAGTTTTCAGAATCTGTGTCTATAACACAGTATAATACAGTTAAACACTTACTCATCCCAGCAGCTTGCAGCAGTCAGCACCCACTGATCGCTGAGGATGGTGCCACCGCAGCGCCAGTTATCGATGCCGTTAGATGTGATGTTTAGGTGAACCATCCACGGCCATTTGCCCACTTCAGCATCCTTCTTCCCAGTGAAGGAGCTCTTCACATCAGCCCAAAGCATACCTATAGAAAGATGCAATAATGAATCTTTGTAAAAGTTATGTTGAGATAGAAGTATTGAGATGGTTCCATTAAGTATAAAGTTGAAAGTGTTTGACATATTTGACAAATCAGACATTGTCTATTGGTGAATCTTCAGTTGAGTCGCTACAGGAAGAGATGCTGCGTGAATAAGCTGCACAGATCAAACTAAAATGTCCAAATATGTTGTTTTGACAGAGAAGACTCCAAATATTGATACCATGTTTTTCTTGAGTTGGCTCTTGAGATTTTTATATTCCTTTATTTGGTCTTTCAAGAGAAACTTTGGTCCACTTTAACACAGTTCTGTAAATTAACTCATTTTCTTCGCTTTTAGTTTAGTCATCTTTCTGCTGCTCAAACAAATGTATTAAAGAAAATATTTAAGATTGCATGTAAAACTACGAACCTGAAAATGTGAACCTTGACTCAACTTAAAAATAGATTCACAACTCACACTAAATCCTTTCTAATGAAATCAACACAATGCAGTTTAATTTGTCACTGAAACAGGTGTTTTAAAGTAAAGGCATCATTTCAGCAGAGTTGAGATGAACATTTTAAAAAGTGTAAAAGGTCATTCCCTCATTATTAAAGAGTGCAAAATCATGTTGTGACATTTTGGTAGGAGGAGCCAGGGTTTTTAACCATCAACTCTTAGGTTTTTTTAACCAATCTGTTCTTATAACAAAAGCATTTGACTACAAACATTCACACTGAGGAGCAAGTCAACAATCATTGTAACTTAATAACTAATTATATGACAACAATGAAATTATGGAAAACACAATGACACCAGTAAAGAAGCAGCACCAGGAATGCATCAAATAAAACTATGTCCATGAGTCTGTGGCCCTGGTGCATGCTGGGAGAATTACCTATATGCCTACCTCAGGATGTTACAATAGAGACATACAAACACATTTTTTAGATTTACTCTAATAAGAATCTGAATCCAAACAAGAATGAAGACATTGGTCAAAATGTACACTGAATGTCTTTCTCACCTGATATGTTGTGGATCAGGACCAGCACAGTCAGTAGTTTGCAGAAAGCCATGGCTGTGATGGAGTGAGCCAGTGACCCTAAGTTTTATACACAACACTGGAGAGATGAAATCAGCTTCTAATCAGCACTAACCGCCTTCTCTTTCCTCTCAAACCAGAAGTGTAAAAGTTCATTTACTAAATTACTGTCAAGTAGAAATTTCAAATACATTTACTTTGCTTGAGTATTTTCATTTTGTAAGAATTTATATGTATATTGGACCCCCGGAAAGCAAAAAGTTGGTCCACACCACATGAGGAGCAGTATAACTATGCTGATGCCAAAAATAATAACAAACCCAAATAAACCTAACCTAATTGCTCTGCCACTATAATTCACCCAACAAACAAAAAATGCACCCATATATGTTCAATGAAACAGTGCATATTAAATCAGAAAATTGCTCCTAATCAATAGACCGGGTGAGGGAGCGAGATCAGAACACAATGTTGCATTTAACTAACTTTCACCCTGCACTCCACTCTTGTCCCTAGTATCAGGGAACATGCACAAACTGAAATTGGTCTGATAAATAGGACTTAAACCAGCTTAATGCAATTCCTTTAATGCCAATTAAATGTTACAGTCTCTGCAAAGGGATTTGATAGTCAATTGTGTCAAATGTGGCACTAAGATCTAACAGGACAGGTACAGAGTCAAGTCCTTTGTCCGATGCAGTCAGGAAGTCATTTGTGACTTTGACCAGTGCTGTCTCTGTGCTATCATGCACTCTAAATCCTGACTGAAAATCCTCAAATAAACTATTATGTCACATAACTGATTAGAGACTGCTTTCTCAAGATCTTAGAGAGAAATGAAATGTTAGATATAGGTCTGTAATTGGCTAATGATTGAATCAAGAGTAGGATTCTTAAGAAGAGGTTTAATTACAGCTACTTTAAAAGACTGTGGTAGCCTGTTAGTAAAGACAGATTGACCATATCCAGTAAAGAAGCACCAACCGAGGGTAAGACTTCCTTAAGCAACCTAGTTGGGATGGGATTTAAGAGACAGGTTGATGGCCCAGCTAAACAAATCATTAAAGTCAGCTCTGAAAAGTCAACTGGAGAAACAGTCCAAATATATGTCAGGATTTACAGCTGTTTCTATGGTGCCTGTGTTTTGGGAGAGATTGGTGCCTGTTGAGGGCAGGAGGTGGTGAATTTTGCCTCTAATAGTTAGAATTTCATCATTAAAAAAGCTCCTAAAGTCATTACTACGGAGAGCCATAGGAATACATGGATCAATAGAGTTATGACTCACTTTGTCAGCCTGGCCAAGGTGCTGAAAAGAAACCTAGGGCTATTTTTATTCTCCTCACTTAATGATGAGTAATAGGTAGCTCTGGCATTACAGACGGCCTTCCTATGTGTTTTAAGACTACCTAGCCAGACTAAGCAAGATTCTTTCCACTTTGGTGGAACACTAGATCCTTTCAAATGTTTGTGTTGTTTGCTTTAATTTGTGAGTTTGAGAGTTAAACCATGGAGCTAACCTCATATGTTTTATTGTCTTCCTTTTTAAGGGGGTGATGGAGTGGAGTGTTGTTTGCAATGAGACTATCAACAAGATTATCAATTTGGGAGGGACTAAAGTTAACATAAGAGTCCTCTGAGGTATTGAGACATGACATGATGAATTCATTACTGATGGATTTGCTTCCTTAAATTTAGCAACAGCACTATCACTTAGACATCTAGTGTAGACATTTTTGTCTAATGGTGTGTAATCCCGTAATAGGAATTCAAAAGTTATGAAGTAATGATCTGATAAAATGGGATTTTTGGGAAAAAATATTAAATGTTCAATTTCAATCCCATATATAATATAATTACTTTATCTGTACTGAGGACCAAGCCTGATAAAAAAAAAACTCTGACAACTATGACAAATAGAATTGGCTGTAAAGTTTTCCAGGTTGAGTGAGAGAGACTAAGAACAAGGCTTTCAAATGAGTTATAATTAAGTTTAGGTCTATTGCAGCTGTGGTTTTAATTTTTATTTTCTGTTTACTTTGGATTTAATTGATTTAAGTGGTAAGGGGACAGACACAGTACACAATACATTTAACTATGGCTGCTGGTGTGGCTAATTTCATGTTTCTGACCATGGAGTTGCCAATAATCAGAGTTGGCTTGTCAGTGGGTGTGTTGCTGAGTGGGGAGAACTTGTTTGAAACTCGAACTGCTGGTGGTGAACCGTGGATTTCTGCTTAGTGCCATGCTTCCTTTGGACAGTCACATGACTACTCTGGCTTCCTGGCTGCTTAGGAACTACTGGGGGAGTAGCTGTTACACTATGTTGGCCTGCACCAGATACTGGGAGCAGGCTACTGACTAATTATTGAGATATTTTAGTCTGTAGTGGTTGACTGACTGATCAGCCGTCCTTTGCTTGAGTCAAGCTGCTAGGAAGGCCAACAAATCAAATTTTTTAAAAATGTCACTAAGAAAAAGCTGATTAATTTCAGAGCTCATCTCATCTCATCTTGAGATGAATTCTGCAGGGCAGATGAAGTAAAAAAAAAACAAAAAAACATATTGTTGCAGATACATGAGTTGGTTCAAGAGTGGAGTGGTGTCTACTGTGTTTAGATAAAAATGTCTGTTTTGTGAATATGCCCAAAGCATGTGGACAGTGTTTATTGCTGGAATGTAATATAGTGTGCCATCTGACTGTGCTGAACTGTTGGGCCCTGGGTAAAAGATAGCCAGTTCAGTTTCAAAGTGTACTAATGTAAGAATTTGAGACTTTAATTAATAATTAACTTAATAACAATAAACAAAATCACTATATCAGTGGTTAGTTATGAGCACTTTAAGGCAGGGGCACTGTGAAGTAATTTATGGTGAAGACAAGACTAAATAGCACTACCATGGACATGTCTCTAAGGAAATCTACCTCCTTTTCTTTGGCTGCTTTGCTCTGACAGGCAAGGCTGGTTTGTCTGTGGAAGTTCAGAAGCAAGCATAACAGAAGCGGCCTGTACATCATTCCTGTCTTTGAGTAGAGAGTCTATCTCTTTCCTGCACTCACAAAAATTCTACCTGCTGATGAATTCTGAGCAGCCAGGTTCTAGGCTCTGTGCTAGGGAAGAAATAAACTGCTCTATACAGGGGTTCTCCATTGTTGTCTTTTTATCGGAGGATTAGATTAAACAATTGTAGAACAAAATAATGTGGTTGGCTATGGTGTTGCATGGCTGACACTTCGTGGTGTAGTTTGGGCAGCACACTTAGCCTAAACAAACACTGGGGTGGCCTACACTATGGCGAGTAGCCTCCTATGGAGGAGGGGTAGCTATGGCACCATCTAGTGGCCCAACAACAGATTTCACCATGCACTAACTGAGATGTAGGGCAGTAACAGCTAGAGGATAACTTCTAAGTTTCACAGGTCAGGTGCTATCTCACAGGCTCTGTTTCTTACTTGGGCTGGAATGCATGTCAGTAACAGCCAGGTAAAAACTCTCTATGTGTCACAGGGCTGGTGGCACCCAGTGTTTTAATTAACAAGGGATGCACTTGAATTAACAGCTAATTCTTACCACACAATCTCACAACACTTAACTTGCTGCTGGGGCTGCTTCCTTGAAATGTCTTTGGGGGTGCTATGGAGCCAGTTTGCATGACTGACTGAATATTGGCATGTAGACATGTTCAGGCTTGGACTGTCAATAAACCTGAAGTTTCAGGCAGATCAAATCAACAAGACCAATTGATGTAGGATCAAGATGCCAGGTCAGGAAGAAGTTAGTTGCATGCAAGGCCTAGTTACTGGATGTAATGTGTTAAGCATGCTAACAGCGGTGTGGCTATCTAATAATCTGACTGTGAACAAAAAGGACCTCACAACAAACGTTCAGTGAATAACTTTAGCCAAATCAATACATATACTGTACATTGGTTAAGTTAAACATTCTTGCTTAGCCATGTCATCACTCTGTTGCTAGGCTATGCCCAGTTGTTACCAGTCCCTGAAGAGAAAGAGATGCTTTGTGGTGTTCTGCTTCTTAGTCGGTGAACCCATGGATGAGTCAGGCTGAGAAGGGTTTGGCTCCAAAGCTGAAGTCGTACAGGTCAGAAGGCCTATGTCACTCCTTTGTGTAGAGTTAGTGGCAAGCTAACTCTGTTTGCAACTCCTGTGCTTGTTAAACCAGCCAGCAGACTTCTATGGGAGCTGCTGGCACAAGGAAACTTATTTTCACTCTAGTCAATGTACCCAATTCCACCGGGCGCGCTGCGGCGCATCTCAGAAGTGGTTTTCCGCTCTGCTGCACTAAAGATAGGCACCTAGTCTATTTTTTTACAGAGGCCGCGTCAAACAGCACAGAGCAGATCAAGCTGGGCCCTCACACATGACCCACTGACACCGGCCCTTGTCACTTTCAAAATTTCTGCTGCAGAAATTGTAAGTTTGATTTGCTGTTCAGACTGTTTTGCAGGCTACTATATATTGTTGCATAAACCCACCCTATTTGAGAGTAATGAACATTATTAAACAATGAATCATTTATGACACACTATAATGCATTTTTAAAACTGTAGAGCCAAACACGAAGACATTTTAATGTTTTGATTATTGTCACATGTATTTTCTGTGCCGATCTGTTGATTTGTCGACTATTAGAATTCCTCTCATGAAGCAATTGTAACTGATGTATAAACAGTTAGTGAAAGCTTGATAACGGTATACTGTGACTGTACACACACAAACTACTAATCAATAGCACTTAGTCACTTTTAAATGTTAATAAACAATCATTCACACTTTAAAATAGTTTGTAAATGTGTTCAAAACTCATGAATACATATAACGAGTTATCATTGTTCTGTTATTGTGTATTAAGTGTTTATATCCTGCTTATAAATGTTAAATATGGGTTTAAAATGACCCGAAACGCAAATGTGATGCTGAAAGTAGGAACAGTGAAGGGACTTCTGCTTTTAACCAGCTGTCATGAAGCCACCGGTCGTTTAAAGAAAGATCTTGTCTTTTTAATATCACAGACACCGCACTCACTGTATGAATTAAATTCCCAGCTAGAGTGTCTCCTGAAAAAACAAACACAAACGTTACTTTTAGGTGAGTTGCTAATACTCTTGAGTATCTGTTATTTACATTTTGTTGGTGCAACTGGACTGGCTTTTGGCAAGTTTAAAACTGCTGACTGAAGCTGAACATTTTTTAAATCTGATTTGAGTTCTGCAGGGCACATGAAATAAAAAACAAACATGTAGTTGAGGATACATGTGTGAGAGGAAGGGTTAGTGTGTTAGTTGAGGAGTGGAGGGGTGTGTACTGTGTTTGTGAATATGCCCAAAGCATGTGGACTGTGTTTATTACTAGAATGTAATACAGTGTGCCATCTGACTGTGCTGAACTTACTCCACAAGGGTTTGAACAGAAAGAAAACACATAGAGACACTGAAAGTGATGCTTAAAAGCTTTAATGCAAAGAATCTAGTTGAGGAAAGCAGAGTACATGTCATCCAGTGTAAAGGACTGCAGGGACTGACAGAACAATCCAAGAAAAAGTAGAAAGAGTAAGGCGGGTTGTCTGGTGAGTCGACTGGACAGCTTCAGCTTCTGGCAAATTTAGACCTCAGCTGAAGCTTCCTCGCCACGGTGGATGTAGTCATTGATGAAGTCCATGTACTCGGACACTTTGGTGTAGAGGCCAGGGCGCTTACTGTCACTACAGCTCTGATGACTCACAATGCCCACCTGCACCAAGCGACCGCCAACATTACATACCAGTGGGTCACCTTCATCCCCCTGAAGAACGCAAAGAAAACACAACCTTCATGTGTAAGTGATTGATTCAGTGTGTGGTTTAGCTCTATGTAAAAACATCAGTTACTGTCATGTCAGATTTACTGTCAGCTGCCCACATTCAGCATCTAAGATTGATTTTATGATGAGAATTGAACTTATATCTCAAAGGACTTAAATAGTAAAACTCACAGTGCAGGTGTCCCTGTCTCCTGCACACAGCTCTTTAGAGGTCATCCAAGGATACGCCGCCCTACAATCCTTATCAGAGTCGATGGCAATCTTCAGCTCCTGAAGGGTTTCTGGAGGCAGCAGTGGTTCTGCAAGGACACATACAGAATAAGTGATATAATGATGTAGTTTAGTGATCAAGGTCAGACCTGTATTTGTGGCTGGATGTTTCAATGTTTTTCTGTCTATGGTAAACTAAGCCTTGAGAGAGGAGGTCATATCATTCATAGTGGGGAGGGTCATATCATAGTAGGGTCCATGGTCCATAGTTAACAAAACCATTGCACTGCTGGGACTTACATGACACATTAAACTCAATATATTCAATTTTACCTTCCAAATAAGTGAAACAAAACTGACAGGAGAGAGAGATAGATTACAATCATTTAATATATATATATATATAGAGAGAGAATAAAGATAACAACTAAACTCAGTCTGTACACACCTACAGTCCTGAGAGAAGCCTAATCAGGTCAAATAAGTGAAAACACCTGTGGAGACCTAAATTCTCTCTCAAACACTGTATAGTTAGATGAGAAGAACAAATTAACACATTATATCTCATTTGTTTAGTTTGTACAAAACAGTTTAGGCCACCTACTTGATGTGCAAAACTTACCATCTTTCGCAACATCGCCCCAGCCAGCGATCCAACAGTCAGATGATGTATCAAAGTTGACGTTGGCAGTAGGCAGAGTTACTTCTTTAGCCTGTTCCTTAGTCAGCGTTTTCTTCAGCCAGACCAGGGCGATGTTGTTCTGAAAGCCGCCATGAAAGGATCGGTATTCTGGGTGTTTGAGGACACTGTTTACACCCATGTAACGTCGAGCCCCCTCACGTAGCTGGTATGAGCCGATCCAAACCATTGATCGACTGATGTCAGGCTGAAGTTGGCTGGCAACACAAACATACATATACTGTATTAGTTTTCTTATATTTATTGATGACTCTTCATTATGTACATATACATTAATACACACAACACACTTGTATTCCACTATGGAGGTGAGTTCTGCAAAAGTGGGACATTTAAGCATTGCCTTGTTTTTTTCATTTTGGATGAAACCAATAATGATTATATATCTACTTGTTATTGAAGAGTCACTTCTATTTGTGTGACATCATCATTGTGTGTGTAACAGAAATTCATAAAGACTGGTTGGCATGTGTTCAGGCAAAGTGTAAAGCCAAATGAATTGTACTGATATTTTTATAATACAGCATCACATGTTGTTTTGATTTTCCAGTTTGTAACTTTACTGTTTAGTTTCAGTCTCACTGATCTCACTGTGTAATTTTTTTTTTTTACAGGAGTTGTTAGAGACAAAATTCACAACTTAAAGAAATTGAGTATTGTTTGACCTTCTTAAAGTCACAAGAAACACAACTCCAAATAAATATTAATATTTCTGTCTGTTGGATGTGTGAATAGCCAACTTTAAACACTGTCAGAAGTGTGTTTACCGCTTGCTGCCCTGAAGTAGACAAAACCCCAGTTATTTTGAAGTTTCAACAAATACAAATTGGCCAGCTACGGCCTTAATCATCTTAATCATCTTTATTTTTCTGAGGAGAGTTATTTTGAGCACAGCTTAAGCTGTTAATAATATTTTATACAGTATTATTGCAATACTAACAGACAAGGATAATGAGCTGGATCAAGATGTTAAAGCTGTTGTCTTGTAATGTAGATTTTTCTGTAGTTCACTTCACATCAAAGATATCAATTTATTAAAATATTTATTAGTTTTCAGAATCTGTGTCTATAACTATTTTAACTTTAGCCTCAGTGAAGCATTGTATTTTATGACAAATTATTTATAATATTTTAGTGTTTAATGATTCTTTTACCATTTAATCAGTTTTCATGGGTTAAAATAACATCAATCACACTTTCAGTGAGGTTTGTTGTTACATGAATATATTAAAATGTTGAAATGTATGTTGACAGTTATTGGTTTCTGTATAATTGATGAAATGTTTTCAAAGAATGCAACTAAGTTTTGTGAGTAACTTTTAACTGTGATCAGTTTCCCAGTATTTCTTTCCACCATAAGTCTCCGGGTAAAAGCCAGTGCAGTGGTGATACAAGCAATCAGTGTTATGCAGATGATTAGGATCATGTGGAAAAAACACAGTTTAACACTTACTCATCCCAGCAGCTTGCAGCAGTCAGCACCCACTGATCGTTGAGGATGGTGCCACCGCAACGCCACTTATTGATGCCTTTAGATGTGATGTTTATGTGAACCATCCACGGCCATTTGCTCCTTTCAGCATCCTTCCCCCCAATGATGGAGCTCCTCACCCCAGCGCCAAGCAAACCTATAGAAAGATGCAATGATGAAACTTTGTAAAATTTATGTTTAGGTAGAAGAAGATGGTTCCATTAAGTATAAAGTTGAAAATGTTTGACATATTTGACAAATCAGACATTGTCTATTGTTGAATCTACAGTTGAGTCGCTACAGGAAGAGATGCTGTGTGAATAAGCTGCACAGATCAAACTAAAATGTCCAGATATGTTGTTTTGACATAGAAGACTCCAAATATTGATACCATGTTTTTCTTTAGTTGGCTCTTGAGATTTTTATATTTCTTCATTTGGTGTTTCAAGAGAAACATTGGTCCACTTAAACACAGTTCTGTAAATTAACTCATTTTCTTCATCACAGTTTAGTTTGATCATCTTTCTGCCGCTCAAACAAATGTATAAAAGAAAATATTTAAGATTGCATGTAAAACTACTGGTCACTTATTGGACTTTAAGGTGTATTCTTGTTGCAGCTTAGTTTTCAGGATTTAATGGTACTTTGTATATTTTAATGTGATTATATCCATATGCTGTGGTGAATATTGTCCTGGCTGTTGAAGTTAAACTCCACTAAATGACTCATCAGTCCTTCTGGTGATATTAGAATAATGTTCTTTAGATGACAAGGAAAATGTTAACAACTCACACTAAATCCTTTCTAATGAAATCAACACGATGCAGTTTAATTTGTCACTGAAACAGGTGTTTTAAAGTAAAGGCATAATTTCAGCAGAGTTGAGACGAACATTTTAAAAAGTGTAAAAGGTCATTCCCTCATTATTGAAGAGTGCAATATCATGTTGTGACATTTTGGTAGGAGGAGCCAGGGTTTTTAACCATCAACTCTTAGGTTTTTTTTAACCAATCTGTTCTTATAACAAAAGCATTTGACTACAAACAATCCCATTGGGGAGCAATTCAACAGTAATAAATTAATAGCTAATTATATGACAACAATGAAATTGTGGAAAACACATTGACACCAGTAAAGAAGCAGCACCAGGAATACATCAAATAAAACTATGTCCATGAGTCTGTGGCCCATACAAACTAGACATTTTTAGATGAACTCTAATAAGAATGTTTAATGTTTGGCCTCCACTGCCAACTTAACTGAATCCAAATAAGAATGAAGACATTGGTCAAAATGTACACTGAATGTCTTTCTCACCTGATATGTTGTGGATCAGGACCAGCACAGTCAGTAGTTTGCAGAAAGCCATGGCTGTGATGGAGTGAGGCAGTGCCCCTAAGCTTTATACACACAGCTGGAGAGATAGAATCAGTTTCTAATCAGCACTAACCGCCTTCCCTTTCCTCTCAAACCAGAAGTGGAAAAGTACATTTACTAAATTACTGTCAAGTACAAATTTCAAATACATTTACTTTACTTGAGTATTTTTATTTTGTAAGGATTTATATTTTTGCTACACAACATTTCAAAGAGAAATATTGTGCTTTTACATTACATTTACATTTTTAATTAAGCAGACACTTTTATCCAAGGTTTAGACCTTAATTAGGGAGCTCACATAGGCAGGAGCCATTTTAGTTGCTCTTTTTGAAGCATTTGTCAGGCTTTTGAAGTTGATGTGGGCAGCAACTGGGAGCCAGTGGAGGGATATCAACAGCGCGGTGACATGTGCTGTTTTGGGTTGATTGAAGACCAGACATGCTGTTGCGTTCTAGATCATCTGCAGAGGTTTAAGTGTACATGCAGGGAGGCCTGCCAGTAAGGAGTTGCAGTAGTTGATGCGTGATATTATGAGAGCCTCTTCCAGGAATTGTGCTGCAAGCTCAAATAGGTAGGGTCGGATCTTCCTGATGTTGTACAGGGTGAATTGACATCAGCTCAAGCGGTTGAGGCCACATGAACCTTAAAGGTTAGTTGGTCATCAATCATAACACCCAAGTTCTGGGTAGACTCAAGTCAGGTTGATTCAAGCTGGATGTTCATATTTTGTTGTATGGAAGGACTGGCTGGCATGACAAGAAGCTTGGTCTTAGAGAGGTTAAGCTGAAGTTGGCGTTCTTTCATATATCGGCAATGCATAAAGTGATCCTAGCTGGGACTGTGTGGTCTTCTGGTGGGAATGGCAGGAAGAGCAGGGTGTCGTCAGCATAGCAGTGGTATGAGAAACTACGGGAGTAGCAGAGGGCGGATCATGAGATACCAAGTTCAGTGAGTGTGGGGAGGAGTTGGTGGTTAATTTTATCAAAGGCAGTGGATAAGTCCAGCAGCAAAAGGGCTAAGACCTGACCAGCAGCTCCAGCTGAGCACAGTGATACTAAAACCGACAGTGGTGCAGTCTCGGTAGAGACTGCTTAAATCCGGACTGATTTGGGTCATACAGGTTGCTGATAGAAAGGAATTCAGAGACTTTGTTAAAGCCTGTGCACTCAATTAATCTTTACAGGAAGGGTAGGAATGAAACTGGTCTGTAGTTTTCAACCTGAGCTGGGTTGAGTGTAGATGTATTGAGCATAGAGGTGACTTGAACTTGCCTCAATGTGGTTGGAAAACACCTGTTATAAGTGAGGAGTTGATGATGTGTGTGACTGCAGAGTTAAGTGTGGGTGAGATGTTCTGTGGCAGGTTGGATGATATTGAGTCCAGTGAACAGGTAGTGGGATGGACTGTTGACATATTTTATATTCATCTAAGACTTGTAGCAATTTAATGAATAAGATTATAGATTCACGACATTGGCTTTTTAAATATGACTCACTGAATAATTATACTAGAGTATTTTGGTCAAAAAGAACAGCTCATTTGAAAAGAGATTTTTAAAGAAAACTGATATTATGAAGGATATTCTGGCTCTCCTGCCTGTCCTGATACCAATACAAATACAAGAAATTCAAAATTATTTTGTTATCATTGTGATTCTCTAACTATATTGTTTGATTTAGTCTATCTGCTGTTCAAACTGTTTTGTAGGCTTCTATATATTTTTACATAACCCTTCATTTGAACCTTCCCTATTTGAGAGTAATGAACATTATATAAACACTCAATGAATCATTTATAATGAACTATAATGCATTTGTAAAACTTTAGAACCAAACATGAAGACATTTTAAAGTTTTGATTATTGTCACATGTATTTTCTGTGTTGATTTGTCGACTATTAGAATTCCTCTCATGAAGCGTCTGTAACTGATGTATAAACATTTAGTGTAAACTTGATAACAGTATACTGTGACTGTACACACACAAACTATTTATTAACAGCTTTTATTCACTTTTAAATGTTAATAAATAATCATTCGCACTTTAAAATAGTTTGTAAATGTGTTCAAAACTCAGGAATACATAAAATGAGTTATCATTATTCTGTTAAACCATTATTGAGCACTAAGTGTTTATATCCTGCTTATAGATGTGAAATATGGGTTTTAAATGCCTTCATGACAACTACACAAACTCCATTTACTGTGGAAGACCATGAGCTGCAGTTAAAAGCCCTAGGAATCCTGGTAAGACAACCATGAGTGAAGATGATTGACATGACATCTGAAGTGCAGAATAAATAAAGTGATAAATGGCAGTGTAAGCCAGTATTAGACATAAAGTGAAAGAAGTGCTGACTGTGAAATGAAAGTCAATAGAGATGCATCATCAGTATAGTGTCAGTCTAGACACTCTGTGTAAGTAACTTGATCCCTTTAAGCACATAGCTGATCTACAGAACACATGGCAGCTTCAATATATTTTGCCCAGAGACAGAGAAACCAACTAGGAGTCTGAAACTCGCTATAAAGCTGCATAAAGCTGAGGAGAGCTGCAGAGTTGCTGATAATTCTCTGTAGGTTCATCACTACTAGTGACACTTCTCACATCACACATTGTCATTTCATACATTATAGCTGCTTTAAAACAACCCTGTGGAGTCTTTGACCACTACTAGTGCTTTGGAGCAATTTTCTATGAGTGCTGCCTTCAGAGCCTCTGAACAAATGGATTTTGAACTGTTGTCATGTCATCTCCATGACAACTACACAAACTCCATTTTCTGTGGAAGACCATGAGCTGCAGTTAAAAGCTCTAGAAAGCCTGGTAAGACTACCTTGAGTGAAGATGATTCTGTCAAACATTCAATTGTTGTTTATACATTTCACTGATAAGCAAACATGTCAAAATATCATTGACACTAGATGAGAGATCACCAAAGTCATAATGACTCATGAATGTCCAACCTATCCTAGAATTATTGAGATATTTTAGTCTGTAGTGATGGATTGACTAATCAGACGTCCAATGCTCGAGTCAAGCTGCCAGCAAGGACAACAAATCAGATTTAAAAAATGTCACTAAGAAAAAGCTGATTAATTTCAGAGCTTTTCTCATGTGTGTTTAAAGTGTTTTCATTTCAGGGAAATACATCCAGCTGTTCTGAAAACATCTGAAAATTGAATAAAATATGGCATCTCATCTTGAGATGAATTCTGCAGGACACATGAAGTAAAAAAAACAAACATGTAGTTGAGGATACATGTGTGAGAGGAAGGGTTAGTGCGTTAGTTGAGGAGTGGAGGGGTGTGTACTGTGTTCGTGAATATGCCCAAAGCATGTGGACTGTGTTTATTACTAGAATAATAATACAGTAATACAGTGTGCCATCTGACTGTGCTGAACTTACTCCACAAGGGTTTGAACAGAAAGAAAACACATAGAGACACTGAAAGTGATGCTTAAAAGCTTTAATGCAAAGAATTTAGTTGAGGAAAGCAGAGTACATGTCATCCAGTGTAAAGGACTGCATGGACTGACAGAACAATCCAAGAAAAAGTAGAAAGAGTAAGGCGGGTTGTCTGGTGAGTCGACTGGACAGCTTCAGCTTCTGGCAAATTTAGACCTCAGCTGAAGCTTCCTCGCCGTGGTGGACATATCTTTTGATGAAGTCCATGTATTCGGACACTCTGGTGTAGAGGCCAGGGCGCTTACTGTCATCACAGCTATGATGACTCACAATGCCCACCTGCACCAAGCGACCGCCAACATTACATACCAGTGGGTCACCTTCATCCCCCTGAAGAACGCAAAGAAAACACAACCTTCATGTGATTGATTCAGTGTGTGGTTTACTTCTGTGTAAAAACATCAGTTATTGTCATGTCAGATTTACTGTCAGCTGCCCACATTCAGCATCTAAGATTGATTTTATGATGAGAATTGAACTTATATCTCAAAGGACTTAAATAGTAAAACTCACAGTGCAGGTGTCCCTGCCTCCTGCACACAGCTCTTTAGAGGTCATCCAAGGATACGCCGCCCTACAATCCTTATCAGAGTCGATGGGAATCTTCAGCTCCTGAAGGGTTTCTGGAGGCAGCAGTGGTTCTGCAAGGACACATACAGAATAAGTGATATAATGATGTAGTTTAGTGATCAAGGTCAGACCTGTATTTGTGGCTGGATGTTTCAATGTTTTTCTGTCTGTGGTAAACTAAGCCTTGAGAGAGGAGGTCATATCATTCATAGTGGGGAGGGTCATATCATAGTAGGGTCCATGGTCCATATTAACAAGCCATTTTGCCAGTTAGGAGTCCACACAGCTGCACTAGCTGCTCAGGGTTGTTTGGGCTGAGCACTGCTGGGACTTACATGACACATTAAACTCAATATATTCAATTTTACCTTCCAAATAAGTGAAACAAAACTGATATATATATATATATATATATATATATAGAGAGAGAGAGAGAGAGAGAGAGAATAAAGATAACAACTAAACTCAGTCTGTACACACCTACAGTCCTGAGAGAAGCCTAATCAGGTCAAATAAGTGAAAACACCTGTGGAGACCTAAATTCTCTATCAAACACTGTATAGTTAGATGAGAAGAACAAATTAACACATTATATCTCATTTGTTTATATTGTACAAAACAGTTTAGGCCACCTAGTTGATGTGCAAAACTTACCATCTTTCGCAACATCGCCCCAGCCAGCGATCCAACAGTCAGATGATGTATCAAAGTTGACGTTGGCAGTAGGCAGAGTCACCTCTTTAGTCTGTTCCTCAGTCAGCGTTTTCTTCAGCCAGACCAGGGCGATGTTGTTCTGAGAGCCGCCGTGAAAGGATCGGTATTCTGGGTGTTTGTAGACATTTTTTACACCCATGTAACGTTGAGCCCCCTCGCGCAGCTTGTATGAGCCGATCCAAACCATTGATCGACGGATGCTAGGCTGAAGTCGGCTGGTAACACAACCATACATATACTGTATTAGTTTTCTTATATTTATTGATGACTCTTCATTATGTACATATACATTAACACACACAACACACTTTCCACTATGGAGGTGGGTTCTGCAAAAGTGGGACATTTAAGCATTGCCTCGTTTTTTTCATTTTGGATGAAACCAATAATGATTATATATCTACTTGTTATTGAAGAGTCACTTATATTTGTGTGACATCATCATTGTGTGTGTGTGTAACAGAAATTCATAAAGACTGGTTGGCATGTGTTCAGGCAAAGTGTAAGGCCAAATGAATTGTACTGATATTTTTATAATACAGCATCACATGTTGTTTTGATTTTCCAGTTTGTAACTTTACTGTTTAGTTTCAGTCTCACTGATCTCACTGTGTAATTTTCAGCTGCAGCTGTTTTTCACAGGGGTTGTTAGAGACAAAATTCACAACTTAAAGAGAGTGAATATTGTTTGACCTTCTAAAAGTCACAAGAAACACAACACCAAATGAATATTAATATTTCTGTCTGTTGGATGTGTGAATAGCCAACTTTAAACACTGTCAGAAGTGTGTTTACCGCTTGCTGCCCTGAAGTAGACAAAACCCCAGTTATTTTAAAGTTTCAACAAATACAAATTGGCCAGCTACGGCCTTGTATCTTAATCATCTTTATTCTTCTGGGAAGATGTATTTTGAGCACAGCTTAAGCTGTTAATAATATTTTATACAGTATTATTGCAATTCTAACAGACAAGGATAATGAGCTGGATCAAGATGTTAAAGCTGTTGTCTTGTAATGTAGATTTTTCTGTAGTTCACTTCACATCAAAGATGTCAATTTTTTAAAAATATTTATTAGTTTTCAGAATCTGTGTCTACAACTATTTTAACTTTAGCCTCAGTGAACCATTGCATTTTATGACAAATTAAGTATAATATTTTAGTGTTCAACGATTCTTTTACCATTTAATCAGTTTTCATGGGTTAAAATAACATCAATCACACTTTCAGTGAGGTTTGTTGTTACATGAATATATTAAAATGTTGAAATGTATGTTGACAGTTATTGGTTTCTGTATAATTGATTAAATGTTTTCAAAGAATGCAACTAAGTTTTGTCAGTAACTTTTAACTCTTCAACACTGATCAGTTTGCCAGTATTTCTTTCTACCATAAGTCTCCGGGTAAAAGCCAGTGCAGTGGTGATACAAGCAATCAGTGTTATGCAGATGATTAGGATCATGTGGAAAAAACACAGTTAAACACTTACTCATCCCAGCAGCTTGCAGCAGTCAGCACCCACTCATCGCTGAGGATGGTGCCACCGCAACGCCACTTATCGATGCCGTTAGATGTGATGTTTAGGTGAACCATCCACGGCCATTTGCCCTCTTTTGCATCCTTCCCCCCAATGATGGAGCTCTTCACCTCAGCCCCAAGCAAACCTATAGAAAGATGCAATGATGAAACTTTGTAAAAAATTATGTTTAGGTAGAAGAAGATGGTTCCATTAAGTATAAAGTTGAAAGTGTTTGACATATTTGACAAATCAGACATTGTCTATTGTTGAATCTACAGTTGAGTTACTACAGGAAGAGATGCTGTGTGAATAAGCTGCACAGATCAAACTAAAATGTCCAAATATGTTGTTTTGACAGTGAAGACTCCAAATATTGATACCATGTTTTTCTTTAGTTGGCTCTTGAGATTTTTATATTTCTTCATTTGGTGTTTCAAGAGAAACATTGGTCCACTTAAACACAGTTCTGTAAATTAACTCATTTTCTTCATCACAGTTAAGTTTGGTCATCTTTCTGCCGCTCAAACAAATGTATAAAAGAAAATATTTAAGATTGCATGTAAAACTACTGGTCACTTATTGGACTTTAAGGTGTATTCTTGTTGCAGCTTAGTTTTCAGGATTTAATGATACTTTGTATATTTTAATGTGATTATATCCATATGCTGTGGTGAATATTGTCCTAGCTGTTGAAGTTAAACTCCACTAAATGACTCATCAGTCCTTCTGGTGATATTAGAATAATTTTCTTTAGACAACTCACACTAAATCCTTTCTAATGAAATCAACACGATGCAGTTTAATTTTTAACTGAAACAGGTGTTTCAAAGTAAAGGCATCATTTCAGCAGAGTTGAGACGAACATTTTAAGAAGTGTAAAAGGTCATTCCCTCATTATTAAAGAGTGCAAAATCATGTTGTGACATTTTGACAGGAAGAGCCAGGGTTTTTAACCATCAGCTCTTAGGTTTTTTAACCAATCTGTTCTTATAACAAAAGCATTTGACTACAAACAATCCCATTGGGGAGCAATTCAACAGTAATAAATTAATAGCTAATTATATGACAACAATGAAATTGTGGAAAACACACTGACACCAGTAAAGAAGCAGCACCAGGAATACATCAAATAAAACTATGTCCATGAGTCTGTGGCCCATACAAACTAGACATTTTTAGATGAACTCTAATAAGAATGTTTAATGTTTGGCCTCCACTGCCAACTTAACTGAATCCAAATAAGAATGAAGACATTGGTCAAAGTGTACACTGAATGTCTTTCTCACCTGATATGTTGTAGATCAGGACCAGCACAGTCAGTAGTTTGCAGAAAGCCATGGCTGTGATGGAGTGAGGCAGTGCCCCTAAGCTTTATACACACCGCTGGAGAGATAGAATCAGTTTCTAATCAGCACTAACCGCCTTCTCTTTCCTCTCAAATCAGAAGTGGAAAAGTACATTTACTAAATTACGAAATTTCAAATACATTTACTTTGCTTGAGTATTTTCATTTTGTAAGGATTTATATTTTTGCTACACAACATTTCAAAGAGAAATATTGTGCTTTTACATTACATTTACATTTTTAATTAAGCAGACACTTTTATCCAAAGTGACTGAAATATGAGACTGATACAACACAAGCAGGGAAGTAGTCAGGAGACAACAACATGAGCTAGTGCCATAAAGCTTCAGTTTGGTTCCAATAGGACAAAGATGTCAACAGGCAGTGCAACAAGGTGATGATTAGAATGCATAGATTGCATAGAAACATTTTTTCACTACCTGCAGTCCATCGAGTGTAGAGGTGTCTGTTAGAGTTGTTGTTCCACCACTGGGAACTACAAAGGAGAAGAGTCTAGCTAGTGACTTAGGGCCCTGTTGTGTTGGTTTAGACCTTAATTAGGGAGCTCACATAGGCAGGAGCCATTTTAGTTGCTCTTTTTGAAGCATTTGTCAGGCTTTTGAAGTTGATGTGGGCAGCAACTGGGAGCCAGTGGAGGGATATCAACAGCGCGGTGACATGTGCTGTTTTGGATTGATTGAAGACCAGACATGCTGTTGCGTTCTAGATCATCTGCAGAGGTTTAAGTGTACATGCAGGGAGGCCTGCCGGTAAGGAGTTGCAGTAGTTGATGCATGATATTATGAGAGCCTGTTCCAGGAGTTGTGCTGCAAACCCAGATAGGTAGGGTTGGATCTTCCTGATGTTGTACAGGGTGAATTGACATAGGCTCAAGCGGTTGAGGCCACATGAACCTTAAAGGTTAGTTGGTCATCAGTCACAACACCCAAGTTCTGGGTAGACTCAAGTCAGGTTGATTCAAGCTGGATGTTCATATTTTGTTGTATGGAAGGACTGGCTGGCATGACAAGGAGCTTGGTCTTAGAGAGGTTAAGCTGAAGTTGGCGTTCTTTCATATATCGGCAAGGCATAAAGTGATCCTAGCTGGGACTGTGTGTGTCAGCATAGCAGTGGTATGAGAAACCACGGGAGTGGATGAGTGCACCAAGTGATGTGGTGTATAATGAGAAAAGAAGGGGACCAAGCACTGACCCTTGAGGAACCCCTGTGGATTAGTCGTGCAGTTTGGACACTTCTCCCCTCTGAGATACTCTCAAATATCTCCCTGACAGGAAGAACATGAACCAGCAGAGGGCGGATCATGAGATACCAAGTTCAGTGAGTGTGGGGAGGAGTTGGTGGTTAATTTTATCAAAGGCAGTGGATAAGTCCAGGAGCAAAAGGGCTAAGACCTGACCAGCAGCTCCAGCTGAGCACAGTGATACTAAAACTGACAGTGGTGCAGTCTCGGTAGAGACTGCTTAAATCTGGACTGATTTGGGTCATACAGGTTGCTGATAGAAAGGAATTCATAGACTTTGTTAAAGCCTGTGCGCTCAATTAATCTTTACAGGAAGGGTAGGAATGAAACTGGTCTTTAGTTTTCAACCGGAGCTGGGTTGAGTGTAGGTGTATTGAGCATAGAGGTGACTTGAGCTTTCTTCAATGTGGTTGGAAAACACCTGTTATAAGTGAGGAGTTGATGATGTGTGTGACTGCAGAGTTAAGTGTGGGTGAGATGTTCTGTAGCAGGTTGGATGATACTGAGTCCAGTGAACAGGTAGTGGGATGGGCTGTTGACATATTTTATATTCATCTAAGACTTGTAGCAATTTAATCAATAAGATTATAGATTCACGACATTGGCTTTTTAAATATGACTCACTGAATAATTATACTAGAGTATTTTGGTCAAAAGGAACAGCTCATTTGAAAAGAGATTTTTAAAGAAAACTGATATTATGAAGGATATTCTGGCTCTCCTGCCTGTCCTGATACCAATACAAATACAAGAAATTCAAAATTATTTTGTTATCGTTGTGATTCTCTAATTGTGTTGTTTGATTTAGTCTATCTGCTGTTCAGACTGTTTTGTAGGCTTCTATATATTTTTACATAACCCTTCATTTGAACCTTCCCTATTTGAGAGTAATGAACATTATATAAACACTCAATGAATCATTTATAACACACTATAATGCATTTGTAAAACTTTAGAACCAAACATGAAGACATTTTAAAGTTTTGATTATTGTCACATGTATTTTCTGTGTTGATTTGTCGACTATTAGAATTCCTCTCATGAAGCGTCTGTAACTGATGTATAAACATTTAGTGTAAACTTGATAACAGTATACTGTGACTGTACACACAAACTATTTATTAACAACTTTTATTCACTTTTAAATGTTAATAAATAATCATTCGCACTTTAAAATAGTTTGTAAATATGTTCAAAACTCAGGAATACATAAAATGAGTTATCATTATTCTGTTAAACCATTATTGAGCACTAAGTGTTTATATCCTGCTTATAAATGTGAAATATGGGTTTTAAATGCCTTCATGACAACTACACAAACTCCATTTACTGTGGAAGACCATGAGCTGCAGTTAAAAGCCTTAGGAATCCTGGTAAGACAACCATGAGTGAAGATGATTGACATGACATCTGAAGTGCAGAATAAATAAAGTGATAAATGGCAGTGTAAGCCAGTATTAGACATAAAGTGAAAGAAGTGCTGACTGTGAAATGACAGTCAATAGAGATGCATCATCAGTATAGTGTCAGTCTAGACACTCTGTGTAAGTAACTTGATCCCTTTAAGCACATAGCTGATCTACAGAACACATGGCAGCTTCAATATATTTTGCCCAGAGACAGAGAAACCAACTAGGAGTCTGAAACTCGCTATAAAGCTGCATAAAGCTGAGGAGAGCTGCAGAGTTGCTGATAATTCTCTGTAGGTTCATCACTACTAGTGACACTTCTCACATCACACATTGTCATTTCATACATTATAGCTGCTTTAAAACAACCCTGTGGAGTCTTTGACCACTACTAGTGCTTTGGAGCAATTTTCTATGAGTGCTGCCTTCAGGGCCTCTGAACAAATGGATTTTGAACTGTTGTCATGTCATCTCCATGACAACTACACAAACTCCATTTGCTGTGGAAGACCATGAGCTGCAGTTAAAAGCTCTTGAAAGCCTGGTAAGACTACCTTGAGTGAAGATGATTCTGTCAAACATTCAATTGTTGTTTATACATTTCACTGATAAGCAAACATGTCAAAATATCATTGACACTAGATGAGAGATCACCAAAGTCATAATGACTCATGAATGTCCAACCTATCCTAGAATTATTGAGATATTTTAGTCTGTAGTGATGGATTGACTAATCAGACGTCCAATGTTCGAGTCAAGCTGCCAGCAAGGACAACAAATCAGATTTAAAAAATGTCACTAAGAAAAAGCTGATTAATTTCAGAGCTTTTCTCATGTGTGTTTAAAGTGTTTTCATTTCAGGGAAATACATCCAGCTGTTCTGAAAACATCTGAAAATTGAATAAAAAATGGCATCTCATCTTGAGATGAATTCTGCAGGACACATGAAGTAAAAAAAACAAACATGTAGTTGAGGATACATGTGTGAGAGGAAGGGTTAGTGTGTTTGTTGAGGAGTGGAAGGGTGTGTACTGTGTTTAGATTAAAATGTGTGTTTTTGTGAATATGCCCAAAGCATGTGGACTGTGTTTATCACTAGAAAGTAATACAGTGTGCCATCTGACTGTGCTGAACTTACTCCACAAGGGTTTGAACAGAAAGAAAAAAGACACTGAAAGTGATGCTTAAAAGCTTTAATGCAAAGAATCTAGTTGAGGAAAGCAGAGTACATGTCATCCAGTGTAAAGGACTGCATGGACTGACAGAACAATCCAAGAAAAAGTAGAAAGAGTAAGGCGGGTTGTCTGGTGAGTCGACTGGACAGCTTCAGCTTCTGGCAAATTTAGACCTCAGCTGAAGCTTCCTCGCCGAGGTAGACTTTACGTCTGATGAAGTCCAGATATTTGGACACTCTGGTGTAGACGCCACGGTGCTTATTGTCACCACAGCTATCATAACTCAGGATGCCCACCTGCACAAAGCGATCGTCAACACGACACATCAGTGGGCCACCTTCATCCCCCTGAAGAACACAACGTTGTGTAAGTGATTGATTCAGTGTGTGGTTTACCTTTTTGTAAAAACATCAGTTACTGTCATGTCAGATTCACTGTCAGCGGCCCACATTCAGCATCTAAGATTGATTTTATGATGAGAATTGTACTTATATCTCAAATGACTTAAATAGTAAAACTCACAGTGCAGGTGTCCCTGCCTCCTGCACACAGCTCTTTAGAGGTCATCCAAGAATTCTCCCTTTTACAACTTTCATCACTGGAGATTTTAATCTTCAGCTCCTGAAGGGTTTCTGGACCCGGCAGTGGTTCTGCAAGGACACATACAGAATAAGTGATATAATGATGTAGTTTAGTGATCAAGGTCAGACCTGTATTTGTGGCTGGATGTTTCAATGTTTTTCTGTCTATGGTAAACTAAGCCATGAGAGAGGAGATCATATCATTCATATTGGGGAGGGTCATATCATAGTAGGGTCCATGGTCCATATTAACAAGCCATTTTGCCAGTTAGGAGCCCACACAGCTGCACTAGCTGCTCAGGGTTGTTTGGGCTGAGCACTGCTGGGACTTACATGACACATTAAACTACATTCAATTTTACCTTCCAAATAAGTGAAACAAAACTAACAGGAGAGAGAGGGAGATTGCAATAATTCAAAAAATATATATAGAAAAATCTCACAACTAAACTCCGTACACACCTACAGTCCTGAGAGAAGCCTAATCAGGTCAAATAAGTGAAAACACCTGTGGAGCCCTAAATTCTCTATCAAACACTGTATAGTTAGATGAGAAGAACATATTAATACATTATATGTCATTTGTTTAGTCTGTATAAAAAACAGTTTAGGCCACCTACTTGATGTGCAAAACTTACCATCTTTTCCAATGTAACCCCAGCCAGCGATCCAACAGTCAGATGATGCATCAAAGTTGTCACCGGCTTTAGGCAGATCCACCCTTTCAGCCACGTCGTTAGCCAATGATTTATTCAGCCAGACCAGGGCGATGTTGTTGTGATTGCCACCATCAAAGGATGGGTAGTAATCATGTTTGATGACAGTTTTTACACCAATGTAACGAGCGCCCGTGTGCAGCTCGTATGAGCCGACTCGAACAAATGATCGACGGAGGCTAGGTTTACGCTTCCTGGCAACACAAACATACATATACTGCATTAGTTATCCTACATTTATTGATGACTCTCCATTATGTACATATACATTAACACACACAACACACTTTTATTCCACTATGTAGGTGGGTTCTGCAAAATATTTTTAAGCATTGCCTTGTTTTTCTATTGGACTGGATGAAACCAATAATGATTATATATCTACTTGTTATTGAAGAGTCACTTATATTTGTGTGACATCATCATTGTGTGTGTGTAACAGAAATTCATAAAGACTGGTTGGCATGTGTTCAGGCAAAGTGTAAGGCCAAATGAATTGTACTGATATTTTTATAATACAGCATCACATTTTGTTAGGCTGTTCTGATACTAGGATCAATATATTCATATTGACTATGGATCAGCTGCAGATAATGTGAAGTCGATTACTCATAGTGATGAACCCACAGAAAATCATCATCTGACTCTGCAGTTTCCTTCAACTTGATGGAAGTCATCGTTTTGATTTTCCAGTTTGTAACTTTACTGTTTAGTTTCAGTCTCACTGATCTCACTGTGTAATTTTCAGCTGCGGCATATTTTTCAGTTGTTAGAGACAAAATTCACAAGTAGACGAAGCCCCAGTTATTTTAAAGTTTCAACAAATACAAATTGGCCAGCTACGGCCTTGTATCTTAATCATCTTTATTTTTCTGGGAAGATGTATTTTGAGTTCAGCTATTTTATATAGTATTAAGTATTATTGCAATACTAACAGACAAGGATAATGAGCTGGATCAAGATGTTAAAGCTGTTGTCTTGTAATGTAGATTTTTCTGTAGTTCACTTCACATCAAAGATGTCAATTTATTAAAATATTTATTAGTTTTCAGAATCTGTGTCTACAACTATTTTAACTTTAGCCTCACTGAAGCATTGTATTTAATGACAAATTATTTATAATATTTTAGTGTTCAAAGATTCTTTTACCATTTAATCAGTTTTCATGGGTTAAAATAACATCAATCACACTTTCAGTGAGGTTTGTTGTTACATGAATTATATTAAAATGTTAAAATGTATGTTGACAGTTATTGGTTTCTAATTATATAATCAATATAACTGATTAAATGTTTTCAAAGAATGCAACTAAGTTTTGTCAGTAACTTTTAACTCTTCAACACTGATCAGTTTGCCAGTATTTCTTTCTACCATAAGTCTCCGGGTAAAAGCCAGTGCAGTGGTGATACAAGCAATCAGTGTTATGCAGATGATTAGGATCATGTGGAAAAAACACAGTTTAACACTTACTCATCCCAGCAGCTTGCAGCAGTCAGCACCCACTCATCGCCGAGGACGGTGCCACCGCAACGCCAGTTATCGATGCCGTTAGATGTGATGTTTAGGTGAACCATCCACGGCCATTTGCTCCTTTCAGCATCCTTCCCCCCAATGATGGAGCTCTTCACCCCAGCCCCAAGCAAACCTATAGAAAGATGCAATGATGAAACTTTGTAACAGTTATGTTGAGGTAGAGGTATTGAGATGGTTACATTAAATATAACGTTGAAAGTGTCTTTGGTTGAATCTACAGTTACTACAGGAAGAGATGCTGTGTGAATAAGCTGCACAGATCAAGCTAAAATGTCCAGATATGTTGTTTTGACAGTGAAGACTCCAAATATTTGTTTTTTTTTAGTTGGCTCTTGAGAGTTTCGAATTTCTTTATTTGGTGTTTCAAGAGAAACTTTAGTCCACTTTAACACAGTTCTGTAAATTAACTCATTTTCTTCATCACAGTTTAGTTTGATCATCTTTCTGCCGCTCAAACAAATGTATAAAAGAAAATATTTAAGATTGCATGTAAAACTACTGGTCACTTATTGGACTTTAAGGTGTATTCTTGTTGCAGCTTAGTTTTCAGGATTTAATGGTACTTTGTGTATTTTAATGTGATTATATCCATATGCTGTGGTGAATATTTCCCTGGCTGTTGAAGTTCAACTCCACTAAATGGACTCATCAGTCCTTCTGGTGATATTAGAATAATTTTCTTTAGACAACTCACACTAAATCCTTTCTAATGAAATCAACACGATGCAGTTTAATTTTTAACTGAAACAGTTGTTTCAAAGTAAAGGCATCATTTCAGCAGAGTTGAGATGAACATTGCAAAATTACAAGTGCAAAATTCAATAAAATTTAATTCTCTCATTATTAAAGAGTGCAATATCATGTTGTGACATTTTGGTAGGAGGAGCCAGGGTTTTTAACCATCAACTCTTTTTTAACCAATCTGTTCTCATAACAAAAGCATTTGACTACAAACATTCACATTGGGGAGCAAGTCAACAATCAAATGAAATTATGGAAAACACAATGACACCAGTAAAGAAGCAGCACCAGGAATACATCAAATAAAACTATGTCCATGAGTCTGTGGCCCTGGTGCATGCTGGGAGAATTACCTATATGCCTACCTCAGGATGTTACAATAGAGACATACAAACACATTTTTTAGATTTACTCTAATAAGAATCTGAATCCAAACAAGAATGAAGACATTGGTCAAAATGTACACTGAATGTCTTTCTCACCTGATATGTTGTGGATCAGGACCAGCACAGTCAGTACTTTGCAGAAAGCCATGGCTGTGATGGAGTGAGCCAGTGACCCTAAGTTTTATACACACAGCTGGAGAGATGAAATCAGTTTCTAATCAGCACTAACCGCCTTCTCTTTCCTCTCAAACCAGAAGTGTAAAAGTACATTTACTAAATTACTGTCAAGTAGAAATTTCAAATAAACGTACTTTGCTTGAGTATTTTCATTTTGTAAGGATTTACATTTTTGCTTTCAGAGATAAATATTGTGCTTTTAATACATTTCATATTCATCTCAGACTTATAGCATTTTATTTAACAAGGTAATAGATTCAAAACATCGGCTCTTTAAATATGACTCACTGAATAATTAAACTAAAAAAGGATTTTGGTCAAAAGGAACAGCTGAATTCACTATTTCGCTCATTTAAAAGCAGCTTTTTACAGTACACTTCTGGCTTTCCTGTCTGTCCTGATCCCAATATTAATACTTTTTAATTATTTTGTTACCATAATGTTTCTCTAATTGTATTGTTTGATTTAGTCTATCTGCTGTTCAGACTGTTTTGTAGGCTACTATATTTTGTTGCATAAACCTTTATTTCAGCCACAAGCCACAAAGTTGAACAGATCTAAATCTGGAGCAATGCCAAAAAAAGCAGTCAGAGGATTGGGGTCAATTATATGATGAAGGGTCTCAATCATTGTAACTTAATAACTAATTATATGTAATATATATAATTATATAAATTAAATTATGGAAAACACACTGACATATGTAACGAAGTTGCACCAGGAATACATCAAATAAAACTATGTCCATGAGTCTGTGGCCCTGGTGCATGCTGGGAGGATTCCCTACATGCCTACCTCAGGATGCTACAATAGAGACATACAAACTACACATTTTTAGATTAACTCTAATAAGAATGTTTAATGTTTGGCCTCCACTGCCAACTTAATAGATCCGAATAAGAATGAAGACATTGGTCATTGGTATTATTTAATTTAGTCTATCTGCTGTTCAGAATGTTTTGTAGGCTGCCCTGGGACCCCAGGATTTTTATTTAAAACAATAGATTCAGTCATCACACCCTCCCCTTGTCATTTTATTGATGCATCACAAGAAATGTGAACATTTTTAAAAATTTTTAGTGATAAGGTCATGGAAATAAGGCAACAAATCCCAGCCCATGTTTTACATACCAGCAGGGATATCAATTGTCATTTTACTCATTTTAATCCTGTTTCACTGTCATTTTTATTTGATATTATAGCCCATATGAAGTCCACCACGTGCAGTCTTGATGCTATTCCCCATGAAATTTCTCAAAGAAGTTATTGACACAGCTGGCCCCGGTATTTTATTGATTATCAACTGCTCCCTCATATATGGATTTTTCCTTCTTTTTTTAAACATGCTGTTGTGCAACCCCTTTTAAAGAAACCCAACCTTGATCTCTCTGTTTTTAATAATTTTAGACCAATTTCTAAACTTCCCTTTTGGAGCAAAGTCTTACAGAAGGTTGTTTCAACCCAACTTTTAGCTTTTATGTGTCAAAACAATATCTTTGAGAAATTTCAGTCTGGTTTTAGAGCCTTTCATAGCACAGAAACTGCCTTCTCAAGGTTAGATTTAAGTGCTGCTTTTGACACAGTAGACCACACTATTTTAATTGACCGTCTTAAAACCTGGGTGGGCATCAAGGACACTGCAGTTGATTGGTTTTATTCTCACCTTTTAGAAAGAACCTTCTTGGTCACCGTTGGTAATTTTACTTCCTCCACAGCCTACATTACCAGTGGTGTACCACAAGGTTCAATTTTAGGTCCAATTTCATCTTCTATCTATATGCTTCCGCTTGGCCAAATCTCTCAGCAACACAACATTTCTTTTAATTGCTATGCAGACGACACATAGATGTACCTTCCTCTGAGACCCAGTGACCCAAGAAGCCTAGCTGCTGCTGTAGATTGTCTCAGTGATGTCAACTGTTGGATGGCACTTCAACTCAACAATTCAAAAACAGAAGTCATCCTGTTCAGTCCCCCTAATCCAAAAAACCCCATCAGTCTTGGTCCCCTCTCCACCTACATGTAGCCCACTGCTACTTGGAGTGCTGTTTGATTCTGGTTTAAATTTCAAACCACACATTAACAAAGTTGTCCAGTCCTGCTTCTTCCAAATCAGAACAATTTCCAGAATCAAGCCAATGCTCTATCATTCCAATCTCGAAAAAATCATCCACGCTCTCATTTTCTCCAGATTAGATTACTGTAACTCCATCCTTTCCGGCATAACACAAAAATCCATGTTCCGCCTCCAACTAGTTCAGAATGCAGTAGCTTGGCTTCTTACTGGTTTTAACAGACAACGTCACATCACACCGATTCTGGCTTCTCTCCATTGGCTCCCTGTTTGTTTTAGAATTGATTTTAAGATTTTACTGATCACTTTTAAAGCATGTCTTGGTCTGGTTCCAAGCTAGATAACGGATATGCTGACCCCCTACAAGTCAGCGCGCAGCCTTAGGTGGTGGTGGGCCCTTCTGGTTGTTCCAAAGTCGAGGCTTAAATCTAAAGGTGACCAAGCTTTTTCCATCAGAGCCCCTCAAATTTGGAACGACCTGCCTGAGGAGATAAGGCTCGCAGATTCAGTAACTTCTTTTAAATCACTTCTAAAAACCCATTTCTACAGACTTCCTTTTATGTAATGTTGTCTTTTGATCATATTTCTTTTACCCTTTTTAAAAATTTCCATCTTTCTTTTAAACTTTTTATCATTTCTTTACTGTCTCTCTTTGTCTCTGACCACCATCTTCTTAAGGTCAGATCTGTTGTTGTTTTCTGTTTCATGTCTTTGCTTTGCATTGTTCTGCTTTTGCTTTTGTTTTTAAAAGGTGCTATATAAATAAAGACATTATTATTATTATTATTATTATTATATATTGTTGCATAAGCCTTTATTTCAACCTTCCCTATTTGAGCGTAATGAACATTATATAAACACTCAATGAATAATGTATAACACATTATAATGCATTTGTAAAACTGTAGAACCAAACATGAAGACGTTTTAAAGTTTTGATTATTGTTACATGTATTTTCTGTGTTGATTTGTCAACTAGTAGAATTACTCTCTGTAAATGATGTATTAACAGTTAGTGAAAGCTTGATAACAGTATACTGTGACTGTACACACACAAACTATTTACTAATAGCATTTATTCACTTTTTAATGTTAATAAATTATCATTCACACTTTAAAATAGTTTGTAAATGTGTTCGAATTTTTTCATTATTCTGTTCAACCATTGGTGTGTATTAAGTGTTTATATCCTACTTATAAATGTTAAATATAGGTTTAAAATGACCCGAAAGGCACACGTGATGCTGAAAGTAGGAACAGTGAAGGGACTTCTGCTTTTAACCAGCTGTAGACACAGATCGTTTAAAGATCTGGTCTTTTAAATATCACAGCCACCTCACTCACTGTATGAGTTAAATTCCCAGCTATAGAGTGTCTCCTGAAAAAAAAGTGTCTCTCGTCACCGAACGGGAACCGACCGGGTTTGGCTTTGTTTCTGCGGGGAGTCATTTGTGTGAAACACCGCGTTTCGTTTAACGTCGTCAAAGTTTATAAACTATATCAGCCGCAGTCATGAGAAATATAACCTAGCATGTAAGTTGCTGTGAATTTGCCGTCGGTGTCAGCATTAACGCAGTCTACGATGTCTCCTGAGTGTGTCAGCAGTTTTAAATGTTAGCCTGTTAGTTCTCTTATTTAGCCTGTTAGCTGGGTCTGCTTTTATTCAGCCTGTGCAGATTTGTAAACATGGAGCAGACAGCCAGCGTCAACGCAGATCCTACTCAAAGCTCCGACAGTAATGGTGAGTCCGACATTTGTCAGTTGTTTGTTTGAATTGACTCATAAACATACAGTCCTAAAAAATACAAATGTTATACAAATGTTAATGTTTTAGTTGAGTTGCTCTTGTTTATCTGTTATTTACAGGTCGTTGGCGCAACTGGACTGGCTTTTGGTAAGTTTCTATTTTATAAAACCGCTGACTGAAGGTGGGTTTTCCTTTACACATATGTGTTATCAACTCTACTATAGATTAATTACCACATCTACATCTGAAGTGTAGAATAAATAAAGTGACAAATGGCAGTGTCAGCCACTACGGGCCTGGTTCAGAAAGCGGGTTTAGTGAAAACTCTGAGTTTGTTCACGGTGAGATGAGGAAAACTCTGGGTTTTCAGTTTCGGAGAGAGTTAACTTAAACTTGGGGTCAGTTACCGCAGTAACTGACTGTGAAGCTAACCTGTCTGCTGGCAGGTTTTCTTCAACAAACCCTGTCTCCTCCCTCTTACCAGAGCCAGACACACTGTTTCATTTCCTCATTCATTCAGTCCGTATTAAAGCATAAAGTGGAAGTTTACGGCCTGTCACAATCTACATCCTGGTTGAATATTAATTTAGTTACTCAGGAAAAGTTACCGCTTTCATGTGCATCAGTCATTTCTCTGAACAACGTGAAATCAGCGCCAGCTCAGAATAAAACTGACAGCTGTCGGCTTGTCAGAGCAGCTCTCGCACTGAAATCTTTATTGTACATAATGTGTCATCTCAGTTTAAATTTGAAGTATCGGGAAGAAGCTTTAGACACGTGAGATCAATGGATAAGACTAAAGACCCAGCTCTTTCTCAGACACCTCTGCACTTGATGCACAACAACAAATGCTTCTATGCACTCTAATCATTGCCTGTTGGGCCCAAACTGAAGCTTTATGGCACTTGGTCATGTTGTTGTCTCCTGACTAGATTCCTGCTCATATGTCACTTTAGATAAAAGCGTCTCCTAAATGAAAAATGTAAATGTATTAGACATAAAGGGAAAGTAGTGCTGACTGTGGAACGACAGTCAATACTAATGAAGCTCACAGCTTCCTCATAGTGTTGCCTTATTGTTGCAGTGTAGCATGTCCATACTTTTATGTTCACTCTCAGACAAACAGAAAGGTACAGAAACCCTCTGTTTGATTTATAGTGAAGAAATGAAAGCTTATTTGCAACCACTGACAACTTCAACACAGAAGTAAATCAAATTCTTGTTTTTCCCAAAAAGGCTTTACTTTAAAGTGAACCAATGTAACTGTGGCCAGAAGTAACAAATACAGGATAAATGATGCTAAATGCTAAAATGTATTGACAGTTAACTGGCTCAGTAATGTCACACAGCAATATCTATCTATAGTTAGCTATCATTAGCAACCATCAGTGACTGGTCATACCAGACCAAGTGAGGCTGGAGCAACAAAAAGTTTATTGAATTGAACAAAAGTGAGTTTTATTGCCGGTGAATTCAAGTGAACATATGTTTGAGGGAAAATGTGTCATTTCTTTTGTCAGAGGTTACATAGTCTAACTTAAAATATTGAAATAATATTAAAGAAATATGCAGTGACATAAGGAGGGAAATGAAATTAGTCACAAATAGTTAGCTGGTGCAATTAGAAAAATAGCTCCTAGGCAGCTCCACCAAAATTTCACGAGGGACTGCTGAATTATTTTAGGTGAAAGTGCTAATGAGCGCTACGTGCAGGAAAGATAGAAGTGAGATTTGCATTACAACTAAACCATTAGAGCTCAGTATTGAACCTTAATACTTTTTGAGACCGAAAAAGGTCAGTAGAATCAGTCAATCAAGTAGTGAAAGTTACCATTGAATTATTAGTTTACGTGTTTATTTCCCATTTTCCTAATCTGACTCATATTTTCAAATGTTTTTTTATTAAGGAGAAGACAACATTGGACACTGATGCACTGAGAAATTTGAAATATTAAGCTAAATTTAAAAGATTGATAAGATATATGTATAACTGTTTATATTACACAATAAATCTTATGTATTATTTCATATTCATTCTAAATACTGTAGCAATAAAAATATGTTTTTGAAAATTGAGCTGGCAACATGGTTACATAAAGCTTAACTTTTTGAAATGTAGGATTTAGATCCACACTTCTATTGGCATAATGGTGTCACAGAAAAAGCTCTCAGTATGTGGCTCAGTTGTCAGCTATTGATGTATCTGATTGTGCTTAGCCGCTATTAATGACCCCTCTCTCTGATTATCTCCTCAGGCTCCTCGGATTGTGCAACAACTTTGCGTACGTGGTAATGCTGAGCGCCGCCCATGACATCCTTAAAAAACAACAGTCAGAAAATGTCACAACGCCCGTAAGAAAGCACTTTTATTTTTCTATTTTGTATTTGCAGTCACACTTCATATTGCAAAGAATTTGAAAACTATATCAATATAAAACTATAATTCAGATCATTCATTTTCACCTGTTCCTTTTTTTTTTTTAAATTCTAGACTTCAACAATCACGTTTGCTGTGGACTTCCAAGGTGGGAACAGTAGCAACAGTAGCCGCTATGACTGCAACCCTGTCTCTACTGCGGTAAATGGACATTTATTACAAATCACACAACACTGGATGACCTTAACCAGTGTTTCTCAGTCAAGTGAATGGGGAAAGTGTGTCCAGACTTTTGATTGGTACTGTACATGTATATACAAAGTGAGACTTTAAGAGAGAAACTCATCCAATACACAAAAATAAGGCGTTGAAACACACATACAGAAAATGTTAATATAACAACACAACATACAAACCATACATGTGTCAACAAACACAGCGACTCCCAGACTTCTTTGTCTGACATACCTCCACAGAACTATCAGATAAGCTCAAGTAACCTTCATTGACCCCACTGGTCATATTCTAACCTTTTTCATTTCAGCTGACTTTTAAGTAATGTTACACTAAAGTTGTTTTGTTAAGTTTGCATTTGTAGCTGGACCTTTAAACCATTAAATTTTTTTTAGCAAGCTATCTCAACTGTTTATCTGTTAATTTTAGTTAACTACATAATTCACATTATATTATTTCACATTACTTTTATCCTTTTATCTAACATATATATATATATACCATATATCTGGTACTTTTACCTATGCTAATCATTTCAGTCTCTCTGCTCGTAACACATGGCTTTAAGGTGTTACAGCTGACTCAAGGTGGTGGGAGGTGTGTACTGTGCAGTCGACGTAGCTGGCAGCTCATTGGTTATCGTGACAATCAATAGAATAAAGCTGAGCATCACACTGAATTGTAGTTCTATTTGGATTTTTATTTTTCTCACAAACACAAATATGTGGATATATTTTTTTTTTCAAATTTTTTGAAATTAGTGAAGCCACTCATACAGTCTTTCCATGCACCACCTGGCAAGTATGTATATGAGAGTATACTGCCTGAGTAGCTGCTGTATTGTAACTCAACAATCCCTCTTGAGGCAACAATGAAAATTCTTCTTGGAAATTTTTGAAACAAATATTTTTTTGTTCAAAATTTGCTAATTGTATTTAAATGTGCAGTGTGTAGGATTTAGTGGCATCTAGCAGTGAGGTTGCAGATAGCCCCTACCCTGACCTTACCATTCCAAGTACATGGGAGAACATACAGTGGCCTCAAACGATGCAAAAGGTCTTCTCTAGAGCCAGTGTTTGTCCGTTCTGGGCTACTGTAGAAACATGGCGGGCTCCGTGGAAGTGGACCCGCTCCTTATGTAGATATAAAGGGCTCGTTCTAAGCTAACACACAACGATTCTTATCTTCAGGTGATTATACACTCATATAAACATACTTGTGAATATTATATTTCGTATTTCTGCCAAGCTCGATCCGCTAGCTGCCACTAAATTCTACACACTGGACCTTTAGAATATAACGATTTAAAGAGGATCACACTCTTCAATGACAAACTCTCTCTGATTCTGATGGTTTTCTCCTCAGGCTGTGCTGTTAGCCGACATCCTCCCAACACTCCTCATCAAGCTGTTCGCTCCCTTTATAATCCACAAACTGCCTTATGGGTAAGACGATGGCCGTCACCTCCAACTGTGTTTATAAAAATCCTCAGTGTGGACCTTTTATTCCTCTGGCTTTGACCACAGCTCACCAACATTTGATTTAAATCAAGGCCATCAGTGAAATAGAAGAATAATTTCTCAAAATTGTGCAGCTTTCAGTATTTTCTCTCTCTTAAGTGTTGGTTCACCTTAACAAGAAAAAACACTTTCTCATTTACTTCTAGTGTTCTCTGAGCACACACACACGGATAGTTTGTATGTAGCGGTTACCACATACATGAATCTTAATTAGTTCATTTCAAATTTTGGCTAAAGCCCTCATTTCCGTTAACTGCAGAGAGAGTCAGGCCTTTAACAAGTTCATGTTAGAGGCAGAACTTCCTTATTTCTCCTGTTCCCCAGTTAATGCACACTCACTCTGCTGCTTTCGCTCTCTTTTCTAGCTACAGGTGGTCTGTGCCTCCCAGCAGCTCAGTGTCCATAATCTCTGTTTTCCGGTGTGCTGTCACTGTAAACAATGTGTCAAGTTTCATCTAAACCCTTAACAACGGGTGGAGAAATGAGCAGAGCCATTACAACACGGATAATGTTTCCCTCTCAGCCTTTATTTGCTCATGCTCAAATAACCCTCAGCCATCGTTTGAATAGCAGTTTTCGGCAGGCCAGCAGAATTTTACTCTCTGAACGTTACTGTAGGAATTGTAACCATTTATATACATAACCTTCCAGTTTTAGTTAAAAGAAAGAACTTGAAGAAGTGAACATAAAGTTAAATAAAGTTATTAATGACTGTCTGAAGTCAAACACTTCTTTCCAAGTGATGTTCTATCAGGCCCGCGCAGCAGCTCTCTGGGGGTTTTGTCTTCAGTCTTTAGCAATACAACATCATCATCATCATGGGTTGCTTAAGATCAGGTAGCTGAGCAAAAGGGATATTGTTGTGCAAATAAAAATGTGCTCCTTTTGATTTTTATTTCTTTTTTCGTACATGATCATTGTATCTAATTCTTGCTTTTAATTGTAGTTTCCGAGTGTTGTTCTGCGTCACCATGGCAGCGACAAGTTTCCTCCTGGTATCCTTCTCTTCAACTGCATGGATGAGCATTCTAGGTAATGTCGTGACAGCTAACACAACTATTATTAATCTTAGTTATAGCTTTTATCATCATTGGTGGTTGAGCTCGAGCCTCTGGTGTCGGGCTTCTGATGTGGGGTTAGATACGGCGTAAGATCTCCTCGGTTTCATTTCCTGTCATCTTATCTCAGCGGTTGCAGCTGCAGTTGTTTCACAGAAATGTGATAACGGTTTTAGTCATATCATGGAAACAGAAATAGAAATATTTATCAGCTTGCTAAGACGAATCGATGACCTGATGTCCAAGTTCATGTTTTAACCTAAATTCATTTTTATACATGCTCTTCTCAGAAGTTGAAATGAACCCTCTTTGCAGCCTCAGGGGCAAAAACGAGCTGTAGCGGCCTGTTTACAACCCTGTTGCTCCCACTATGTGCACTGTGTATATGTAAGTTATGAATTAATTTAGACAATAACAGTGTCACCATAAAGGATAGGTTCACATTTTTTCAAGTCTTTCTTAAAACAACACCACATGCCCATGTGTACATTGAAAGTTGTTGGTCGCTGCAGTTGTTCCTCTTGTCCATACCGGCTGTGAATAAATCCCTTCCTAAAGAGACGAGGGACACAATCCTCGTCCTTGGATGATACCATGTAGAGGCAATATTATACTAAATGCACAGTAACTTTGGAAGATTATTATTATTATTATTGTTTTAAGATAGACATGAAAAAATGGGAGCCTATCCTTAAAGGCCCAGTTTATATTTTGCTTCAATGGTGCACACAGCGTTAACAAACACATTCATTATTATTATTCAAATTACCATGGACCGATTACCACACAGTGAAACTAAAGCTAAACCTACCTTTTCTTTTTATCCATTTGGCTTAATCTGACACGTTTTTATCTAATAAATAAATGAATAAAATAAAGTAAGCCTGAGCCACCTCTGTGGTCCTGATAGGTGTATGGCCCTGGGGCAGTTGTCTGCAGCTTTTGAGATCAGGTCACTCAGGAAAATCTGGTGTCAGGCGAGCAGACAGACAAATGACAATGCACAAAATCCCCTTTGATGTTTTCTAAAAAAGACGACACTGGGACCCATTCACAGGCCAAGGCAGATGAGCTCCTGTGGCTCGGTCACTTCTTTGGCTCTGCTAGATACGGACTGAAAATGCTCAAACAGTAGAGGGTGAATGCAGGGCCAGTGCAGCCTCATGGTTTCTTTGAATAAATACAGCCAGCATTGTTGACATTTGTATTAAAATCGACGATAAGTATCATCATTTTGAGTTGACGTGATCCATGAGGAAACTGAAAGTAAAAAAAAAAGGCCCTGCTAAGTGATACTGAGGTCAAATGGCAGCGTCAAAATGTGATTCTTCTTCCCTGTCAAACAAAAGGATCAGTGTGTCATTACTGATTATTACTTCTCTGTGTTTCATCAACATTTTAAAGGTACTTCTTTCACTCAGATTACCTCTCTACCACTGTGTTTGTAGGAGTGATCTTTGCCAGTATCAGCTCTGGACTGGGAGAACTGTCCTTCCTGTCGCTCACTGTCTTCTTCAGCAGGTAAACAGGAGCTGTACCTTCAGTAAAGTGTGAGGTAGAAAAGGATTCCAACAGCAGGTTATAATACAATACCGTATATAATCAATCATTTCAAAATATAGAAAAGTTTAACTTACATGTTCTAGTCTGTTAACTACACACTGCAAATGTTCTGCATTGCTTATGACAAGTTTTGTGTGTGTTATTGATGCGGTGTATGGAAGCTTATTTCTGCCAGGAAAGAAAAAAAAAATAGATTCACTTTTGGGAATGACATAAATGAAAACACTTTATATTTTCGATAGTAAGTCAAATCTTTTGATGTATTTTATACTTTGACTTAATATCTTATAATTATGACTTACCATTAGTGTTTTTATTTTTATTATTCCCAACTTTTCATCTGTATGAACGGACTTCCATATTGTGGTGATTTTTGCTCTTTTAAAAACTTTTGTGAAAAATCTGACATCCTTGATAAGAGAATACAGTGATTTTTGTCACTTGACTATGAAACCTTTGATGTTAGAACTTCCTTAAACACACCACAAAACAATCCCTCCATTCAACCACAATGCCATGTGACAATAACGTGACCACAATTTAATCCGTCTTCAGCAAGATTCAATTTCATTTTAATACCACCCTTCCAACTGAAATCAGTGGCTGCTGATTGTCTAAAACAAGCTATTCCATAACCAGTAAGGCCATATTACATGTGTGTGCGTGTATATGTGTATCTGTCTCTCTCAGGTTCTGATGGTTTTATAATGTATTCATTACATAGACTATGACATGTCTTATAAAGATATTTAGTCTAGATTGATAACATTTGTTTCCCATCTGCCTCAGGGATGTACTGGGAGGCTGGGGCTCAGGTACTGGTGGTGCCGGTGTTGCTGGAGCCCTCCTCTACTCAGGCCTCACCCAAGCCGGCCTGTCACCCCAGATTACACTTCTCATCATGCTGGTGGTCCCGTTTGCTATGTTGATTAGGTAAGTAAAGAAGGTTAAAGGAAAAAAAGTCTATAGGCAGCAAACAAACATCAAAACGTATAAAGAGACAGGAGCACCTTGACAGACTTCAGCACAAGTGTGACTTGTTCAGAGCCAAAACCTTCATGGGGGATAAAAAAAAAAGCAGTGCTACTATTTCACACTGCAAATGCATCGCTTACACCAACATGTTGTCTAACATCTCGGCTTCTTCTTACCATCCACCACCAGCTATTTTATCGTGCTGGTTCCTCCAGATTCATTACCTCAGTGGAGAAACAGAGAGACAGAACATGCAGCCATGGCCTCAGGGGAGAGAGAGCGGCTGATGGATGGATCAGAGGAAGAGGAGCGGGAAAAATCAACCCAAGGTACAAACTCAATGTAATCCATGTTAGGAATGATAAAATAGGTTTTATTAGAAATAGTTTGACATTAAAAAAAAAAATACAACAACCAAATCCAGTAAAAGCTGAACATGTTTTGTTGGTTGGTGAGTCGGCTAATCTAACAGCAGTTTTATATTCGCTGTGGTTGTGCAATACATTCATTTTTCATATGATTAAAAATCTGTTTTATTCTATATATATATATATATATGCAATTCTGACTTTAAATAGAGTCATTACATTAGACCTTAAGATTGACTTTTGGCCTTAACCATTTGTAAATGGTTAAGGCCAAAAATAAATATGGTTAAACGAGAGGTTAGATAACCTCAGTTGCCAAAATAGTTTGATCTTGATTTTGTTTGAGGATGCTGTGTGTCATTCACAGTGATAGTGATAAAGTAATCTATATGTGGGAGGATTTTTCAGGGAAAATCAGCTCTATGTATCAGTGAAAATTGATACCCAGATCTGATATGATGGACCCGATAAGCTATCAAAGAGCAAAAGTAGAAAAAAACCAAAAACCTCCTCGTCTCTCCGTCCACCCCGACTTAATGTCCATTTCCTTCTTATCAGCCACCGGCCAAACAGAAAAAAAACAACAAAATAAACATGTAGAACAAACACATTAAATAATAACAATAATGAAACAAATAATTATCATTTATCATCATAAAAAAATACATGCAAATACATGGCGATGATACATTTTTAAATACCATATGATATTAATGCTAGGTAGGCCGTTTATGTTGTGTCCTGACTCTACCTGGCTCTGCCAACATCACTGAAGTTCACTGATTAACATTCATATCGTCATTTGTTGAATCTGTACATAAACAGAAATGTCAAAATTGTGGTTTTAGGGGGAGATGTGTGCTGGAACTACTCGGACTACTTTTTAACTAGAACTAGAAGAACTAACTAGAAGAAGCAGTGTGTTAGTGCAGTGTCTCTCTACAGTGAAGTTACCATGTTTCTCCCTGTATAGAGATGGAAACCTATGCTCGCTGAGTATATCTGGGAACATGTGATGAAGCTAGGCTAGGCTAACCGTATCCCGACTCCAGCTGCGTACTTAATATATAGAAATGAACTTGTTATTGACCAGACTTCTATCAGCTGTCATTGCATTTTTTTTTTTGACTGTACACACTTTCATCTTTGCATGAAGCACTTCAGTGGCTCCAGAAGACAGTGAAAACTAGGCACGAGGTCACTGGTTTGGACTGATTCCTATGTATGGGCACACCAATGACAACCATGATAGTTTTTTAAATGTTAGGCAGATGTGATTCAGGCTGATGAGTCAAATTTATTTTTCCGTAACAAGACAAAAAGTCTAAAGCAGTGTCTTGTTTTTAATGACCTGTGTGTATCCTTGTCCACTGTGCCACACTGTTTATGTGAATGAAGTGTGATTTTTAAAGTACTGCTGTTTGTTATTGGATATCCATGTTCTCTCTCTTCCCCCCCCTGAATGTAACAGGGGCCGGCAGTACTGGACCTCTCACCTTCAGTGATAAACTGCATGTCATCAGAGTAAGTCTACTCCTCACTGGACTTCACACTCGAGTATTTTTTTATTACTGTTTGTAGAGTAACACAGTTCTCCATCTTTATTCTTGAGCAGGGTTTACTGAAGTTCGTCTTTCCTCTGGGCCTTGTCTATTTTGCCGAGTACTTCATTAACCAGGGCTTGGTAAGTTGTCTGGTGCCCTCTGGCGTCACATTCACTTTACTGCACTGTTTATCCTCATAACAAGTCATTTGTGTGTATTTAGAGATCCAGTATATACAGCAGTGATACATGAATAACGCAGATGTTTCCTTTTCTAGATGGAGCTCCTGTATTTCCCAAAGTTTTTCCTGTCCCATGCAGAGCAGTATCGCTGGTCAGTTATTCTCACTAGAATGTTACTCTGAAAGAATTCACTTGATTTAGAGTTTGAGGATAGTATTATTTGTGTGTGTGCTCAGGTATCAGACGCTGTATCAGGTCGGTGTGCTCTTCTCTCGATCCTCCCTGTGCTGTGTGAAGATCAGGAAACTGTGGGTCCTGGCTTTGCTACAGGTGAGAAATACAGACAGGGAGTTTTATTTTTTTTAATTTTTACAAATACTTTTGCAAAATGGTCACAGCCAAGATTTTTAGTTTGATACTCCTTTAATTTCTGCACATGGCAAGTTAGTTAGTGTTAAGATCATTCAACTAAAATGACTTCTCTAAGGTTGTAGAAACACCCTGCTCAAGGTTGAATTTTTTTTAAAGTCAGAAGTTCTGAGCTTGATAGATGCATATGTTAAATATGAATCATAGTATATGTTTAAAAATGCTTAACCTCAGCATCATTTAGTTGCCACAGTTCATATAAATGCTGGAATACAGAAAGTAACTGAAGTTTTTTTTTTTTTTTAGTAAACACAGTTGAATGATGCGGTTGTTAGAAAGGCTTGGATGGGACCATGGGAATGAGAGGTTAATCATTTATGTGCCAGGGTTTTATTTGTAGTTCTTGCAGTAGTTATATAATAATTGTCTTACCTGATAACAACCATTATATCGATATCATGTTAATTATTGTCAGAACAACACGCCACCTATTAGCTGATGAAATTATTACCTGTAATTTTACAACTTAATTTGTTGACCTTTTTGCAGATTGGCATGTATGCTGAATCAGCTATTAGCAGTTTCTGCACAACTACCACTGGTAGTTGCTAATGCTAAGCTGCCATATACAGTAAAAGCCACCAGGTGTCACTATTTATACCATTATGTAAATTCACCCTCTTAAACACATAGACCACAGGTTTAATAGTACAGCTGGTAATCAGTTAGTATTGAAAAGGCAGTTTTATGTATCTGCAGTCAGTTTTGGTGTTAATTCGTTTAAATCTTTAATCAATAGATATTTATTGATTCCACAGTGGTTATAATGCTGTTGGATGTGTTAGTGTCATTGGATAAATTACAAGTCCCTTTTCAGTTAGTAGGCTGATTTTCATTTTGCATTTACTTCATCTTGTTTCTATAGAGCTGCACACACCTGTTCTCATCACCAGCTGTACGACCCAAGCTGTTAATGAACAAGCTGTCAACAGTTATCAGTGTTTCCAGTGTCAAATATCCAAAGTTCTGCCTTACGGATCTTTGAACCCTCACTCACTTACAACAGTACCGGGCACAGTGATAACCTGCAAAGAGCAGCAAAAATACTCTTGAAATAGCCAAGTCAGTATTGCAAACATTGCTAAAAAAAAAAAAAAACCTCTGGTTATGTCAGGTGGCGTATCAGCATGTCAGCAACATTTGTCAAGTGACATTTCTGTTTGGGTTCAACTTGTGACTGCTGTCTCATCTGTTTTCCACTGCAGTTAGGCTTGTGACTTGTAAAAACTTGTATCAAAGTGCAGATTGCCAGACTCTGTTTTCCCATCTTCCCCTCCTCCTCCTCCTCCTCTCTCTCTCTCTCTCTGCGCTCTACAGGTGGTGAATGCAGTGCTGCTTCTGTTCGCAGTGCGTTACCAGTTCCTGCCCAATGCCTGGCTGGTGTTTGCTATAATCCTCTATGAGGGTCTGCTGGGTGGAGCAGCATATGTCAACACCTTCTACTTCATCAGCAAGGAGGTCAGCTCAACACTTCATCTATGTTTACCTGTTGACATGATGAATTCAGGATAATGTATATTTCCAAAGCACTAATTCCGTCAGTACAGCAACAGAATTATGTCAACGCCGCCACTCTGCTGCTTTCAGATTGAAATAGACGTTTATCTATCATATATATATATATATATATCAACAAGTGATACATATCTTTACCATATCACCCAGCCCCATACTATGTAGGCTGCTGTTGTGTTGTAGCTGTGTTGTTTCTCAGTCCACAAGAAGTGTCTAGTGCGTGTTCATGCCGACTTCTCTGTTCTCACCCACAGACTGAAGACAGACAGAGGGAGTTTGCCATGGCTGCTGCCAGTGTAGGAGACAGTCTGGGCATAGCTCTGGCTGGACTGGCTGCTTTCCCCGTCCACAGATACTTCTGCTCTCTATGACCCAGCCCACACACAGACCACTGACTACTGACGATGAATAAGCAAGACAAGTGTGCATTCCATGTGAGGAATGTTTTTTTTTTTTTTTTAAATCTCAAATGAGTTTGCGATCATCGGAATAAAGCAGACTTTACTTCTACATGCAGATATGGACTGCACAATTAAAGCCACACTATGCAGGTTCCTGATCACCCTGCGTGAGCTATCCAGAGAGAGAATCACTTAGCAATGACTAAACCTTTTCACTCCCACTGATCAACTAATGCTGATTTTTGGGATCTACGTGCCGGGTGGTGATGTGAGCAACCGTGATCCGAGCCCATGATCTCATGACTTGTCTCATGACAAGTGATTTTCCATACAACAGGAATGATAAAAGCTTTAATATATTGCCTTGGAGGATTGCTGGTTTGCACATACTGCACTAAAAGAAAAATTGATGATGCTCTTATGAAATGTAGAGAATGCTCACAGCTTGTTTTGTAGTTGTGCACTAACCTCGGTTAACGAACTGCTGTTTCCTGTGGCTGCGTCACTAGAAAAGCCTTAATGTGATTCGATTGTGGAAAAACCTCTTAATGGGAAGCAGCTAAAGCAGGACAGCACATGTTCACTTTGCATTTATTCAACACAGTAAACACAGATGTAATCAAGCTTCAGGATAGATGAGTAAACAGTGAGCAAGTTATTAGTAAGGCAGAGTAAAGAAATGCAGTATCAGATTATCAGTATGACGTGTTCCTGATAAGACAGGGACAGCATGTGCATCTCATCTTCAAAAGTAGCACCTACTACTGTATCTTTATCTTGTCGTGCAATGTGAAGAGCTTACTATTAGCATACAACAAGCATGGAGTGTAAACTGACCAAACAGCAGACTACACAAGTTCACGTTAAAAACTGTTATTTTACTTACTGACCTCTTTTAGGATAATGTAGTCTTCACATTTTATAGTGTTAACCTGCCAGCTGCCATTTAGTGCAACTTTAAAACCAAAGACAGTTCAGTAGAATGATTGGTGGTTTAGTTCTTGGCTGACAATATAACAAGCATTGTGTGATAATTACACATTTTTAGAGGTTTATTTTTATTTACTACTTATGGTTTGAGATAATCATTATTATGATTAGACTATTATGTCATTGTTACATGTTATGTCCTCAATAGATGGACACATCCAAAGGCTTCAACCGTTGCATACTGACTGACTGTTGCAATGTCATTTTAATTAACATGTAAGTAACATGCCAGTATGACACTTTAAGTAGTAAATGGCACACAGTTGCCTCTCTTAACAGACTCTGCATTACTTGAACAATCCCATTCATAATTCAGAAACTCCTCGGCCTACGACAGTGTTTAACTGTGCCTTCTGTTTCCTTAGAACCAGCTTGAATCAGGTTATTTCTTATCTAATGACTCTCACATACTGTATATTGATGCTTATATTGTGCTTTTTGCAGTCATGATTGAAAAATGCCTTGTAGGCAGAGAGGTCTTTTTATGTGGATTTTTTTCTTTTTTATAAAGACAGTGAAAAGGTGTCACGACAACGGATGCAAAACAATAGGAACATATTTTGGATGTGACTCGTCATTGTTAACATCATCAGTACGGTTTGTCTTTGTTGTGCACTTTTTTTTTAAATTTGCTGCAAAAAACTAAGTAGTGCAAGTAAACTTGGTTTCACATGTCAAATAGTGATAATTATTAGTATTACCTGAAACCTGGGCACCCGCAATGTGCAGGACACTTAAATAACCAATCAATCAATATTAATGTAATAATGATATACTTTTTCCTGGCATTTGTGTTCCTGTTTTCTCTTATACTGTCTTAAACTTGTCTCGACCGCACACATTCCTAGTGAAATTTTAGCTACCAACAACTTCATATTATGCTGCTACTGTTCAGTTGTCATAACTTTATGACTCAATGATATTGTTTTTATGTCTGTACTTTTTTTTTTCCACATATGTTTACGTTATTAAACTATTTCAAGGTTTACTATTGATTTAACAGCATAAGATGTAATTGCATATTTGATTTTAATAAATTCAGGTTTTCAAGTGTTGAAAGGATGACTAAATATTTGTCCATAAAGCATGAAAGTAATTATCATGTCAAATAAAAAGTGACAGTGAGAAAGGATTTAGCCTAATTTAATGTTAAGGTATCAATTTGTCATAAATGAAGTCAATTGTTGTCAAATTATGTTTATGATATATTCATGCATCGAAATATGCTATGATATGGTGAAAACATTTTTCATTGTCATTTTTTATTTCTCCACTTTAGAAATGTAGTTTGAAATGTGGGACAGCTGGTTTGACTAATGTGGGACACTCATATATGTTGTTAAATTGGTGAAATTTGCATTTAAGTACATTAAATGTGTAATACCAGTAGTTGTTCAGGGGCCTTAGTCTTGTAATGCTTAATGCTTTTTACTCTTTTTTTTTTTGGCAGTTTGCAAATCAAATGATTACTAATATGAATACATAATATAATTACAGAAATCACAACATATGGGCATGCACTTTGGCCTTGAGTGTTACTGACAAGAGAAGTTTTTATTGTATGAATTAAGGTGATTCAGACCTTTCAGCCTTCCAATGAGTGTCCTAGATTTAAGCTTGAACTGTCCTACTTTAGAAAATGAACTTAATCTGGGACAGTTTGGAACAAGGAACACTTTTATATTTGCCATTTATATTCTGAGTGTAATATTTGCATTCTCTTTTCTGATATGATTAGAAAACACCTCGGGGGTTTCAGAATGGTAATGGGTGCAGATATAATGTATTGACTTCATAACAAAATATATTGCTGAAGTATTAATGCAGAAATTTCCCCACATTACTCTAATTCACGTATAGTATTTTGTATCTACAGTATATTGTATTGTATCTATATATTCTATCTATTGTAAACCATCACCTATTTCATTGTTGCACTCTCACGAGGGCACCAACATGGTTGGCCAGCCCTGACTGAATGTCAGCTAGACCATGTTTGTGATGTTCTATCTTTATATCGATTTTTTTATTCTTAATTTTACTTTCATTTTAATTATTACTATTATTTCTTTCACAGTAGTCTTTTAGCACAGCTTTTCCTTCTTAGTATGCCATCCTGCGTTTCACTGCATTTGGTTAAACAGTCTTGTACGTAGTTCACTCTGGCCTGAGAACTACATTTCCCACACTGACTGAACCCAGAGTTGACTACACCGGAAGTCACAGTTGGTTGTTCATCAGCACGGCTGGAGTGAACCGGCAACGACGACACCGGGGGAAGAAGAGGGGCCGGTGAAAGACGAAAGAGCACACAATCCTCAAAGTTCTGCTTCCACTCACTCCACGGTAATAACTCTAAAATTTCTCCTGTCGATTAAGTCGCGTTATGTGAATCGTTTTCTCACGAAATTAGCCGAGAAGAGCTAACTAATGTTTTCGCCGACAGTCGCAGTTAGCCGGCTAACTAACATCCACCATTTCGTTCACGTAATACGTTATTTTTCAGCTCATTCGAATACTGTGTGTGCGTAGTTGTTCTTTTCCAGTTGGTAGGCATTAGCATCAACCTCCCAGGACACATTTCCAAACACAAAATGGTTGGTTAAAGTTATCAAATAATCAGTTGTTCGTTGTCGTTGTAAGCTAACGCGCTAATGGTTAGCTCTCTGTTTAGCTACGCCCAATAGGCCTCACACTGCCTGAAGAATAACGTCAGTTTTCTCTGGTGCTCTGTTCATTTGTATTGTGTGCAAATAATAAACCAACAATACAACGTCTTGATAAACGACAGTTTAAGTAGGAGCCCGTTTGAGGGAGACTTGCGCCACAGTTAGCGCGCACCAAATATGTTTATCCGGTTACTTGGACATTGTTGCGTTGTTTTGCTTTTTATTCCTTGTTAAATTTAAAAAAAAAACACCAGAAATGTGTAAAGTTGTGTATAAAATACTCTGCTTTGAATAACAATTTGTGTCCGATATGTTGTTTCCTCAAAGCAAAGTTCAATTATCTTGTTAAGATCCCTTAAAATAACATTTTTCTCTCATTAAAAAAAAAAAAATCTAGAATCTATAAATATGCAAATATATTTAATTTCAGCAATGTAACTGTTTGGACACTACTTCACTGTAAAGTTCATTCTCAGTGTTTGTGCACTGGAGGCTGCAAGCTTCCACATCACATTCACTTGTTTAAGTTGAATATTGGACCAGAATTGGCTTCCAAACTATCGTCACAAATCATGCTCATGGATCCACTCCTTAAAATCCGATTTTCAGTGAGCGAGAAACATTCAGAGAAACATTCCACTTTTAGCAGGTGAATGTTAAAAAAAACACTGACCGAAGGTGAACTTAAACCGTTTTTTTTCTTCCTCCACAGCTTCTCATTCTGAACATCATCATAACAAGAGCCTGACGTGCAGGAGGAGAGCCCTGTGTATTTCAGTGGAAGGGGGTCTGTAGTGACTGTCGGCTCCTTTGCACGAGGGAGAGAGAGTGTCTGTTGTTTCTGTGAACCTGGTGTGCGAGAAGAGGAGTGTGTGACCATAGTGTGTGAGCAGCTCTCCCTATGTGTGTGACAATGGGGGACATCAGTGACCTGGACCGACAGATAGAGCAGCTCAGACGCTGTGAGCTCATTAAGGAAAATGAAGTCAAAGCACTGTGTGCCAAAGCCAGGTAAATACACATCCCCCAAATACACAGAAAACAGATGGAAGTGACGCTAGATACACTGACAGGGAACAGGGCATTCAAAACGCATTGAACGGCACAGAGCTATAACACCTAGCCATCTTTGTAGGCTAGCTTCCCTGTAGCCAGAGTTATAAACAGGATGTTGACAAAGGCTGTTCAGCAGTGTTATGGTTTTCCAAATAGGTCTACATACAAAATGTTATTGGCTATATACAAAATATTCAGGCAATAAAATTATAATAAACATAGAAATGCTGTCATGTTTTTGTTTGCGTTTTAAATGTGAGGCATAGCTTGCCTAACCTTGATTTATTTACATCTAATGCTACATCCATGCTAATACCTTTTTGTTTTAAAGTGCATAACACTACTCCGGTGTTTTCGAACCCTTAAAACGCAGACTTTTGAAAACTGCTGCTGACCCCGTTTTAGTTTGAAAACTCCAGTATTGCATTTTAGTCTGGACCGGTGGAAACGGAGACTTTAAGGGAACAATGATGCAAACACCAACAGTTACTTCCTGATTGGATCTTATCAGTCACGACAGCACTCCTGTGTTACTTTTTAAGCAAGAGTTCCACCTCGTCATCGGCCAACACAAAGATCTCTCCGGTCTCGCTTTTCGTTCTTGCCGTTTTTCCTCCGTCATATTTTCTACAACTAAGAAGCCAAACGCCGAGTAGCAGCTTCCTGTTTACACCAGTTCATACGTACTCAGTGTACGCGAACGCTCATGTGATATGCATGTTTTCAGGCGTGTTAGTATGGACGGAGATTACTTCAGAAACGGCGCTAAAGTGGAGGTCACACGAGCGTGTATTAGTGTGGACGTAGCCTAAGTGTATTGAAGTTTGCACAAATATCAGGTTGGAAGTATGTTTTGGTGGAGAGTATAGTTGGGCAATATGAAGATGTATGAGACAGCATTCATTTGTAAACAGAGAGATGCTTCAATGTTTATAATGTAGCTGTATGGCTGGGTGATATCTTAAATTAATTTTTGTTTTGCATGATGTGTAAAATGTCTAAATCATAAAATCAAATTATTGTAAAAATGAAGAAAAACAGACTAAAATTGTGACTCGACTACTTAATAGCAATATTGGATTGTTAAAGTGTAATGCAAAAGTTTGAGCACACCTTGACATATAACATATTTGGGTGACTTTTTTATTTTTTATTTTTTTTTTTGAAAAGATGTGAAGACAGTCTCTCTAGGATATGGAAAAGAAACACTATTTTCTGCAAACATTAATGCAGAATTACATTTTATGTCATAGATTTAAATAAACATCACTGTGGCATGTGTGAAATTCAGAGCATCCTGTGTAGTCAGTGCTTCTCCTCTGGCAGATATAACAACCTGCAAACGCTTTTTGTAGCCGGTTAAAAGTCTTCATATTCTTGCATTTGAGATTCTCTTGCTTGCAAAAAGGCTTCTTGAGCCGTCTTGCACGCGCAGCTCTTTTGAAGATCTACCCACAGGTTTCCAGTCCTGTTTCAGTCAGGGGACTGCGAGGGCCATTCCAAAAACCCTCAGCTTGTGTCTCTTGAAGTATTCTATGGTGGATGTCGAGGAACGTGTAGGGACCATCATCCTGTCGTAGAAGCCATCCTCTTTTCAGTTTCAGCTTTTCTTTACAGACGGTGTGATGTTTGCTTCCAGAATTTGCTGGTATTTCTGTTTCCTGTGGCACAGGCTGCAACACAACCCCAAAGCATGACAGATCCACCCCCATGCTCAGCAGTTGGCAAGGTGTTCTTTTCATGAAGCGCCGCTCCTAGTTTTCTCTAAACATACCTTCGCTGATTGTGGCCAAAGATTTCTATTTAACTTTATCAGTCCACAGCACTTGTTTCCAAAACGCATCAGGCTTCTGTAGATGTTGTGTTGCATACTTCTGATGTTAGATTTTTATGATGAGGACGCAGGTAAGGTTTTTTTTATTCTTCTCTCTCTTTCATGAAGGTCTTGTTTGTGCTAGCATGGCTGCACAGTGAACAGTGCACCACCACTCCTCACTCTGCTCAATCTTCCTGCAGGTTTTTTTTTTTTTTTTTTCATTCAAATGAGGGGTTTTGACTTGTCTCTCTGACCAGCGTACACACAATTCTCTCCAAGAGTTTTCTTGATCTTCAAAGTTGCCCTAAACTACCATCTCTTAATTCCATTTCCCACTGTGGAAACTGCAAGCTGACTAACATTTTTGCTATATTCTTTATAGCCTTCCTCTGCATTGTGGACATCAATAATAGCTGCTTAGAGGGAACTCATGGCTGCTGAGTGTTCACACAAGGTTTGAAGACTCAGAGTATTTGTAAAGCTTTGAAATTGGCAGCAGCTGACGTTTCCTAATGACAGCTGTTGACATGCTTCAGGCCTAACGAGCTGATTAAAGTCCTTGTAAAAAAAAGAATCAGAGACTTCAGAACTCTTAAGGTTCCCAAACTTTTGCACATGCCACAACGATGATTACATTTTTGTTCAATTTATGACATAAAAAGCATCTATGCATTAATGTTTGCTGTGTTTACATCTTTTCAATTAAAGCAAACTGTTTGTATTTGTCAGGGGGGTGGCCAAACTTCTGCACACAACTGTATATGATTTATGCATCAGTATATAATGCAGACCCTTGATCAGTCACTGGTTTAGCCAAAAACAGACAATCCTTTCTGGTCATTTTACCTTCTCAAATGTCACTCAATGGGTTTTCTAGAAAATGTCCAGTGGCTTGAAAGGTGGTTGTAAAAAAGTGTCATATTCCAGCTTGATTTTGTGTGAGGTATTTTGGTAAAAAAGTCTCCAAACATCCACAGAAAATCACTCAGTAATGAACACACTGCTCTGGTTTACACACTGAAATGAGTCCAGCCTGGCTTTATGTCCAACAGGAAATCTGACAAAGTGCAGTTGAATCTGAAATCATTTATTTATGTGTATGTCTTTACAGAGAGATTCTGGTTGAAGAAAGCAACGTCCAGAGAGTAGACTCTCCGGTCACAGTAAGTCACTTTTTTTTTTTTTTTTTTTTTTAAACCAGAATTTGACTAAAAGTGAAATGAATGTGTTAATAATGCTTCTCCTGTTTCTCCTCATAGGTGTGCGGCGATATACATGGTCAGTTCTATGACTTGAAAGAACTTTTTAGAGTAAGTCACTGTTTCTTCTCTGATTATTTGTCATTGTGTAATATTTTAAAAAATGCTAGAACATTATGAACATCATCCATTCACAATATGTCTAATTTTCAACATTGAATACAAGTCTTTAAGGATTATTCTGTTGCTTTTATTCTAGCCCACATTTCCTAGGATTTGCTATCATGATTATTATTCTCTTGTTGTGCTAAACTCATTTGTTTTTAATCTTTCCACATGACAGGTTGGTGGAGATGTCCCAGAGACAAATTATCTGTTCATGGGTGACTTTGTGGACAGAGGCTTCTACAGTGTGGAGACTTTCCTTCTTCTGCTAGCTCTTAAGGTACACATCAGTGTCTGTCTGTGTTCACTGCTGCTGACACGGGAGGCTCACTTGATTCACAGAAGACACATACCGCCTTCATAGTTGTGACATAAGAACTTAGCATTTCCAGTAACTGACAGGTATGTTTCACAACCGCATAGTTGTGATACATACCTTCTTACATGGTAAATACACAGGTAACTGGAATTGGAAGAAACGCACTAATCACTTCTGTTTTTTGCAGAGATGAATGTTTTTTTTAGAAAAAATATCAAGAGATCAGTGAAAGTCTGGATTCAATTCTCACTAAAGGCAGAGACAGATTTGCACAGAGAGGAATCTCCCTTCACCTCTACCACATGTTTTTGAATTAAACTCTCACAGTCAACTATCGCCACATATTCCAGGCTGAAGATTGTATATATATTTTTGTGCAGTAACTGCTGTCTGTATAATAACTTTCTATAGGCTTTCAATTCACTGTCGTCTTGTATATTTTTAAAAACATATTGCTAATTATATTATTTTTTTTTAATTGCTTTTGATATTTTATGTCTCTTTACATATATTTACTGTTTTTACTGAAAAGGAGCCTCCCAGCCAGAGTATTCACACTATTGTACTTGTATAACCAGAGTGACACTAAACGGTCTTGAACAACAGGAGAAGTTGGTTGCCTGTGCTTTACCGTAAATGCTCAGTTTACAGTAACCTGACAATATCCTGAGGGCTGTCATGAGACCGTCACATCTAGGTTTCTGAAATTCCCCTGTCCTCATCTCCTCTGCCTTCCGCTGTGCTCCTCAGGTGCGTTACCCAGACAGGATAACCTTGATCCGGGGAAACCACGAGTCTCGGCAAATCACCCAGGTCTACGGCTTCTACGACGAGTGCCTCCGCAAGTACGGTTCGGTCACCGTCTGGAGATACTGCACCGAGATCTTCGACTACCTGTCTCTCTCTGCTATTATTGACGGCAAGGTGAGATGCGTGTCCTGGAATATAATGAACTCGGACTGGTTGCTCTGACATAGTTCTGAAAATAAATACATGCACTGAACTGACCGAGAGTAGCCTGTTGAGTCACTCCTCAGTGTGCGATTGATTACATTCCTCTCTTTATCTTCCAGATCTTCTGTGTGCACGGTGGCTTGTCTCCATCCATCCAGACACTGGACCAGATCCGGACCATTGACAGAAAACAGGAAGTGCCCCACGACGGGCCCATGTGTGACCTCCTGTGGTCGGACCCTGAAGGTATATACAAGCCTTTTTTTTAAACAATCAGCTTTGTTTTACAGTCAAAGCATTTTGTGTTTTATTAAAATAAAACATCAGCCCTGCATATAACCATCTGTCATGATGTCAGAAGCAGATCTTGACCCGAGTCATGTTGTCTCCCTGCTCTCAGATACCACAGGGTGGGGGGTGAGTCCCAGAGGTGCTGGCTACTTGTTTGGGAGCGACGTGGTGGCCCAGTTCAACGCCGCCAACGACATCCACATGATCTGCCGAGCGCATCAGCTGGTCATGGAGGGCTACAAGTGGCACTTCAACGAGACCGTGCTCACAGTGTGGTCAGCACCCAACTACTGCTACAGGTAGGCCGCTGCAAGTCAAGTTATGAAAAGTGCAGTGTGTTCTCTGCTTGAGAAGAGGAAGTTGTTGGACTGGGATGCCCTGGTGACTTATCCCTAACTCTTTTTTTTTTTTTTCTTCTTCTTACAAACAGATGTGGTAACGTGGCCGCCATCTTGGAACTGGATGAACATCTACAGCGAGAGTTCATCATATTCGAGGCAGCGCCGCAGGAGACCAGAGGCATCCCCTCCAAGAAGCCAGTAGCTGATTATTTCCTGTGAAGTCTTTCGAGCAAGACAGCCATGATGATGTGTCGAGATCTCCTGGTACCATTTCACACCAGCCGCCCTCCACCCTGTGCTGGACCGTTCTGTCAGTCTGAACTCAGAGCAGTTTGACAGAAAACCTGCCAAACCCCTCGCGAGGCTCCGTCAGAGCCTCAGCTTGAAGAGCTGGATTTTTTTTTTTGTTTTGTTTTTTTGCCGCACTGCCCGAGCCTGACAGAGCAGTCACTGTGAAAGGTTTAAGGGGGCGAGGTGGATACTGGGTCCATGACTGTTGTCACCATCAGAGTTTTCTTTCTCCCCTCAGCCTCCTTCCATTTCCATCTGTTGTCCTCTTCTCTCTCTCTCTCTCCCTGTAGATACAACTCTCCCTCCCTGACTTAACCTCCACCACCATTGTAGGTTCTTTTCAAGACGAACATTGTCATTTAGTTTTAGGAGTATTTGGAAGGAGCTAGATCTTTTTCTCTCTCTCTCTCTCTTTTTTTTTTTTAATATGCTGATGTAGGAAGTTTCTCAATTTACGATTTAAGGAATTCCTTTGAAGCGTATGTTGTCTTTTCTTTTTTCTTTCTTTTTTTTTTTTTTTTTTGTTTTTGTATAATTGTTGCTGCCAGGATTACATGCAAAACAACTTATCCCTCTTTGCTCTTACGTTTCTGTTTAATTGTCATCTGTTTTGTGTGACACTATTTAACATAACCAGTGCTGCTGCTCAGCACCATCACAAATAAATCCCAGAGATGTAATGACTGGCCGAACGGAGTCAATATATTCACCATTGTTTTCTCTTAATTCCTTTTAAACTACAAATCTCTGTAGGTCTGTCAATTTTGATATTGTGAGAATAAAGTTTTTATATCGATGCTGATTTATTTTCAGGTGTGATTTTATGATATGTGAATATTAGACGTAGCTGTTTAGTTTCAAAGGTGTCGGTTCACCTGAAACCATAACCATATTCTTCATGTAGCCTTTTTAAGCCTTTTTATTTTTATTTTCATGATGTAAAACACATTTGTCCAACAAGTCTGTTAGGATTCCTGTTTGTATAGTCTGTTTTAAACTTCTAAAGATAAGGTTGACCATTTTTCTAGTTTGTCTTACAGCAATAATCCAAGGAGTCCAAAGGAACGCTGACATGTTTTTCTTGCTGTAATCATCCGTCCTGTTCATACTGACCATCAGAAGATCCCTTCATAATGCATAATCCACAGTCCTTCTGTGCAAAAATGTATTTAAAGGCTAACATGAAGATTCGGGCTTCCGAATCAGTCAACTCAAGTTGATATCTTTCAAAGTTACTGTCTTTTTTTTGTGCCAAAGTCCCTTCTTTTGGTTACAGTTGTTCCACTGCAGCTGAACAGTAGAATACTGTCAGTCCAGACGCTTAAAAAGATAAACTGTGGCCATTTAACTCACTATGAAGGGATCTGATGGTCAGTGTGAACAAGAGGAATGATTACAACAGGAAAAGATATGTGTCGGTGTTAAAATGGGAATCTGACTGTTGTCTTAAGACAGAGTTGAGAAATTGTAAACTTTCACCTCTATTGTAATCCTTTAAGCCGTTAGTCCCACTCCACCCTAGACTGAATTTGACGCATGGTTGCTATTGAAAAATGTATATAACATTTATGGGATTAATTTGGTCTCAGGCTCATTCTAAAAGATTACAGTGATATTTGAGTGTGTGAGTTATACAGATGAGGATGTGGAGAAAGAATACCATCAATATCCCACTGTGGTAACATGACTGTTAGCAATAGGTGTGCCCATTGTTATGTTAGGGGACGCTTCTGACCAGAGGTTATTGCAGATTATTGTTTAATGGAGAGAAAGGCAATAATGAAATAGTGAGTTTGGAGATGTCTGTCCGTATGAAACATATGAACTTGACCATAAAACCCTGACTCCAGGGCAAATATATTTTTTAACACATGGAGATGCAGAATGAACATGCAAGATTACGGCTCTCTCTTTGCCTGACAAGTTTCAATTCTAGTTTTTCAAGAACCACCAAAACCACTCCCCCCCCCCCCCCTCCCACATCCAAGAGCTCCCACAGTGAACCGGCAGTTAGAGAAAGGACGACACCCGGAAACACTAAGTCATTCCCTGGCTTCAGCAGTTCTGGGTACGGGGGCGGCAGGTCTGGCAATTTGAGAGACACAACCCAGACCAGAAAACAGGTAGATTAAACACTGCGGTTTTTTTTCCTTCTAACATTTGAAATATCTGTTCTGTTTGAAAATAGTACCCGCGGATGAATATCACAGTGTGAGAAGTGGTAGGAGGAAAGTTCAAATTACAAAGTCCAGCGAAACGGAATCTGATTTGTTTTGAGAATCAATACCTGCGATTTAGTTGCTAATCTCTCAGACAAACGGAAAAATGACTTGTTAACATTACACACGCGTTGTGTTTGCTCCACTTATACCTGACCACACACAACAGTATGGCGGCTTTTATAGCTATTAAACTCAATATTGCTCAAGTGTTTGCTCAGCTGTGAACTTAAAACCAACTGTTTACCGCCAGTTTACAACTTGTGCTGCACGCGCTGTGTGACGGTGAGTTTGATGCCACTGGAGCACGAAACCCCCTTAAAGAAATATCCTAGCCTACACTTCTCTGCTTTTTGACAACAATGGCTCATTACAGCCTTACATTTGAAGACTTTTGATAAAACATTAGTGCCTTGTGGTAAATTCGGCATATAGCTGTACTACTCATCTTTTCTCTATGCTGCGAGATACTGTGAAATGTCGCAGTGTCTGGTGGGTTTTGACGGCTCAGCTTGGTGTTTTTGTGTGTTAGCGGCAGTACTGAAGGAGTTACTTCGCAGTTCACAGTGAATAAACAGTGCTATAGAAATACGTGCTTGCATGTTTTTTCCGGTAATTCCTTCGATTGTTATCGTGTTTACCTCCCAGGTAAGTTGGTCATTTTGAAATAAACAGAGTGATAGTACATATTGCATTGGGACATCTTCAGTATTTCCCTTTTCGCTGAGTCATTTGGACAGACCTGTCTGCATTGATGTCAGGGTGTCACATCAGTAGCCTGTACTAACATGTAGCTTCCACTGTGGTTGCACACTGTACTGCCATAGTAAAGCACTGCGTCATCACACTGACATTATGAACAGGTCATTAGTTCATAAAGTTCACCTTATTTCCACAGAGCTACACAGATTCATCAGCATTTATACTGGGAAAATGCGACAATGCATTTCGTTAATGAAATTTATTGAATAAAAACAACAAACATTTGTTGTTTTCAGCTTCTCAAATGTAAAGTTTTTCTTTCTTTTCTCCATTGTGTGTGTGTGTGTGTGTGTGTGTGTGTGCGCGCGCTCCAGGTGAAAGGATGGACGCCCACAGTCAGGTTGTTGACAGGTTGCGGTCAGCGTTTCGTTCAGGCGTCACAGCGCCAGAGCAGTTTCGTCGAACACAGCTGACCAAGCTCATGTCCATGATCAAAGAGAACGAGGAGCAGATTTTAAATGCACTTCACAAAGACCTGGCAAAGGTACAAGACTGCTTATGTGTCATACAGAGAGTGTAATCACATCACTTCCTAAACTCATAATTAGGCAATAAAAGCCAAAGGGCTTGAGGCCTGAAGGTAACCATATTGCACAGCTGCTCTCTCCTGCTTGATGGTGCAGTTGAACTTTTTTTTTTTTAAAGCCTGTAACAAAACTAAAGTAAAAGCCACTTAACATTTTCATTAAGAAGTACAGTAAAGTAATCTGTCACTCCATCTCCTACTATTCTCATACTCATACTGTGCAAATATGAATTGCACTTTATTAATGAACTATTTATTTTGTACAGTTTAGGCACAATAGAAGTTCACACAGACACACTTGGATGCACGAGATCAGAGTGTTTTAAACACAGTAAAAAAAAAAGTTTTTCTGCTACTTTTCAATAAACGCTTTCTTATTACTGTTCTTGCACATCAGCCAAAGTTTGAGGCCGTCCTGTCTGAGGTTGATATGGTGCTCAATGAGCTGCACCATGCCATCAGTAACCTCAAAAGCTGGATGCAGCCGGAGTATGTCAGTAAGAACCTGGTAAGTTTAACGATGATTTATTTATGCTGGGGTTTGCATACATTTTTTGTACATTATATGGACTAACAGTTATTTCTACTGTCTCATTTCTGTCAGTTATTTTTTTTGAACAGTTAATTTAGTGTAGAAAATGTTTAAATATAATGACAAGTGTCCATTAAAGGCTAGCAGAGCTCAGAGTGATGTTTTCATTTTATTTTGTCTAACCAACAAAAATCACAAAGTTTCCAATTTACAAAGTTGAAGAGCATCACTGCTGGGTGTGGTAACACGTGTGCCTGTCTCTCCTGTAACCACACCTGAATGTGATGTCACACATACACCCTGGAGTGCACTAATGATGAGGGAAACAAAGCTTTCTGCAGCCTGAACCAATATGAAGCAACAGCATTGAAAATAGTTCACTGTTTTGAAGCATTTGAAAGTCAAAATGGCGACATCTGCTGGCCAATTATTAGTATTGCACTTGTATGGCTGAGATGAAGCAGTTGATCAGATTATATATAAGTGATCTTACTGCTTTTTTATTTTAAACACTGGGGCAGGTTGAGAAGAACCAGCGCCACATCTCTCTGATATGAGTGGGACATAGCCAGTCCTAGTTTGGGGTGGTCACATGATTTTTTTTTTTTTTGTATGGTGAAGTGAGGCATCAAAACATCTTACTGAAATACTTTTGCTTTGAAAGGTCAACACAGTGTGGAGTCTAGTAGTAGTCTATGCTGGAGGATTTTCCACCAGTGTTTTCATAAAGTTGTGAGAGCAGCAAAGGACAGATAAAAAGGAGATGTACTCAGCAGAGGCTGACATATGCTGACTTTTAATCTCAACTATGAGTTGGACTCTTAAAAACTGCTGCATCCTACATTTCCTTGAATGCAACTTGATTGACACCCTCCCTCCTCCAAACATCTTAAAGGCCCACTTCTTCTTTCCAACTCCACACCTCAAGTTTATAATATAGGTTGTTTTTTTTAAATTATGCTTTAAATCTAATCTTACATAACACTGACATCATGTGGAAAGCTCCTCCAGAGCCACAGGAGACATTATACAAGTGTCTGCACAGGCTGAGATGTACTCTTTATGATAAACTAAACATAATGTTTCCCTGTAAGTAGCTCTTTGAAGTTTTGAATACAAGCAAAGCAAAGCAAAGCAAATGTATATTTTTACCTCTGACAGTTTCATTTTCAGCTAAGATATTATGTGTATGTATTTTCAGAAAGTTTGTATTGCTTGTATAATGTATTTTTTATATATATCTGTTAATTTTCAGGCCACAAAGCTGGATGATTGTTTTATACGGAGGGAACCATTAGGAGTGGTTTTAATCATTGGAGCGTGGAACTACCCACTGCAACTCCTGGTCATACCCATGGTTGGAGCCATTGCTGCAGGTATCATTCACAGCATATCATATCAACTGACTTAGAGCTGCGTTATTCAATATTATGACAATGTGTAATGTTAAAGGGGTCAATCTATTAATCAACACACAGAATTATCATCAACTCTGCATTTCCCTTCAGATCTATGGAACTGTTTAGCCTCTTTTAGCTCTTTTGTTTTGGTGGAACTGAAACAGTTTGCCAGCAAGTTCCAATCTTGAAAGATAAAACTCAATTAATGCAGTTTTCAAACTTGTAATAATAGATTTTTGGCTACTTTGGGGCAGCGGAAAACAATCTGTAAACACAAGAAAAACATATTATCACTGCAGGGCAACATTCATATTCAGTTGGAGTCATGTTTCTGGCCACTCGAGGAACAGAAGTTCAATATTAACTCTCATTTTAGATGTTTTTGGTCTCCACTAACTCCTGAGAAAAACATCGCTTTTTAGCTGCTAAGTGCTGCACTATGTTCACACCAGCTAGTTGCTAACATTGTCTGCTGTTAGGTGCTGAGCAGGTAGTGTTCAGTGGGTTTTTAGAGCTTTTTTCTCTATTAAAAAAAAAAACCACTTGCCTGCTGTGGCCAAAAAACTAAGAGCAGTGAGACTGACTCAAAACAGTAAAGTTGTGAACCTTAAAACCAAAACAGTGAGTTAAAACACATATTAAAGCTGCAGGGAACTGCAGAGTCAGGTGATAATACTGTGTTCATCATTATGAGCGACTCCTTTTTATATACAAGTAGTCATTGTTAATATAAAAAATATGGATTATTGTGCCACATAGTTTGCAGATTTCTTCTTCTTCCTCTCAAAAATATAATAGGAAGGTAAGTGGGAAGTCCAGTGAGGTAAAGTGAAGTGTTGTCCTGATCTAACCTAGAAGATCAATGATAAGCAAACATTAAAGTGTGGAATGTGAACCTGGGAGTGTTTTTGTATTGTTCTATTGTTGAAGTGTTGTCACTTTCTTGAACACATAAGTAGGATCTGACGACTACCACTCTTAGTAAATGCTGCCTTCATTACATGCCAGGTCAACATTAAACCACTGTCGGCTCAGTCACTGCTGTCTGTACTGATGACTGTACTAATGATGTCGTTGTCTCCAACTAGGAAACTGTGTGGTCATTAAGCCTTCAGAGGTCAGCGCAGCCACAGACAGTCTGATAGCAGAGCTCATCCCCAAATATCTGTCTCAGGTAAAGCAGCTTCACAATGTTTATTCCAAGAGTTTGAAATTGTCGTTTTCCTGTTTTTTTTTTTGTTCTTTTAATATCTGCAATTTCAGTATTTGAGGGGCAGTTACAGTTCTTAGTAATATGTGTGAAGAGTAGCCAAAAGCCTGAAACTTGAACCAGTGATGTAATCAAGATAACAAAATCCATCTATTTCATAATCTCAGGTTTTCCACAACGATGAAAGCAATTTTGAATTGTGACCAAGATATGTTTTCAATCAAACATTTCTGTTCTGCAATTTTTATGAACTTCTTGGCTGACATATGCTGTTGTGCACCATGTTGATTTGACAGGACTGTTACGCAGTTGTTAGTGGTGGAGCAGAAGAGACTAAGGCCCTCCTGCAGAATCGCTTTGACCACATCTTCTACACAGGTAAACGCCTCCAGGATCCATCAGATCTTATCTCAACTGTAGATAAGTGTCTGTATTGCCCATTAAACAGGTCTCATGACAAAAATATCATGACATGAATTTTTCTCAAGCTCGTTCTGACCTTTAGGCCTCCGCTGCCTAGAGGTTACAGTGGTAAGCTTGTGAGCAGAGGGTTTTCAGAAAGTGAAGAAACTGCTTGCCCCTTGCCTCCCTCTCTGGAGCTGCTCAGCAGCCAGCAGATCAGACTGTGGTTGTACTGGGCAGCTTCCAGGTGTGAATGTGATCAGGACATTCCTCAAAAGGAGGGCTTTACTCTGAGCAAACAAAGTGTGCAACATTAGCTAATGTTAGCCCCTATGAGCTACTGGGTATAACGCATATACCACTGTAGAGGCACACCTACACTACATACTTCAACACTTCTTTTAGAAAAAAGAAGAAAAAGGAAAGCTGTCAGATATTCAAAGTAGTGTTTTTAAACCAGGCTGACTGTCCAGACTGTCATGAACTTTAGATCCTTTCCACTTTGGATGGTGACTCTCCAGCTTTCTTTCAGGTTCTCAGAATGTGGCGCGCAGCATCCTGCAGGCAGCCTCGGTCCACTTGACCCCAGTCACGTTGGAGCTGGGCGGCAAGTGTCCGTGCCTCATATACGGAGGGGTGAACATCACAGCTGCTGCCCGCCGCTTGGTATGGGCCAAGTTTTTCAACGCTGGCCAGAGCTGCGTGGCACCGGACTATGTGCTGTGCACAGAAGCCACCCGGGACGCCCTGCTGCCCGCTTTACGTGAGGTCCTGGAGGAATTCTACAGCAAGGAGCCTCAGAAGTGTCCCGACATGTCCCGCATTGTGTCACAGCGACACTGGACTCGTCTAATGGAACTGCTCAAGACTTCCAGTGGAAAGGTTGTTGTGGGAGGAGAGAGCAACGAGGAGGACAAGTACATAGGTGGGTTAAGAGTGTGCAGTATAATCATATCTGAACGGAAGTGTTTATCTAACCCGAACCTGTTACTGTCACTTAGCGTCTGACGGGTTCAGCCAAAACATCTCTCTGCATGTTTGTGAACTGCACCTAAACCAGATGTATGATGAAGTGACCTTTCTTCTTCTTCTTTTTTTTTTTGGCTTAAACCTTAAACTGCAGCTAAGCTAATTACAGAGCAATATCTGCAGGATGACTGGGTTCCTCTGTCATTGAGTGAAAATTATGTAGTTCAGCTTTGTATTTTTTATTAAACTTCATGCATGTTTAAAGAATATGTGTAGAGAAATGGGAACTGAAAGCTTTTCAAGTTTTTGAAAGTTGCATTTAATGATTGATAAATCAACATTGTGCTTCTTCTCAGCTCCCACAGTGTTGGTGGATGTGGCCGAAGACGACGCCTTAATGAAGGAGGAGATTTTTGGCCCAATCCTGCCCATCATCACTATTGAGTCTCTAGAGCAAAGTATCGACTTCGTCAACCGCAAAGAGAGGCCACTGGCCCTTTATGTTTTCTCCGACGAATCCTCTGTAAGAGATGAGAACACTGCAACCTTCCACCTCATAGCTGTAGACATATTAACTCATCATATTGTCCTCCCTTCTCTCTCTCTTTTTTTTTTTTTTTTTTTTTTTCAAGGTGGTGAAAACAGTGTTGGAAAAGACCAGCAGTGGAGGATTCTGCTCTAATGACGGGATCGTCCACATGACACTGCCAAGCCTGCCCTTTGGAGGTGTAGGTAAGACCAGATAAGCGCTCGATTAGGCTTCAGAAAATCCTACTTTACAGACCATGTTGAATGAACCCAGCTAATGCTAGTGCTAAAACAACTAAAGGCTATCAGATTTAATAAGCTAGCAGTAGACTGAACCCAGTCCTACAATCCAATCACACACCTGATCTGAACCTAGAAGCATTGAATGTGGAGTCCCACAGGGCAGCGTTTTGGATCCACTTTTCTTTTTATTCTATATATAATGATTTGAAGATGGCCTGCTCTAGTGATGGTTTTATATGCTGTGCTTTACCAGTGTCTCACAAAGACACAACTACAGTCAGCCAGTCTCTCAGCAGGGCCTCCTCAGATTATGGGTCAACTTTAGCAAATTAGTTTCATATGAATTTGTGTTGTGATTTTATATTTTTGAAAGATTCTGAAAGATGTTTATTGACCGGTGTCACGTCCTTCACCTCTCCCTCCAGGGGCCAGCGGTTGGGGCAGTTACCACGGCCACTGGGGCTTTGAGGCATTCAGCCACCGGCGGGCGTGCATGCTGCGCGGCTGGGCTTTGGAGAGACTCAACGGCCTGCGTTACCCGCCTTACACAGAAAACAAGCTGAGCTGGCTGCGCTGGACCACCTCAGCCAAGAGCAGCTGCTCACTCATGTGATGGCAGGCAGGAAGAGTGTGTGTGTGTGTGTGTGTGTGCGTGTGAAGATAGATGGAGCTTTTTATGCTTGTATGCATGAGTGTGAATGCAGTAGGATTAATCATTGTTTTTTTTTCTTTTAAAATCGGTTGGGAAGGTGTGCTGGTGCATTATCTTCCCTCCATGTGTTTGATGTGTGTTTGAACTCCCTCCTCACCCTTCTGACACTATGCAGTCATCTCGTCACTGTGTAAAACTTTATATTGGTGGTGTATTTTAGAACATACTGGGTTCTGTGTTGGCACATACTTCACTTTCTGAGCTCATGTTCTCTGGTTTTCACCTCACTTCAACATTCACCACATCAGCCTTAATTTGAACAGCTCAAGTCAGAGACCAAAGCAGTTCAATATTTTATTCATTCAACTTTTTTAAACTGGCTTAGATGTCTGAAAACCTCCAATACCACTTAGTGCTTATTTGTTTTATCCCCCCTGCACTAAAAGTTGTGTGTTGAGAATGTTGTTATATTGTTTTTTTAACAACCTCATTCGTGAATCTTTTTGCTGTCTTGATCAATCTTTCTTTTTCTCTTGCTGTGATTTTTGTCTGTTTTTTTAATGTTCTTTTCATGAAATATTGTAAATAAATAAGAAATGTCATCTTGTGTTATTTTTATATTACATTTAACATTATTTACCACCTCTAATTAAAGCTCTTGCATATATACACATCTTGCATTATTGACATCTTTACCACTATAAAGATAAGAATGTAGAATCATCAGTTCTCAGAAATGAACTCAGTTTTCATTTAAGCAGTTTGTCTTGTGTGCTTCAAATGGATTTTTTTCCTCACTAGCACAGTGGTCACTTCTCTAAAGGTCAAGACATTGAGTCTGAAGAATAAAACTGTTTCTGACCAGGCAAAAAATAATCTCTAACCTGTAAAAGCGTGTCATTAATTCCATTTTGTACATGACTCCATATATTTCCATGCTTTGGCCAACAGGAGACTGTGCAGCATGTCAGTCAGTGAGGGTGAGATGCTCTTTGGATGAACTGGATAATAGAAAGAATGAGGTGGATAAAGAGAAACGAGCCGTCCATGTTTTGTGAATTGTGGTCAAAATGATCATATTTATTACAAAATATGAATATGCAAATACAGGTCCTCTCCACTCTTCAGTGGACATCTCTGCAGCAGAGGAAGTACAGAACAAGATGGCTCCGTAGTCTTAACCGGCTTCCCCTTCTCCTAACCTACAGTAGAGCAGCTCATCCAGCATCGCTTTCACATTGTACACACTAAAGATCCGTTTGTTTCCTACAGAGTTGAGTAATAGAGACAGTGTGCGGTCAGAATGATGACTGATCACTGCGGACTACTTCTCACAGTCATCAGCCATCATTTATCTGACTTATTTCACAGACTGCAGGAATCATCATCTCGAAACATAATTAAAAAAAACCCTGACACATCACTTTCTGACCAGTATGAGTGTAGACTGCATAGTGTTGGTACTGTAGGAGGGGGAGGGGGGGTGGGATAGAAGCCACTTAAGACAAGAGAAACACACCATGGAGGCGGGGCCTTGCTCGTCAGACTTTTCAACAGATGTGTGCAGAACTCTTGAGAGCTCTGCCGTGCTGGGTTCATGGCTCAGGTTTGTATGAGGAGGGGGGATTTGTCCCGGGGGAGGCTGGTTCAGGGGCTGAAGACTCCGGTGCTGGAGAGGGACTGGATGCCGCCGCCGCTGCCGCCGCCGGCTCTTTCTGCACCAGCTCAGGCTCATCCTGGCCTGCCTGAGGCGGGTGGACCAGGACCCGGTCGATGAGACCGAAGTCCTGCGCCTCCATGGGGCTCATGTAGCGATCCCTCTCCATCACGCTCTCTGAAAAAGCAGAGAGGAATTCAGACAAGTCCAGCGTGCAGGTTTCTATTCACATGAATCACCACAGCAGCTCCTTTCACTGATTGGTCCCCTCCTCTCTCACTCAACACACACACACACCTCTGCAGTAGAGTGATATCGATCTTCTCAAAATGAACAATTCCTTTCATATAAAAAATACTAATCAGTGCAGCTTTAAATAAAAATTCAGCTCTGGACTCATGGAATCTTTTTTTTTTTTGCACAGGAAAATGTGATTCTTCTCTTTAGCTTTTCACCTTTCTGTGTCAAACCACGCTAAACTAAAACCTACCGATGGTTTCCAGCTTCTGTCCCGTGTGTTTGGCGTAGATGTTGTTGATCTGTCTCTTCAGTTTAAGGATCTCTTCAGCCTGGATGGCGATGTCTGTGGCCTGACCCTGAACACACAGCACCCAGAATATTATCTCACTCGTTCTCAGTAAATCGCTGTTCCTCATTTTCAGACTTTATAATCACCCCCATACTGGATTTAAGATCAGTATTAAAAAAGGACCCGAGGAGACCGTGGACTCCCTGGTGTCTTTGCCATCTTACCCTGGCACCTCCTGAAGGCTGATGGACCATGATGCGGGCGTTGGGCAGTGAATGCCTCATGCCTGTCGATCCCGCTGCCAGCAGCAAGCTGCCCATGCTGGCCGCCTGGCCAACACACCAGGTGGAGATGGGATTAAGGATATACTGCATGGTGTCGTAAATGGCCAGGCCTGCTGTCACCACGCCGCCTGAGGGGGGAGAGGGAGAGGAAGAGAGGCTGTGATGCCATGGAAATATGCAGGATTATCTTACCCAGAATATAAAAGAATAAATTGGGCAAACTGATTCTTGTTATATTGTACTGAACGGTGTAGTTGAGCCGTATTTCAATGTTAAGAGAAAAAGGACAGCGGAAAAGGAAAACTGACATTTAAAACCCTGAAATGGAAAAAAAAGATAAGTGATGGAAAGTCAAATAAAAACACAAAGTCCAGATATTTTTTGTTCTTCAGTCTGTGTTGGAAACCAAACCACAAAACGCCTGAGCCGAATCTCAAACGATGTCATTCCTTTCTTTCTGTTGTCACATGGATGTTTTCTGCTTTCTGACATGCATTATTTGTCTTATTTACAGGATATTGATTATAGATTTGTCCACTACTCCCCCCCGTTCTGACTATCAATACTCCTGTGCGTTTCCTGATGTGCTTACCGGGGCTGTTGATGTACATGTGGATGGGTTTGTTGTTGCTTTCTGACTGAAGAAAGAGCAGCTGAGCAATAACCAGACTGGCTACAGAGTCATCAATCTGAGCGCAGGAGGAGAGAGAGAGAGAGAGAATGTACATAACTCTGAAAACAAACAAACTATATACATATATTATATTTTTTTCTTTCTCAAAAGTTGCCTGTTGATCAATACAAACAGCCAGCAGGACACTTACTGGACCCATTACACAAATGATCCTCTCTCTCAGGAGGCGAGAGTAGATGTCATACGCTCGTTCTCCTCTCCCCTGGAAATAAAAAACAACAACAAAAAAAGAATAATAATAATTTTTTTCATCTTACAGAACAACAACAAGACAACTTTCACTAGTGCGAGAAGCTGCACGATTCAAGCTCATCTTCCTGACCTCTAGTAGCTCTATGGAGCAGTTTTTTTTTTTTTGTCTTGTGTACACACACAAGGACATGAATGAACATGCATGTGCACGCTGGATGTACCCTGCCAATAGTTTCACCATGTTCCACTGATCTTCAATGTGCCACGAAGCACAGTAAGCACTAGTAGCAAACTAACATGGATGTAAGCAATGTAGGATTTACAATACAGTTTTATGAGGAAGGAAATGCCTTCAACACTTTTGCTAGATGGCAAGGATACACATCATTTGTTTAGGCGAGAAACACTGAATGTAAACAAACTAAATAAACTTTTTGTGTTTGTTTGAGTCGCCATCAGCATCATGTTCTCAGTCTCTGCGACTTGTTTTGTGAAATGAGAAGGTAAAGACGTAGGTACACGTTGGGAAATGTTTAGAAGAATAGATGATAAAATATCTTTTAGTGTTGGAGTTAGTTTATTTAATCTCAGTGTTGGACGCTGCAGTGTCTCACTGACATACCACAAACAAGCTTGTATACAGTAGCTGCAAATATATCAGCATATTTTTGCAATTATTTTACATGCTTGACAGATTTTAGAGCTTCATTCTAACAGGGAATGATACAATAGGTGTCAGATGCTACTTGTTTTGTTTTCCAGTATCTTTGTGCAGCTCTCTCACCGTCCTCATGTTTTTTTTTTTCCGAGCTGTGGATAGAACCTCCATTTCCTGTGTGCGCTCTCGCAGATGAAGTGACTGTTATACATACTGACTGTGTGAGTGCTTCTCTTTGTGATTAAGTTTTATTTCACAACACACACAAGATCATCAGAACCTGCTCAACTGCAAGTTTCTGCGTGTGCTTTTCTTTCCTTTGTTCCTTCTCTTGTCTGTTTTTTTGGGAGGGTGGCTATCTCTCCATCTATCTATCTATCTATCTCTGTTTGTTCCTAGCAAACAGTAAAATGTGAAACTCATCCCTTCCTGGAGCATGTTTCCCTGTAAAAAAAAAATCTACCTCAGAGCAGCGTAGGCGAAAGAAAAAAAAAGGAGTTTGAGTCCCGTCACTCACCGTCTGCTCCACTACTATGGGTATTAGAGGACTCCTCCATGCGGGACTGTGGTGGATGGATCTGCTGTGTTTCAGTGTCAGTCCTCCGATGTGCAGAACTCTCTGGAACACACACACACACACACACACACACACACGTGCACGATATTCTGTGAGACATGACCTATTAAAATCATTTTAATAACCGTTTGTCTAGCAGCAGGATACTTTGAACTGAAAGCAGTGTGAAGTTGTGGATGTCCAGGTTGATCGTTTATATTGTTTCCGATAAGGAACGAAACCTATTTGCATAATTGTGAACATCTGGATACATCTGGGCTACAACTGCGTTTGATGCAAAATTGTTCATAACTTGTAATGATGTAACTACATAACTTATGTTGTCCATGAAGTCAGTGACACCTTGTTTCCATACAAGGATGTATCGTAATGTTTATTTCAATACCCTCTAATTCATTTGATTTGTCTTTGTTTTGATTCTTTATAATCTATTTAAATCATTTTTATATCACTCTATTTCATGATTATTACTCTTATTATAGCTTTCAAATCTATTTTATTTTATTACATTTTCATCATTTTTTTTTTGCTCATGTGCATTCGTCTCAAATTGTTCTTTTTTCGGTTTGACTGTCTACACTTGTCTTCTTTTATCATCATCAGCCTGTCAGTCATCTGTGAAGCACTTTGAACTGCACTAACCTGTATATACAAATAAAGTTTGATTGATTGATTGATACGGATTTGTCACATATGGGTTAATCCAGGATTTAAACCAACCGAGTCTTCCATCGAACTAGTTAAAGTCTATCTCACACCGTCGACTTTAAACTCTCTGACCATGTTTCCATGCTGGTTTCTGTAATGTGCTTTATGTAACTACACTTCAGTTGTGACCATGAACACAACACACAACAACGGGCTTAACTGCTGCTGTCATATTCTCCACGAGCAAAATTAAAACAGCTTTAACCTGTAGCTGGTGTTGTATAATGGGAGAAACACTGTGTCCTGCGTCTTTACACCAGTAGAGCCCTGACTGGTTTAGAGGTGATAATGGTTTGATGCATTGACGTAACGTTACATTTACACAAGCTACCAGCTAACAAGCTCCACACACACACGACAGGCTGCAGTGATAACAGTGACTATATCTTCATATATCTGTATCAAACCAGTTTACGACGGTATGACGCACATTGACAGGTGAGGTTCATTAAAAACTGTTGCTAATACTCACTCGTAACAGCATTTTTGAAGTCTTGTAGGTTTCACTCCCCCCTCTATGTGACCCGCGGCTGCACCGGAAGCGACTTTATGTTTCCTAGGATGACGACGGAATTTTCCTAGAGGTCCCGCCCATCCTCTGCCTCTGATTGGCTGACCCTAAACCAACCTTACAAACGAAGGGAACAAGTACTAGCCAACCAGAGGGAGAGTAAGGCGGGTTATTCCGTAACCATCCTAGGAAAAAGAAAATGCGCACCGGAATCATTTCCTGTGTGAACTTTGAACCGCCTCTTCTTTGTCGGATAAATACGCGCTTGATTTCAGTGTTTATGTCATTAGTGCCCCCCCCTGTACTATGGGTCAAGTACATTTCATATCCTCCTAAATTATATATATTGATAAATAAATAAACAGCCTACAATAAACTACATGATTACGTCAGAAACTAGACCAGTCTCCTGCAAATATTGTATTGTACAATGCTACGATACAGTGGTAAAGCACAACTTGCAGTAGAACATCAATGTAAAAACGGTTACAAGCAAAAGTGCTGCATTCATAATCTTAGTTCAATAAGAATAGGCTACATAACTATTAGCAGAATGAATGAAGGCGAACTTAAAGTGTTAAAGGTGAAAGTAGGCTACTCATGATGACGCAGAATGGCTCTGTCACTTTATAAGATTACATTTTATAGTCTAATTACTAATAATGCATTACTGTAGGTTATATGTAAGCAACATTTTAACTTGTGACTGGCTGAATTGTACAACTTTATATTGTTTATTCACTGATTACGCTACAAACTGTCATCATATTTTATAAATTCAATATGGAAACTAATAAGCCAATATTAGTTTCCAGTTGATTCCTATGGAACCCGAAAATTTACCAAATGGGACAAAAGGTTATCAACCCAGTCAAAAAATATAACAGCAATTATAATACTGTTAAATACATGGTAGGCATAAAATAATAAAGAGTGTAAAAAGGAATGTAAAGTTTTGTACTTACAACAGGGAATCATACAGGGAATAGATACATGATAAAATGTGTGCCAACATTAATGAATTAAGTTTTCTACAATTATTAGTGGTGAAGGAAACCAATTCATAATATCCACAATCCATTAAGTGTATAAATAAGAATATTATATTTTGATAAATTCAGTTTTGTTTTTGTATATATTCAGTTTTACTACATTTAGTCTAGGCTTCATATGTTACCTCATGTTGTACTTGCGCTACTATTTCAATGAAGCTATCATAAATTATGTATGGTGTGGTTCAGATTATCTATGTAGTAATGTACTAATATCTATGTAGGAGAAATCCTTGAGATCTTTAAGTGGCAAAAAATGCAAAATGGACACAGTTTTGTAAAAATGTATCCGGGTCTGTAATGACAAAGAATACAGTATATATAATCCTCCACAGGACCACACTGTGCAAATGAATTATACAAAATGACAAAATACACAGTTATATAAATTTAAAAGCATGAATTCTTGATGAAGTGGACAAAAATCTGTTTTTATAATATAAAGTTTCCTTTGAAATCTACTGCTTTGCAGCAACAGTAGATGAGATTTATAATAAGAAAGAATAACTGTTTGGTGTAGAAATTGTATTTTTTGGTCTTTTAAACCTCCAGTATACATTTATGACAACTTTGCAAGGCTTCTTATTTTTTATACACATTATTGTTTCTTTAAATTATCATGTGACTAACTAGACTTTAGAGAAACAGACTACTTGGTTGTGAACAGAAGAGAAAATATTTATTTCAGCTGTTTTAGCAAACTTTTTTTTTCGATGTTTTAATCTCAGTCTTGTTTCATTTACTTAAAGGACTTGCTCAGTAGTTGTCTTGTAATTCCATATAAAGCTTTATCATTGCCATTTATTATGTGATCTGCTCTCTTCTTCTTCCTCTCAACCCAACCAGTCAGGGCAGATGGCTGCACACCTAGAGCCCGGTTCTGCTTGAGATTTCTTCCAGTCAAAGGGGAGTTTTTCCTTGCTGCTGTTGCCAAGTGCTTGTTCATGGGGGACTTGTTGTTGTAAATTAGAGAGTATGGTCTAGACCTGTATGTGAAAAGTTCCCTAATAAGAATCCATCGTTTCCACACATGACCATTGTCTTGATCCTCACCACCTGGCACATCATTTGCACCCCTGGTCTGATTGCAACTGTTCCATTATTCTGAAGATTTGAAACTTGCAAATGTATTTAATTATTTTCAGTAAGTTTTAACTGCCTGATTTGGAAGGAGAGCATTTATGTTGATATTGATGGAACATTTTGTGTCTGCTGTGAGTACTCTGGCACTGCATTTGGCAAAGGTGGAATGGAACTAAGCACATTGGGAAAGTACAAATTTGAGGTAATCTACTTGATCCCTTTCAAGCCACATTAGACTTCTACTCTGCAGTTATTGTGCTTTTTTTTTTTTTTACTACATTTCCTCGGTAGCTTTAGTTACTAGTTCATTTACAGATTAAGACTTTGTATAAGCTACAAAATATATTATAATAATCCATTTACATAGTAAACACTCCCAGGTGACCGTTTCTATGTATTATAAGTACGTTTTCCTTGGATAGTTAGCTAATAGTTAATAGCTAATAAGACTTAGCCAGCTACATACATTTTTCAAACATTTTCAGTACAGATTTATTACTGTAATGGGATGTTTTGTTTTGACAGTACATGCTACCACAACTTAATATAGCTAATTAACAAATACTGAAAAGCAATGAATATGTGCCATAAAGTGAGTGCGTGCGTGCGCGCGCGCATGTGTGGTGTGTGTGTGTGAGTGTGTGTGTGTGTTTGGGTGGGGGGAGTAAAGGAAAAGAGAGTGAATAGGCTTTTTATTTGGTAGGTTTTGACCGGAAGATGAGTTTTATTACAGCCTGCAACTGAAACATCAGTGGAAGTGTCTGCTCGGCTACTCCAGTCACTTTCACTGATATCTGGACTCAGTCATGTCGAACAACGCCGCCCCAAACAGCAGTTTAGTCATCGCTCAGAAAGCAGTGAAGCAGCTTCGTCTGGAGGCCAGCGTCCGTCGGATAAAGGTATGTACATCACACCCCTACACTTTATCCAACTGTACATGAAACCTCTCCTCTGCGCGTGACTCCCGCTCTGAGGCGCAACAGGAGTTTTTTAATGTGGCGCGAGCTGCAACTAATTACTGTCAATCCATCAGCTGCCATTTACTTTCATTGTTCGCGTTTTACAGCTTATCACCGTGTAACAACAAGCAGTCTACACAATGTTTTGTTTTCTTGTATAAAGCCTCCTAAATGTTTTATAGCAATAAATGAAATTTATCTTCACATATTTCTACTTATTTACAGCGACTATAATCGATATTGCATAACAACGTTTCAAACGAGTCGCTCGTAGTTACGGACAAACATGTAGCTTTATGGAGTTTGAGCAGGTCTACAATGTATTGACTATGGTTGTACAGTAGCTGTGTTACAGCACAATTGTAAAGTTCTGGAAAATTGACTCTCCAGTTCCTGTTAAAACAAGGCCAAGTGTTGGGGGCTAATGTCACTCCAAACTACAGTAGCTTAAATTTAAAGTGTATTTAAACTTTCACACCCAGAAGAGCTCCAGCCTCTAACAATGAATCTTAAACTTCACTCTTACATTTAATATATGTATATTACATGACATATACTGTAAGTCAGTTCATGTTATAAGTCACTGGAGAGCCATTCACTGAGTGTAATTTCCTGGTGTGCAGTGTAGTGCAGTATGGGAGCAGACAGACCCTTCTCTGGTAGTGCAGCACAGAGATTGCTTTGTTGATTGTGCTGCTGTGTGACTGGTGTGATTGTTGGGCAGCTTCTTATTTTAGAACAGAAGTCTGACTAGTTTTCAAGTGTGTGTCTGTGTTAACCGCACGAGCAGAAAACCGTGGGGGGAGTTCTCAGAATGAATAAATCACAGAAGGATTTTGCTCACTCACAAATGCAGTTAGTCTCAGTCCAAAACAGAAATGTGAGAATAATCTTGACAATAATCTGTGATATTGTCAAGATGGTAAAGTAAGGCACGATGGAGGTTCAGTACTGGGGTGTGATGCTAGGAAGTGTCTATCATATGGAGGGCCATAACCAGAATTTTAAAGAAACAAAGAAATGGGTTTTTAAATATAAATATATGCAATCCAATACAAAATCTCATTATTACTTCTATTTTAATTAGTCTGCCATTTATGTAAATGGTGGTGGACAAAAGAAACATCTTTCAAGATAATGCAGTTCAGTACACCACCACCTACTACGACCTCAATAATAAACATAAAGTTGAATAGTCACCTTTCTGACAGTCTATACAGTGTAATAAAACAGAAAAAAGGGGAAATTATAAGAGTGCAATGCTGAGTTTCTACATTTGCTGAGATTAAATCAGCCAGAGTTTTCTGTTTGATAGTTGCAGATATGAATCAATTAGTAGTTTGAACCAGAGGTGTCAGAAAATCGATTGTTTTCTCACGGATAGCAAAGTGTTTAAATAGAATTGGCCTCATTGTCAGTAATTTAAAGGGGCACTCCATGGATTTCATAAAGCACTTCCATAAAGTTGGGCAACTTGCAAAAGAGATTTAAAAAACAATGATATCTTGACCTTTAATCCCTAATATTTGTGAAGCCCACTTATGGGATCCTACACTTCCCATAATGCAACTCTATACCATCTTTCACTACCTTCATAACACTGAAAATTTCTTCCAGCTAACTTTTATAAAATCAGGGAATGTACCTTTAACATGTATTCCTTTATTTCATTGTATTGCCCCCCCAAATTTTATATAAACATAACAAAATGTCTACAGATATAACTAGGCATACTAGGGTCATAATATGCTTGTTTGCAGGAAAATATGAAAAAAAGAATTAAGTAAGTTAAACTGTGCTATTAATTTGAAGCATATGATTTTTAAAATTGGATTTCCCTACAAAATCTGTGTTAATGGCATCAGACATTTTTGAGAATACTCAGGTCTTCTTTGTCTTTCTATTATGGACAGTATAATGGTCATTTCACTCGGAAGAACACTCCCACTGCCCCCTCTTAACCAAAATAATGTGATTTATTACATTTATTACAGGTTTCTCAGGCTGCTGCTGAACTGAAGACCTTCTGTTTGCAAAATGCTCACAAAGACCCTCTCCTCACCGGAGTGCCCTCCAGCGATAACCCATTCAGGCCTCCCAAGTCATGTGTCATCCTCTGAGGTGTGTGAGAGTATAGCTCTCTTCTGTTTGCTCAAATGTATCATTTTTTATTAATATTCATAAATATATTTTCATTGGTACCTCTTGCATCTGCTAAACAATGATCCTACTGTTCAGTAGAGCACAAGACGCATCCCCTCAAGCTAAATGTCTGTTTCTTTTCTTTTTAGGGTCGTGAAGGAGTGCAAAACACTCATCAACAGACTCCTGATCATTCCGATTTCTGTCATGTGACTCACTGCCACTGAAGATAAAGAAGCCCAGACCCTACACACACACACAAACACACACACACACACACACACACTGGAGCAGCTAAGGAATGATGTCGACAATTCAGAAAATGTGCTAAATGTATTGTACTTATTTTGATATGGTGTGTGTTTGCAGTTGAAAGATGTTTCCTGTGCGTTTATAATGCAACCACTGGTTTCATGTTATGCTCTGTTCAAGGTTGAGAGGTCTATACTATGTCAGGTTTATACAATAGGCCTTAATGTACAGGATTTTTTTTAAAGATTTGTTTAACAAACACCAACTACATTAACTTCACTAATGAAAAAATGATTCAACTTGATACAAATAGCAGAGGAATTGTGTTAAAATGACACTTTAGTGTAACTTATAAGATTTCTCAGTGCTCAGTTTTTTCAAGATGTCATAGTCTCATATCATGTCAGCACAGCAGCATACACTAAGTATTGCTCAATCTGAAGTTGATCAAAACACATAAAGCTGCATTTAACAACTGCTAATTAGTAAGCTGACGTTGCCATGTACCACTAAGGAAATCTCCAGGGTGTCCATGCTCTTTGAATGGAACATGGCCTAAATAAATATGCAAGTACTTACAATCACAAACTGACAGTTAGGTGTGGAGAGAACCTCATGATGTGGACCTTTGATATGTTTGACTGAAAAAGACATTTCTTTCTTAACGGAAAACTGAGATTATTGTTACATTCGTATGTATTTGATACAACATAAAACCCAGAATGTATTTTACAATGAAAACCATTCACATTGTCATCCTGCCAGCTGTTGACCGTCATTGTCCCACATAGCTTTGCTTGCATCTGTAGCAAACTGTTGCCAATTGATGCTACTGTATGTATATCGTTTTAAGACATTAAATTATTGTCAGAATTATTTCTTGTCTTGGTTATATTGTGATGTTTCTTTGTCAATATTGGGAAGTGGTTGTACAGTACATATGTATCTATGGTGAATATGTTAAACACTAACAGAGATTTTTTTTTTTTTTCTGATGTTTTATGGCATTGTGATACTTAAAGTCCTCCTCCACTCAAAATGTTTTTATTCTTGTTCCTTGAGTGAATGTTTGAGCTTGCAAAAACCATAACAGACATGAATTATTATTCAAAGTAGAATATTTTATATACATCTTAAAACATGCCTGGAGGGTATCCTTAATACTGCTGCTGTATTATGTTGCTCTAAGTCGTTTGTTTTATTGCTACTGTACTTGAAAGAGGACAGGAAAAAAGATAAATTAATAAAAAAAGAAAGGTAAAGAAGAATTATAGACGAAGAATCATACTTTAATTGAATACATTTCTATGAGATGGAATTCACCCTGAAAAGTAGTCCTCCCCTCTGTACTGACTCTGAAATTTCAGTAAATGAACTAAAACTGGTTGTCAGAATTTTAAGAAATACGTATCATTCCCCTTTAAAGTAGCAGAAAGGTTTTCCATTGGCAAGATCTTATATAATTCTCTGTTCCAGCTCTTGTGTTTATTCACTGCCCGCTGTGAGCCGCCTAGGTGTCGCTGTTGGAGCGGCTTATCGTGTTGGTGCCCAGCTTCGCCTCCAGCAGAGAGCAGTGCGCGGTCGGTTGGATGTGAGCGCCACCGACCGACCTGTCTCTACTTCCAGATTGAAGATGGCGGTCTCGGTGTTCCCCGGCGTGCGGCTCCTGTCCATCGGAGACGCGAACGGAGACATACAGCGACACTCAGAGCAGCAGCCGCTGCGGTTAGAAGTGAAAACCTCACAAGATGCTGCCCTCATCAATCTCTCCAATGGTGAGTTGACCTTTTCCCCGCAGCGGCTCTTCGGATGTTCGGCCTGTCTTAACTGCCGATGCTAATGCTAATGCAGCTAATCCTGCTGTACGGAGCGTTAGCAACCAAGAAGCTAGCCCGTCTTGAGACCACGTCGCGTCCCCCTGCTCATCACGAGGGAGCCCTTAAAACTCAAAAAATATCGTCGTCCAGTGCTCGAGGCTGGTCAACTTCAGCTTTTTAGCTCCTACATAAGTTCACTCGTCTGAAAATATAGCGCCACACACACAACGTATCTTAGTTAGTGACTCTAGCCAGCAGAGCAGCTAAGTAACGTGTAGTTTAATGCTAGTTAAACAATGCCACTAGCCTGCTTCAACAGCAGCGGTGTACCCGGTCACATCGCACCTATTTTTGCCCTTTCAGTTACATTTATTTAGTCACATGAATGTGTCTAGTGCTTTTGTAAACTAACAAATCCCGTTTTGTCAACCGGGAGTAATGTTATTTGACTGTATAGTTCGAGAATTAGCTTCTCCGGGTTGTTTTGGAGCAGCAGAGGGCATCACTCCCGACCCGCCGCTCTGCGCTGCGGTCCAGCCGGCAGATGCAGTCCTATATTTCACCAGCACATCTTTCTGTGATAAGAGTGGTAAACACTTAAACTTTTGAAGCTTTTACTTTTTTGGGGAAAATCTGTCTTGGCGGTTTGGGTGGTGCTGCGAGACCGGGCCCTCATTACTTATGCATTCATCTTTGTTCTCATTGGGACAATACCCGGGTCCTCCGCCGCCTCCTTCCCTCCTGCGTTCAGGCGGCATCAGCCGCTCCGCTCCTCACCAGCTTTTCTTATTCAATGGGATGTCCCGCTGAAAAGAAACAGCCGCTCTGCTGGCCTCCTCCACTGTGATGCTGAAGTTAGAGAAAAGCATGGCACTGAGAGAATCACCACACATATATCTATAGTATATAAAGCTGAAACGTAATTTATCCCTGTGGAAAAGTAGGTCCCTCGAAAAGCAAAAGTAACATCATACAACAAGCATAAATCTCCACGCTGAACATGAGCATGCAAATACAGTGTTAATAGCTACTAAAAGTTCCATATTTGTAGCATAATGTGTTTTCTTGGCAGCAAATACATAGCTAATGTGTTAGAATATTTCAAAGTGTGTATGTTCAGGAATTTAGTATAATAATTGTCAACTGGGATGCCACTGAAAAGTATATTTATGAAAATGAACAGCCTTTTAGGCCAGTGATTTTTTTCTTTTGTATTCAAATTAATTGAATGTTAAATTGTGGAAAATGAACAATATGTAAATCAAAACTCTCCTATGTGACAAATATAAGCTAATTAAGCTATCTAGTTTTTCAGATTTGCATTTTTTAAACTTCAGTTGTAACAGTTGTGTTTACTTGGAAGCCATCTGGTGTATCAGCTTATTATTTGCATTAACAGTAGAGGTCAGTTGTGTTCATGTGGTGTCCCGTACTTCTGTGCTTTCTCACTCGATCATCTGTTGTAAAAGGAGCAGAACTTTGATGAGCTTTCGGCGGTCAGTGACCATTTTTGTCAGGTAGAACGTTTCCCAAGCTCAAGCTGTAGCCGTCAACTCACCTATGTCTGACTGGCTGATTTTTAAAAAAAAAAAAAAAAAAAAAAAAAGAAAAGAAAGAAAGGGAAAAAAACCCACACATTTTCAGGGAGGAGGATGAGGGGAGTCTTGATGTTTGCTGAACGTGATGTGATTGGTGCAGGCTTTTTTGTTTAGTTTAACCAACTTTAATTAACCATCCCTGACTTGTGGCCATATGCTCTGTAAAGGCTTCCCTCTGCACTGTGAAAGACGTTAACATTATGGACAGTTTGCTTTTAAAACATGAAATCTCTTCATAAGACTTAATTATTAATACGTTTCTGTCATTGTGTAGTCTGACTGAGCCTATCCAGAGCTGCCATGTGTATACTGAGACTCACAGTGAGCTCTCTAAACACACTGATGTCACAGTTCCTGCTTCTCACACTGTTATGTTGAGATCTGCATTGCTTTCATGAAATCGCCAGTCTAAAGCTGTTTATTCTGACTGATATTAATCTGTCAGCGGCATGCTGGCATGTAGTCGTGTTGCTGCATCCTGTCCAATCATGTACATGTGTATCCAAGATGTAGAGCACCAGAACCAATCATCACATCTGTATCCCTCTTTGAGCTGAGACTGTGACAGTGTGGTTGAGACAGCAGGAAAATAAAAGCAATGAGGAAACAGCTTAGTGGGAAATAAGAAAAGTTGATCCTGTTCAAAGATGACAGCTTCACTGACTCATTTAGTCAAGGTTCAGCATATCAGGACAGATGGCTCATTTCTCTGTAAATTGCAGAAGTAAAGAGAGGAAGAGAGAAATGTCAGCGGGGTAATTTTACACATATAGGTCAGTTTAATTGTCACAGTTAGTACTCCTCAGCCTGTGAAAACAGTTATCTGATGTCTACTGTGGCTCTGGAGGAGCTTTGTTTAGTTTGACTGGGGACACTGTTGGCTTGTGGAAGGGACCCTTTGAGGATTTCCGAAACCCCACTGACATGTCCTCTGTGGAGCAGGCAGAGTTGGCCGACTCTGGGGAAGCCTCATTCATATCCCCAGCAGAGGTCTCTGAGGTAGTCAAAAAGCTCGTAAGTGGCAAGGCGCCAGGTGTGGATGAGATTTGCCCTGAGATATTGAAGGCTCTGGATATTACTGGGCTGTCATGGCTGGCACGCCACTTCAGTGTCGCATGAAGATTGAGGACTGTGCCTGTGGACTGGCAGACCAGGATGGTGGTTCCCATTTTCAAAAAAAGGGGACCAGAGGGTGTGCTCCAATTATCGGGGGGGATCAAACTACTCAGCCTCCTGGGTAAAGCTTATGGCAGGGTGCTGGGGAGGAGGCTATGGCTGATTGTCGAACCTGAGATTCAGGAGGAACAACGCGGATTCTATCCTGGCCGTGGAACAGTGGACCAGCTCTTCACCCTTGCAAGGATACTTGAGAGGTCATGACTTTGTCCTGCGGGGGAACTTGAGAGCGGTGCTGCGGGAGTATGGGGTACTGGGACCATTGCTGCGAGTCATTCGGCCCTTATATAACCGCAGTGAGAGCTGTGTTCGCATTCATGGCGGTAAGTCGGTTCTCAGTCGGCGTTGGGCTCCGCCAGGGTTGTTCCTTGTCACAGATTTATGATTTTCGTGGACAAAATCCCGAGGCACAGCTGGAGGGAGGGTGTCTGGTTTGGGGACCTCAGCATTGCTTCTCTGCCTTTTGCAGATGATGTGGTTCTGTTGGTTTCAATACATCATGACCTCCAGCAACCACTGGTTTGGTTTGCAGCTGAATGTGAAGTGGCTGGGATTGGAGTGAGCACCTCCAAATCTGAGGCCATGGTGCTCTGCCGGAATAAGGTGGACTGACCCTGTGGGTTTGGAGTGAGTTGCTGCCCCAAGTGAAGGAGTTCAAGTATCTTGGGGTCTTGTTTGCAAATGAGGTGAAGATGGACTGTGAGGTTGACAGGCAGATTGGTACAGCAGTAGTTATATTGGCATAGTACTTCACCGTTGTGGTGAATAAAGACCTGCGCCAGAGGGCAAAGCTCTTCATTTACCAGTAGGTCAAAGTCCCAACCCTCGCCTATGGTCACGAGCCTTGGGCAGTGACTGAAAGAATGAGATCATGGATACAAGTGACCAAAAATGAGTTTTCTCCGGAGACAGTCTGGGCTCAGCCTGAGTGATAGGGTGAGGAGTTTGGAGTAGAGCCCCTACTCTTTGCATTGAAAGAAGCCAGCTGAGGTGGTTTGGGGACCTGGTTACAATGCCTCCCTCTGGAAGTGTTCCAGGCATGTCCAACTGGTAGGAGACCCCTGAGCAGACCCACAACACGCTGGAGGGACTACATATCTCTTCTTACCTGGGAACACCTGGGGATCCCCTTAATCAGTCTGATGCCACCGTGGCCCAGTCCCGGATAAGCGACGGAAAATGGATGATGATGGCGGCTCTGATGATGTCACCAAAGTGTTCTGCCACCTCATTGCTTCTGCATATTCGATGAGGACCAATACATATATGGGGAACATAAACACACGAAGATCACAATTAAAAAAATCACCTGGCTGTAGTCATGGATCATTGGTGTTGAGGTTATTGATGGGAACTGTAACTCACCAGTGCGATTCCTCTGTGGATCTGTTTTCTCACATCGTTAAGTGTCTTTAATAGGTCGAGAAGAGTACTGAGGAGTGTGGCTGGCGTTCTTCCCAGACGATGCATCTCTCTAAATCTGAAGTGCTTCTCTTAATCCCTTAATAGATGCTGGATTAGCTCAGGCCGCTTTGTGAGTCCACACTGGGCCTGCGGCTAGCGACCGGGATGTTTTTCCTGCCTGGAAGAGTATTTGCATAGGACAATATTACTGTTATTCTGTGAGGCCTCCTCTCAGGTGTGTTACACCTTAATCTCTCAGGCCCCTACTCTGTCATAATGAAGATATTACTTTGTTGTTAGAATGTCATTTTTGAGCTTAGAATCTCAAAAGATGATGTCTGTGCCACTTGTCCTCCTGCTGCTCATCGTCCTTTATTGCAGTGTGAAAACCAATATTCCAACACACATTCACAGTTTATACTGCTCACACAGCTCTGCACTGGCCTGATAGCAGCCACACCACTGCTCCCTCACTCTCCCTCACCCACCCACTCACTCAGTCCGCTAGATTATCACTAGCTGTTAGCCTGCACACTGCAGTTGATACACTAGTGGTGCCTGTAATCATCAAGACTGCTCTTCAACACTAACAAAACTTTGTCCTTAACTTGAAAGCTACAGTAAGTAGCTTTCCAACCATTATATATAGGTTTGGCAGAAACCCTGATTTCTATACTAACCAGTACTGTGTGTGTGTGTGTGTGTGTGTGTGTGTGTGTGTGTCTTATTCCTTTGTGCTATAGAGCTCCAAAAACTATTAAACACATCAATGAGCCACACTGTTGCCTTGGGTGACATGTTCCTTCATCACCATGAACGCACACACTGCAGTTTATTTTTGACTCGGTATACACCTACACTGTCCTTTTGCAGGAAATACTCACCAAAGTACAAATGTGTATTTGCTCATGTTTGAGTAACATTTGATTAGATACTAGCTGTTTTTTTTTTTTTTTTTTAAATGAAACTACATATTTTTTAGATGTTTTTTAAAGATTTTTTTCAGTAGGAATCAATGAGCCCGAGGCCGAGACAGTGCAGGGACGTCAAAGTATTGAAGGTTGGACTACCACGTTGTTGGTTTTAGGACATTTTCTGGGATTTGTTAAGAATTAAAGAAAAGTGCCAGATGTGTTTTAACCCTGAAGTCTTTCAGGTTTATAACAGGACATTTTGGTTGTCTTGTGTAGACAAAGAAATCTATGCAAATGGAAAATTTGCATAGAGACAGAAAGAGACGCTGATGTCATCAGCAGGTGTGAAATAATCTCACTGGATATTTTTAAATACAAATATCTTGGTGTCTAACATGTGCCATCTTTAAAGATCATAAAAAAACACATTTCAGCATTTGTGGATGTCCTGCAAGTGTGTGTGTGTGTGTGTGCGTGTAAGCAGCTGATGGAGATGAAGAGGATGAGGCTGCATTGTATGCAGCTCTCCCACACAGGAGCAGGTTGTGTTGAATCAGAAAGTGAATTTCAGGACAAACGTGTGAATAGCAGCAAGAAAAAGAGTTTGGCTGCCGTGCAAAAAGCTGATAACTGAAAAAAATGAAGGCAGTCCTTTAAAACTCATAATGTCTATTTACAGATCAGTCATGGCTGTTCTTAGTTCTGTTGTGTTCAAACTCAGCCCCCTTACTCCTCTTCTTCAGTGGTCCATATTACCTAGTTGATAGGGCTGCTCGATTATGGCAAAAATCATAATCGCAATTATTTTGGTCAATATTGAACATGATTATTTAACTGGAATACTCATTGACTTTGAAAACATGATGGATTTTATGAACTTGGACTTAAAAAAGAACTAAATTCTATCAAAATAAACAAGATCACCTATGTTGTAGTGCAGGTGAAATCATATTGTAGTGGTAAAGATGCATGTTGTGTGGAGAGTGATCAATGCTAAAATGATCATCCATCAGAGGTTTGACAGAAATCATTGACTTGTATTATCATGCAGTGTGTTTATGATACAGCAGCTTTTCTTAAGTGTCATGTGAATCCCTGTAATCAGAGAGAACTGCTTTCCACAGGTAGATTTAACTCCACAGAGAACACTGATTTCTCTGCCATGTATACGTGTAGTCATTCAAATTTCTTTTCTAATCAGCTTTTTTACAAGTAAGCATGTGCAGACAGAGGAAGCACAGCGCTGAGTGGCTGGAATGAAGCGTCTTTGTATCTGAAATAATAGAATCCAAAGTCTGTCTGAATCTAAAACAAAAGTAGCGTGTAGATGTCTAAATAAGTCCACTGCTGTCTGGCTGCTCTCACACACACACACCATGTGCTGGATTTATAACACCAGAACATCACTGCCAAACAGCACATACAACCACAATAATCGTTTTATCTCCATTATCATGTTTTCATCATCATTGGAAGCCAAAATCCTAATTGAAAATTACATTTTATTATCTGCCAAACCCTCGTTGAGTTTATCCGCCAAAGCAAAGTTTGAGCAGCATGTGTGGCAGCACACACTTTTCTTTCTTTTTTTTTGTTTGATTGTTGTTGTTTTTTTTGTAAATTCTGTCTCATGCCATCCTAACGCACATCCTTTCCCTTTCTTTTGAGGAGAGGAGGCGAGTGTGTTCAAATGTTCGATTTCCAGGGAGACGGAGTGCAGCCGCGTGGGGAAGCAGTCATTCATCATCACACTGGGCTGTAACAGCGTCCTGCTGCAGTTCTCCTCACCTGCAGGTACACACAAACACCTAAATCCACTCTATTAGACTGTGACTATGACTTAGATGTGCACTGGAAAAAAATGAAAGAATAATACTGTCTTATTGCGGCAGTGATGAGGCCTTTAGGTACATAAATACATACATTTCTCCACACTGCCATTTAACTTTGTCTCTGTTTATAACCTCAGAGTGAGCCGGCATGCCAAAGTCTGTTATGTAAGCAGTGCTGCTAATGTCAGTTAGCAGGCTAGGTAGCTAATTAGCTGCTAGAGCACTTTAAACAGCATGTCAACATACCTGCAAATGTCACTTTGTTCCTATTTCATGCTGGTATAGTTTCTACTCTTCAGCACCACTGCTAAACAGCACATCATCTATCACATGCAGCTACAGTGCAAGTTTGTTTCATGTCAAAGCCACTGTGTGCTCGAGTACAGAACCAAACTGATGAAAAACATCTTAATGCTTTCTGACAGCACTGTGTGTCGTATATTATGAAGCAGGACTTGTAATTCTTATTGTTTGTTCATGTTCATGCTTCAGACTTTCAGTCCTTTTATAACCTCCTGAAGAACTGTCGTGGGCATCTCGGTGAGCGCTCAGTCTTTAGTGACAGAACAGAGGAGTCCTCTGCTGTACAGTACTTCCAGGTGAGAGGAACACACACACACACACACACACACACACACACACACCTTCCTGGGTCTTCTTTTGATTGGAGAAACCACAGAAGTATACACAGTAGACTTCTTTGCATATAGCCAATCAGATTTAATTTTGAATCTGCATATGCACAAAGCAGAAAACATCTGTGCTGTCATTGGTTGTCAGTATAGCATGACACATAAGCTTTCAAGCTAATGTCTCCTTTTTTAACACCAACAGCAGGTACATCCCCACTTCACTTAATTACATTCATGGCTGAATCCCAATGTCCTCCCTCTGGACTTGTGGGACTGAGCCCCTGTGAACTTGAGTCGTACGTACTGTGATGTGTTCACTGTCATCACGTCAAGTCTCAAAGGCCGCTTGGCCACGAGTGGATAAAAAAAAAAAAAAAAAGCACTCTGAGAGGAGACGTAATACCTCACTGTTTCCATGGAGATAAATTGAAATTCCTGACCCTGTAGCTCATTTCAAAGTGTTGAATGGCTTTTTAACTCTTCTACTCTCAACACATCTGCTCAGAATACTCACCGCTCATATTATATTCACATTCACATTTTTAACTTTGCTTGATCTGGTCTGTTCGTTCTTCTATTTAACCAAGTCTTGCTCAAGTTAGAGGTGAGATTGTTGGTGGAGACGACGGTGGGGAACGCGAGTGAGAGATGGAGAGGAGTGCCAGGAAGAGTCTGTTGTGTCGGACTCCAGAAAGTGTAGCTTGGTGTTATTTTCAAAGTCATGGCAGAACATTTAGCTGATTATTTAGCTCCAGTCTTCCTGCAACAACACGGTTCAGCATTTTGCACAACTTTCAGAAAAAAACATGCCGGCATCAATAAAAGAAATTGATAAGCTGGAAAGGCATATGATTCCTGATGGATCAGATTTGAAAATCACTTTGTCTTTTTCTATGTCCTTTCTAATTACTCAGTTGGCTTGTGAAAAATGGACTTAATATATTTTAAGTGACTCCAATGTTTTTTTTTTTTCCCCTTGTCTCTGCAGTTTTATGGCTACCTCTCCCAGCAACAGAACATGATGCAGGACTACGTTCGGACAGGGACCTACCAACGGGCGATCCTCCAGAACCACACCGACTTCAAGGACAAGGTAACTTTTAAACACACCAGTCTGAGTGGAAAAAACATGGCGCCATCGGGTTTTATGTGGACCTGAAGGGTTTTTGTATGTTTTTGGAGACACACCTGCACTTGATGCAGGACACTGCTTGACCTCAATGTTAGTGATCCCGACAGTTTTCAGCTACTGTAAATTTGAAAATGTTGCAACCTGCTGAAAGCAGCACGTCCTACGTGAGGTGAGGGATTCATTTATCAAAGCGCTGTAGCCGACTGTGTGACGCACATCAAAACACCAACATGACATCTTGATGCACCTTAGCTTTGCAGAAAAGCACCAATTTTATCACATTTGCTTCCTGGGGTGACGTGTCAGTTACTCTGCCCTGACTGCTACCTCTGACTTGACGCTGCGTCTGATCTGTGTTATGTGATGTGATCAGTGGAGTTTAACCTTCGGCTGTCCTCCAGTATATCTGAGAGAAGTGGTCCAGTGTTGAGAAAAGAGGCACATAGCCAACAAGTGACAAAAAGCACTTGAAATGTTGGTGCATTTATTATTTATTTGATGAATCTTTTAGTCTATAAAATGTCAGATAATGGTTGAGCTATCATTTTGCACAACTTGAAGGAAAAATGTTTTGTCAGGATATAAAAAAGTGATTTAATGTGCGATGACATAAAAAGAAAAGCAGCAAATCGTCACATTTAAGAAGCTTTTTCATCCCTCTGGAGTTTTTAGTCTGTACTGTAGAGATGCAGCAGTTTAATTACACTCCAACCATCATATGATAGATATTTGAAAATGCTTGAAACAAATACATTTCTAACAGTTGAAACTATTTCCAGGAACAAAACAACATGAGCTGATGCTGAGAAGCTGTTAAAATTTTCTGATCATTATTAAGAGACTTATTTTCTGGTGTGTTTTTTTTAATTATTGATTTCAGCAGATGGAAATACTTATAAATCATGTCCAAAGTTTGTGAAACAATTTGTCATCATCTGGATGGAAACTGTCGCTGTAATAGTCGCTGACGGTGACATCATACTTCCTGTTTCCTCCAGGTGGTGCTGGATGTCGGTTGCGGCTCGGGGATCCTCTCTTTCTTCGCAGCCCAAGCTGGAGCCAGGAAGGTCTACGCTGTGGAGGCCAGCACCATGGCACAGCATGCCGAGGTCCACACACACACACACACACACACACGCACAGATTACCGCTTATACTGATATATTTTGAGTGACTTGGTTCATTCCCAGTCCCAGTAAAAAGTGTGCTCTGCCTTCACAGGTGCTGGTGAACAGTAACCGTTTAGGGGAGCGTGTGGTGGTCATCCCGGGGAAGGTGGAGGAGGTGACGCTGCCCGAGCAGGTTGACATCATCATCTCAGAGCCCATGGGCTACATGCTGTTCAACGAGCGCATGCTGGAGAGCTACCTGCACGCCAAGAAGTTCCTCAAACCCAACGGTGAGAACGTTTTTAGAGGCGCAGAACAGCGGATAGAACAAAATCTGAAAGTGCTGAGTGGAAGACTTGTGCTGCCAATTCAAACCTCATTCTATTATGTATTGCTGGGCAGTACGTTAGTTTTGTTAAGTGGCCTCTTCTGTGTGTGTTTCAGGTAAAATGTTCCCTACTATCGGTGACGTCCATCTGGCCCCCTTCACAGACGAGCAGCTCTACATGGAGCAGTTCACCAAGGCCAACTTCTGGTGAGGAGGGTGAGGGGGGGGGAGGGGGATGAAGGGTGGGAACGCAGCATCATATGTGACCCCTCTCTCCGCCGCACGAACTGATCCCGTAACCCTCGGCTTCCTACAAGCTTGTACCATTTGATAGCTATAACTAAAATCATTTGAAGTGCTGTTATGTTATGAGAGTGAAGTAAGCAGTTATGGCTCAGATTTTTCTTTTTCTTTGCGCTGTTGTATCATGTGACTGCAGCTCCTCTTCTGAATCACTTCCTCTCCCCAAATACTAACAAGGTCTCGGACATATTGTTGTTTACTTGACGACCACTGTCGCCTGCTCTTCTTTTTTCAAATAAGCGCTTGTCTTGGTGGATACAGGTGCACTTAGTTACATAGCGGTTACTGCAACCACAACCACTGAAACTGTATTTAGCATCACCTCCTGAGCCGTGTCCTCATTTAATCCCAAGAAGTGAGTGAAGACTAGTGGAAACACAAGAAGACACGGGATAAAGGCACATTGTGTTTAGTGAAGTCTGTGCAGTAGACTCATAGATGTGCATGTTAGCAGCAATGCAACCAGAAGGTGAATTTTACTGGCACAGAAGGATTATCCATTTGTGAGAAATGAAAAAAGAAAAAAACTGCTGGAAGGCAACAGTGTGGTAAAACTGTTGATGTAATGCAGAGAGTTTATTATTCAGCATTTAAAGTCCCGTGTCGCACTTCCTCTTAACACCATCCTCACACACTTCAAGCTAATGTGTGGCGACACTGAGCTTAGCAGGGACACAGTGTGATTATGAAACTGACTTGTGATGCAACATGTGCAGTGATTTTTTTTATTATTAAAGGTGGAAAAAAAAGTGGGAGGCAGTTATAGCTAATAAATCTAAGAAAGGGTTTTTAAAGAGAGAATCCAGTTTGCCCAAATTCTCTAAACTAATATTTTTGATTGAACTGAATTGTATGATGAAGAGTACACAGGATGAGTAGCAACTAAAGAAGATGGATTGTATTAACAGAAAGCCTTTAAATAGCCTCTTCATTACATCCTGGTGAGTAGTGAGTAGCTCACAGTGCTTGATGGAACTGTCAGAGGTGGTTTAGTCAGCTTTAGAGTGTATTTAAAAGAACGGCCCCTTTTTTAAATTTGCTCTGTTTTTTAGTCTAATAACACCTGAGGAGTTGAGGACACATTTCATTTTCGAACTTGTTGACCATCAGCTGCCTGGGTTCAGACGTCAGCGGCACCGCTGAAGAAGTCAAACATATGAAGCCGCCTCATGTTGACACAGCAAATAAAAAGTGAACATAGAAGTTCTTCTGTTATATTTCAAACTGGTTCAGTTTGTGTGTCAGTTTACACGGACAGTTTCTATTACAGTCATTAACAGTTTCTATTACAGTCATTAACATCACTGCAGTCGTTTTCGGTCTTCATCAGCAACAGGTTGATCAGAAGTAGAGCAGCCACAGTCCATTATATTTCAATTCTGCCTTTTTAACAACACCTGTGGCCCAAAAGAAGTCAGAACATTTTAAAACATGAAAAGATTTGTAAAATAAAACAAAAGACACAGAAACTGTAGTTAAATTAATTACCCATCACCTGTCCTAATTAACAACCAGCCTGCTGTCCAGTCTGTTTTATATTCATGCTTTTGCAGTCCGACTAAGTTGCAGTGTACACAATGGTTCACTGTTCAGTGTTTGATAAAGTCCAGGGTTGAACAAGGTGCACTTTCTTACTTCTCTTACTAAAAGTAGTAGCAGGTAGATGAACATTGTCACAGTAGCACAGTAATTACAGCATAAAACACACGTACAGCACATTCTCAGTAGTCATGTGTGAAGTTTTTTTTAGAAGTGCTGGGAAATCAAGTGAGTCAACTAACTCTTTCTTGAGTTCTGTTGTTCTGGTTTGTGTTTGAGTCATGAACGAGTCGCAATGATGGCAGATTTTTTTTTTTCCTGATGTTGGATCTGAAACTGACTTTCTTGTTTTTGGCTCCTCAGGTACCAGCCCTCCTTCCATGGCGTAGACCTCTCTGCCCTGCGGGGGGCAGCAGTGGACGAGTATTTCCGCCAGCCAATCGTGGTACGTTATCTACCGTACGCACTCATATTTTTAATGTCTGAGCTTCACTTCAGAACAAGTGGTCTGGTTGCACCAACAAGGTTTTGATCACTAAGCACAGTAGTCTGTTGACACTCTGGTTTTGGCTTCCGGGTCAATCCGAGAGCAGCTGGAGGTGTTGAGTATCTTGCACTGGGAGACACTGACATGTGACATGTTGCGGCAGTAATCTGCTCTACTCTGGTTGGTTGATGATGTTGTATTTGAGTCATGTGAAACAGGTTTTGTTCTTCTTTGGTCTTGTATGATGAGCTCAGATCTCCTTCCACAGGACACATTTGATATCCGTATCCTGATGGCCAAGTCGGTCAAGTACACAGTCAACTTCCTGGAGGCCAAAGAAGATGATCTCTACAGGTGTGTGTGTGTGTGTGTGTGTACAGATGCTTGTGTGTGTTTGAGTGATTATATTGGGTGTATATTCATTAATAAGTCATTTTTTTCTTTTGGCTTGCAGGATAGAGATTCCCTTTAAGTTCCACATGATGCACTCAGGCCTGGTGCACGGTCTGGCTTTCTGGTTTGATGTGGCGTTTATGGGATCAGTGTAAGTCTGCCAGTCACCGACTGAGACATAGAATACTTCCCATATCGTAAGCAACTGATGTAACCTGCATGCAAGCTCCAGATACTTCTGCCTTTTAATTAGTCCCGTGACCTCCCCGCAGGATGACAGTATGGCTGTCCACAGCACCCACAGAGCCCCTCACCCACTGGTATCAGGTGCGCTGTCTCCTGCAGTCTCCCCTCTTCACCAAGGCTGGGGATACGCTGTCCGGCACTGCAGTGCTGGTGGCCAACAAGAGGTACGTTTCTGAGCCATACGTCAGTGTAGCATGGTGGTCTGCTTTGTACTTCTTTTCAGAAAAGTTTTAAGTCAAGAGTTTGTTGTACAAAGGAATCAAATGGATGAAATCATACAAAAAGAAAAAAGATTTAATAAAACAAAGTGTTTCTGTAAAGAGCTCATTTGTATCCATGATAACCGCACTGGAGAAAGTGATGGAAAAGTGATTTTTACTAGTTACACAAGACTTTTTAAAATCATTCACGTCACCACCCAACTTCACAAAGGCAGAGCCTCCATGTTCTGTTTTGGTTTCATTCTGAGAACTCAAATGTTTGCATGTTTGTTCTCTACTTTGTTTTATAATTTGATGTAGACCCCTCCGTTATTGCTTCACTCTGCCGGGCTGTTTCTTGGCTAGACGGCAGTAACTTTCTTGAGTTATGTCCTGGTTGCCTGGCAACCTCACAGGGACGATAAGACTCCAGGAATTCACAAGAAATAGTCCAGTACTTACAGCCCTGTAAAAACCCCACAATGCTATTTTTACACTTTACACTATTAAACAAACAGGATATGATGTGTTAATTACTTTTCCAGGTGCTGGCTATGCTAAGCTAACTGGCTGCTGGCTGTAGCTTCATATTTAGAGTAGAGACATGAGAGCAGTATCAGTCTCCTCATCTAAAGCACATTTCCCAAAATGTTGGAACTATTCCTTTAAGGCACCCTACTGTATCACCACGTTAAAAAATAAAAAAAAATACAGATAAAAATATCGCAAACAACAATAAACAAGGTTCAAGCAGATCGTGAAAAATCTCCAAATTTGACATTTTTAGAGCAGAAGACCAAATTGAAGATGACCTGTGAGATTAAAATGATGATAGAGTTTTGACTGGAGGCCGAGGTGTTACAAGATAGTTCAAATGTAAACTTGATTATTACAGCACCATCTTGAGGTCAGTGAGTGTCACATGTGTCTGAGTAGTAGGTGGAATTTGCAACCAACCTGTCAATTTTGGTGACTTTTGGTTTGCATGAACACACAAAGAAAGCAAAGACATTTTCATGTGTCACAGCAGGCGACTTAATATGACCTTGATAAGCACTTGAAAACATACCACATGCATGAACTGAAACATTGTCAAATAACCCGAGTCTGATCTCCTCCCCAACAGACAGAGCTATGACATCAGTATTGTTGCCCAGGTGGACCAGACCGGATCAAAGTCCAGCAATCTCCTGGACTTGAAGAACCCCTTTTTCAGGTGAGTCTCTTTACTGCGGAACCGCATCTGGAACGTACCATTAAAGAGCTGAGGTTGGGGGAGCGCTGTCCGTCTCTCTAATGTCATATATGTGTGCGCGTGTGTGTGTGTGTGTGTGCGCGCGTTTATATGTATTTGCAGGTACACAGGCACCACCCCCAACCCTCCTCCTGGCTCACACTACACCTCCCCATCTGAGAACATGTGGAACACGGGGGCGGCCTACAGCATGAGTCAGGGGATGGGTGTATCAGGTGAACACACACATAAACACTGGTAGATGCAACATCTCTGTGTTTTTTAGAGTGGCACCTGTCTGAAAAAAACAAACAGCTTCACACATTCCTTCTGTAGTGTCACAGAAATTAAAGAGACATGGTGACAATTTGACACACATTTTATGGAAATTAGTAAGAACTTTTGGTTTGGAATCTTAAGTTTTTAACAGTTTTTAATCACCAAACTTGATCCATTGCCAGAGACCTTTAGACTTATACATAGTTTCACCTAAACTGATGCTGGGTGGTGGGATTGAGCTGGAGTCTGATGTCTGGAGTCCTGTAGATGAAATGTAAAAGTTTGAGCAAAAAGAGATTGCAGGATCAGTTCCCATCCCACTGACCTGCTCACAATATTCTGCTGGATCAAAGACAGGAAGGTGCTGGTGGAGAATCTGATGTATGCATATACATATGTATATGTGTAATACACACCAAGGGCCCTCATATACAACCATCTCATACACACCAAACAGCGCTTGAAAAGGACTGCGTGGTAGCGAATTGAATCCAGATTTTTATAACGATCGCCGGTCACACAATTTCAATTCACTCCATATCAACATATTTCTTCTAAATCCACTCTGTCAGCCTCTGGCATCAACACATTCCCAAATCCAGAGGAGACGTGCCATATGATGCCCACACTCTGCTGATGTCAGCCGTGCAGCTCACTGCACCACAGTAAATCCCCCAAAAAATGATGCCAGGATGCATCAGACTTCCGATAAGACCATCTCACTATTTCCACACATCCACCCTCAATATCCTGATTCACTTTCTCATCAGCCGCATTATTAACTGACGGTTTAATAAAAGTCAGAGCACGGCATCAGATAACTTTATACAGTTGAACATTTTATGAACGGCCACATTTGAAGCAGCACATACAGCCTTTTTGAATCGAGACAGATCATTACATGGTTGAACGACGGCTTTGAATAAAACATGACGGCTCTACTTCTCATGGTGAATCCATACACTGTTCACTTGCCAGGATGTTGTGATCCATCATCACAATTACAACAGCCGCTATTTTTTTTTTTTTGCCCCTCGCCTCCCTATGAGTAACAGCCAGCTCCCTCCTTGTCACTAACACTCGCTACCTTAATGACTTGTGATGTCACCAGGCTCCACATAGAGAAGAAGGAAAATGATGAGATTCATCATGTTTTTTTTTTTGTTTTTTTTTTGCTTTTGTTTCTTGTCTGTTGTCTCCAGGGATGCCTGCAGCTTATGACCTCAGCACAGTCATCGGCAGCGGCACGTCAGTGTCTCACAACAACCTCATCCCCCTGGGTACGAATCACACTCCACCTGGCCCCTCAACATCTTGCGGAACTTGGTCTAGTGGGGAACAAATAGGAGAGCAACAGAGGAAATCTGCAGTGCAGCATGAAGTACCAGGCATGCATGAGAACAATTGATTTCTGTTTTTAATGAGCACTGCAGCACTGTATGATAGGGGTGCCAATCACAGATGACAAGATCACAGTATTCTTCCCATGATGATACATCACAACAAAGACCATCCTGCTATATGTCACAAAGAAATAATCTACAATATATCACGATATCTGTAACTGAACAAGAAAAAAAGTATTAATAGTACATTAAAGAAATGCCACCAAGTATAAATATCAGAACACTGCTGTAGCCTCTCACAGAGCTGCTGGCAGTGTTTATTATGTCTGATAAGAGACAACAGAGAGGCGACATGCTAATAACCCAAAGATTTACTCCGTTTCTATGGCAGGAAACACAACACATGACCTGCCGCTAACTCATTATCGTGCAACATTCAGAGCTTTACAAGATATTCAGGGCTGACGATGGTAACATTAACATGATAAACAGGGTCATGGCTACATACTGACTCTACCCCACACACACACACCAGAGAGCCTATCGTAGCTGAGCTACAACACAGGTACCAGCCAAACTTGAGGGCCATGAATGTGCTTTGTATTGCCAGTTAAAGCTCCAGCAGGCAGACTGTGTGTTTCCAGTGTGCAGACAGAGAGTCTGACAGCAGCTGCTCATGGCTGGTTATTACACCTGCATTTCTCTTTCACTGTCACCTCCAGCTGATACAGCTGCAGGAGCGTCAACAGGAAACAGTGAGGGCGATGTTAACAAGAACAAAGAAGGATTTTCTGTGAATCCTGTGTGTGTGTGTGTCAATTTGACTTAAGTGTAGAAATCAGGACTCTGCTAATAAAGAGCACTGCAATACAGAGAGCTAATTACAGAATGTAACTACATTAATTGGCTGTTGCAGACCTAAATCTACATAAACTAGACAGACATGTTAAAGATAACCTGACCTCTGGTGAAATTTATTTTTAGAGCACATTTAAAAACATCTGGAGTCGACCAAAGTGCTGTACAAGTGACAGTGAAAGGCACATAGTAGGGAAGCCACACATTTTTAGTCCCTAGTATGAGCCAAACTCCAAAAAAAACTCTGGATCCTACATTTCCAATAATGCACCTCAGTAATATAACTAAGAACCATGTGGACCTGTGAAGACCTCTGGAGTGTGGGGCTCTCATGGCATCTGTGTTTTGTAGCCACATGATTCTGAACAGGGAGCAAAGAGCCTCAAAACATGATCCATGTCAGTGATTGCACATGTGCTTGACCGTGCTCTCTTCTCTGATTGGTCACAGTGAACACAGGGATTGTGAACCACACCCATTCCAGGATGGGCTCCATCATGAGCACAGGAATTGTCCAGGGTATGTCACTTTCTTCAAAAAAAAAAAAAAAAAACAACAAAAAAAACCCACCACAGTACAGACACATACACACATTGTTAACAGAACTTCATCATGTAAAAGCATCTTCAGTGAGGATGTTGAAACGTTGCTTCGCTCTTTCTTCCAGGAGCCACTACGGGCCAATCAGGCCCCAGCAGCAGCGGTACTTACTATCCCGTCACCAACCAGTTCACCATGGGGGGTGCTGCCATCTCCATGGCCTCACCTATGGTCATCCCCAGCAACACCATGCATTACGGCAGTTAAGACGAAGACCTCGCAAAGACCTCTTCGACCTCCCCACCCCTGCATGACAAGACATCCCCAAACCCCTCCCAGTGGAGCCCCCCCCTCAACCCTGACTGACCCACCAACCGCAGCCAAAACCAGTATACCAAAACCAGTGCTGTCCCAGCACTTCCTCCCCCTTGTTCGTCACCCTCATTTTACTGTGTTCAGTCCATTACTATATGAACGGTTGAACACTCTCGTATCCGTCCAGACTCTTGTCTTGCTAACAGCAGAAACCACCACCTCGTTCCTTGACCCCCCCCCCCCCCCTTGGATTCATTGGGACTGTAACACATTCACAGCTGAGTTGCACAGCCGTTGTTTGTCCCCCTTTTCCTGGGTTCCCACCCTCTCCCCTCACCTCCCACTCTCCTTCTTTACCTTTTTTTTTTTTTTTTTTTTTTTAAATCCAAAGTGTCATGACCCTTCCTACCCTAAGAATCAACTTGTTGCCAGATACCAGCATCAGTCTCTTCCTAAAGTTCTCCACCAGACCTACACTGAAGCTTCTCATTTGTGCAGTAGGACACTATCATCATCATCAACACTCATCTCTGGGCTGCCATCTTGGCTTTTCATATCTGATCGAATCTTCAAGAGACTGACTCATTGCCAGACAAAAGTTCCTTTGAGAAAAAAAAAAACAACAACAAAAAAAAAAAACCCCTCACACCTTTTCCCGCTTACCTCTAGTCAGTGTTCTCATGCAGTTAGTTTCAGTTTTATGCAAAGGCAGATATATCAATAAACTGAAACCATCTACATGTAGATATCTTTAAGAGTAAATGATAGGTTTTTTTTTTGTGATTTGGATAAACTGACCCTCTAAGTTCTGCTTATTACGCAATGTGTGGTTATCGGTGTTGTGTTTATATTCTCAATCCTACTTAAAAGCAGTAGTCTTGATGCATTCCACCAATGTTCACTTTTAAAAATCAAGTTTTGGGAGTATGGCACGGTGGTTACCTTCCATTCTGAGTGATGAGATAAAGCAGCACCATCATCATCATCGTCATCTCTTTCTGCTGTAGATAGTGGGTTCCAGTCCTCTTTGCTAATAATTAAGCAAACACTACATTAAACTGGAATCGGGCTCCATGCTAGCATGTCGGCATATAATACATTAAATGGCAGTTAGCAATAGCCTGTAATGTAAATGAACAGCTCTGATATTCTGTATTTTTAAAGCTGCATGAATTGATATTTCTTCACCACGTGTTAGCAAACTGTTGCTTATTTACACACCTAGCACACGCGGAGTAACGTTAGCATTCATTTGATTTCATATTTCCGACTTACCGAGACAAATGTAATTCAATTATTCACTCTTGTTAGAGTTATTTGTTACTGAAACAGCTGCTGCTGGAAATAAGGTTGCTGAACCAAAGCAGTGCATTTGTAGACCAGAAAAACCAAAACCCATGAGCTGAAAGATGCTATGAAGCTCCGTAAAGCTTAAAGAGAGGAACTGCAGTCAAGAAGTCATTCTCTTCTCTTCGGTGGGGTTCATCACTAACAAATGAGCCCTTTCACATTCCACACATTTGATACATTTAAATATAAAATATGGCTTAGCGCAGCTTTTAAAATATGCTTGCACATCTTACTCAGACCTGTGATGTGGTTAGCCTAGCTTAGCTCAAAGTCTGGAAGCAGGGAGAAACTGCTACCCTTTATCTATTTAAAAAAAAAAAAAAAAAAGGGAACATATGCTCCTCCAAAATGCTCCTAAGCTCCTGTCTTGGGTTAAGTTTACATCATGTTCATGTAATATTTAGAAATAAACATTTTTTTAGAGCAGTTAAGTCAGACAAATTCCTTGACCCATCTACAAGCTGGGTGCAGTGTCTGCATGCAGCATCTCAAAAATCCTGTCCTCATAGTGGGGTTGCCAGGTTTGAGCACCGTCCAAAGTGAACAAAAAGCCAGGTGACACTTTATATTTGCACAGGTTAAACAAGTTCTACAACAAATGATTAAAGGGAGCTGATAGAAGGTGTATTTTGTCTTGATTTTTTTGATATAGCTAGGCTAACTAGCATGAAGTGCTAGGTCAGTTTATAGCTGCTGCAGGTTATCGTATTATTTTTTTGAGGCAGGCCTCAGCTTCAAACGAACTTGTTTGTACAACGTGTCGTCTGATCACATCTAAAGGGAAATATGTACATATATACCTGTTGTGAATGGCCACACCTGAAGGTGGAGCAAAAAGCCTGCCATCATAGCCTCTTCTGGCTGCGTCCCGTTGATTCCTCATATCTCTCAAGAACTTTTTTCTTTCTTTCTTTCTTTTTTTTTTTTAAATGTCTGTTGCTTGAGAGAGAAGTTTAAAGCTTCGACACAATCTGCAAATTGCTGTGTAAAGTTGGCATGCTTGTTGGATTTTTATGTCTGAAATTTAAAAAAAAACAAAACAAAAAAAAAAAAACTGTCAACGCAGCTGTTGTTAGACGATCTGACAAGCACTTCGTTTGAAGCATATTGAGGCCTTTAGGCAAACCCTAGAGACACCAGTCTGTTAGGGAGCTTTGGATGATTTTGGTGTGTTTCTTACCCAACATGGAAGGTGACCAGTGGGACAGTCTGCCAAAAAAATAAATAAAAAATTTGGTGTGTTTTTTTTTTTCTAGCTCTAGAACATTTCAGTCTTTTCACAGTTGTAAACCTGCTGCAGCCTGTTCTCTTCAACCAATACCCAGCTTTGATCTGAGAGGACATTGCAGCAGCCCCCCCCCCCCCGAGCTGATCAGCCAGTCATTTGTGTGAAGCCAGATTGCTCCAGCACAGTCAAGAGGAGGAAGATTTGGAGAACGAACCAGTAAGGACCAATGACCCAGGCGGCAGCCAGCTGGCCGCCAGAATGAGAGAAAAGCTGTGCTGGATTGGCAGCGTCCTAGTTTACATCCTCGCTTTCCTCCCCTTGCTTCTCCTCCCAAACCTCCTTTTGAGACTTATGAGACTGTCGCAAAAAGACTTCAAGGTCGAGGCGTGGGAGACAGGGCCAGTCCATCCCTTTCCTCGCCGTTCAATATGTATGACCTCCAACATATCATGCCTCCCCTCCCCTCCTCCCCCCTGCCCCCGACACACCCTCATCCCCCCCCTCCCCCCGTGTATGAGTTAAGGAGAGAAAGACTGACACACGTATGCATTGCTTCCAGTGTCACAACTATTGGACTTGGTTCATTTGGAATTTATGGGTTAGCAAGTTTTAAGAGAGCTGCGAAAAAAAAATGTCTTTGTAGGATTAACCTTTTTTTTTTGTCTTTATTTTGTCTTTTTTTCTTTCACAAAAAAAACAACAAACAATTAAAAAAAAAAAAGAGAGCAAATTAAATGTGGTGGAGATGTTCCAAAAACCATCCTGGAAATCAGGTGTTGTAGTACTTTTAATTTGTTCCTTCTAGATTGTTAAATAGACTGTGGACACACCAGATGTTTACCATGTGGTAGCTAGCCTATAGCGATCTTGTCCCTTTTTTTTTTGTCATGAAATCATTGCTCTGTGTAGTCAATAGTGGCATCCACTTTTATCATGGAAAAGTGTATGACGAAGACTGTGTGTCATGTTCTGTCATTTCTGTGTGTTGACCTACCAGTAATAACACCTTTCTCACTGTCTTGACATTGACTCTTCTGCTCCAGACACAGCTAGAGAAAAGCCCCTCCGTCCTCAATACTGTGGTGAGCATTTTCTCTGTCCACAACTCAGACGCTTCTGCGATAGATGCAATCCTTGAGTCCTAAAATTCACTCACTCACTCTTAGTGAATGCCTTTTATGTTGCACACTAAGCACTGTGCTCAGTCTGAGTCATGTCTATAAGTTGCTGAGGGCTTCAACTCACCAAGCCAGCAGCTTTAGCTCTTTATGTTATAAGCCATCAACAATGCAGTAACAAGTGGCAACTGCTATTAGTCAAGTAAAACAGAACTAGTGACAGAATTAGAATGATTGGTAACACTTTAATACAGGTTCATGGGCTTGTTGTCAGGCCAACATGAGATTTCACCCAAAACATTGGGACACGATTGTCCCTTTTTCACTACTGCAACTTGACAAAAGATGATGTGTAGCCATTGTCACAGGTTCTGCTATTGTTTCCATGTGCGTTGGGGACGGGTTCCCGGAACTACATTTGGACACTGCTCTGCAAGTGATAATAAATGTAAGTTCCAGGTACTTTCAGAGGTTGCCAGCAGTGCTGTGGATCATGATTGGTAAGCAGATGTGTTGTCACATAACAAGGACGAGTACAGCAACAATAACCACAAAGACAACCAATGTTTAAAAAAAAAAAAAAAAGAACAATGAAGTGTTCCTGATGAACAAAGATGTCCAGGCACTGGTTAGTATTTGGGGGAGGTGTTTCAGAGGGAACAGGTGTTCGTGATTAACAAGGCTTAATACTCTACAGCCATGCTAGTGGCTCTGTAACGCTGCTCTGTGCTAACGTGTGGGACGTTTTCCATTGTCACTAGAGCTTGGCATGTTAACATACTAACATTTGCTAATTAACACTAAAGGCAAAGTACAGCTGAGACTGATGGGATGTCATACACACATAGCAGGTATTCAGACATGAACCAAACTTATTGGACGCATTTTATTTTTCTCCTGAATTCTTCTAAATAATCCTGACGATAACATGAATGTCTACAAAATGTACAGACCGTCCATCCAATAGTCAAAAAATTTCACAAAAAAAAATGAGAAGGTCAACCTTATGGTGGTGCTAGTGAAAAAGTCAGGATCACCGGAGTCACCAGGATATTTCGGTCTCAACTGAAGTGGTGGACTGACAGATCATTGCCATCCCTACAGCCACACAGCTAGCATGGCTTTAGCACAAATAGACCATGAGATCTCTTGAGTCTTGCAGAAATGGGAACTGCCTTCAGACCAAAAATCAGACGTTGGTGGAAGTGTGTTGTTTAAGAAAGGGTTTGCATTTAAAGGCTCATCAGAAGCCAAGTGTTTGGTAATACAGACGAGATGTTAAAACTCTGGCTGTATGTAGCGATGTCTGTGAAGATTCTCAGTCATCATGGTCACGAGTAGTTCCACCAGCCGGTCAGAACTGAAGAAGCCTTTTGGATGAGAGGCAGAAAACATCTTTATTCATCTACAAATCAAGTTTCTTTTGACTCAACCATTCTGGACATGTATGTAGCGTTTACGTCCACCAGAACCTCTAGACGCTCTCACAAGTCCTTCCATCTGCTTGTTGCTGCTCCTCTGAATGAAAGGTGTAGACGATGTCTGTGACGACTGTGTCTCCTCATTTGCCATCTACTCTCGTTTGGACAAATACAGATCGATCGAGACGAGTCTTATCAAGTGAGTCCAGGTCTTGAGTCTACAGGTCTGCAATAAAATAAAAAAGAACCAGACAAAGTCCTGTTCATGCAGGATCGGTTTGTTTAATTTGATCATGGCTATTTCCCCTCAATCTCTGTCTCTCCCATTTGTCTTTTAAACTGTATTTTCACCTGAAGTGGGAAGACTTCTCTGACTCAGATGCAGTGGGGAGTTAGAAGGCTGATCTCATGTAGTTTGACAAAGAAACAGGCGGTGAAAATCAGGGTGGTGTCAAGCTTGGATCTGAATTTATCCTTCATTTGCAAAAATGCTCTCATAGCGACGGTTGAGTCAGGTTGAGAGGAATAAAAGATCTGCAGTGATAACAGTGCTGACGGTGTGTCCACCGCCGTTGCTGTGTGGGTGACGGGTGACTCCTCTGCTCTGTCATCAGTCGACCATATGGTGAGTTTGCTTCTGTTTATGATATCCTCAATGTTTTTATTCACGCTGCATCACAACGGCACAGCTCATCTAGAGATAACCTGATCACAGATGATGATGTGAAAGACTTATTAGCAATTGTTCAGTGCAGAATCGTCCACTCACTCTGCAGTAAATGTGCTCTCAGTAATTGCAGACACACACAGTCAATTAAAGACTCATTAAGTTTATTAACAAAAGCCCCTAAACAGCATCACAGTAGGAAATAAATAGTTCCGCAGACATAAACCCTTTTCCTCAATTTTACAATAGATCATCTATTCATATAAAGCAACTGAAGTCATTTTTGTAAGTGAAGGTTATGAGGCTGAGCTCTTCATGATTCTTACAGGTAGAGGTGATGTGGTGCATCAGCAGGAGTCTCTTTGCAGTCTCATACTGTATAAACACATTCAGCACCTCGTACTACGGTCTGGAACGGCTTCCTCTCCCACACGTGTGACTGAAGCCAGCTGCAGCAGCATTCAAATATGACTTCTAGTGTTAGCTTGAGGATTATGTTCAATAATAATTTAGATAATTGCACAAAGTTACTATAATTCACGTTGTGGAGGGCGTGAGGTTCTGCACCACGTTTCATAGCGTCAGGTCTTCTTCATGGAACGTATTTTGACATCACAGTGAATCACAGGTGTAAATAATAATAATGATGATGGCTGAACTCCATTTAGCTGCTTCTGTTTCAGGCTCCCTGATGTTATTAGCAACACCCGTGCTTTACCTACAAGTCAAAATGCCTGCTGTAAAAAATAATTAATAATCATAATAAAATGTCACACAGTTCTCTGATTTATATCATTTTAAATTGAATATCTTTTGGTTATTAATTTGAAGACATGACCTTGGGTCAAATTGGGACATTTTTATGAACAAATAATTGAAAATGATCAGATTCATCAAATGAAAAGAATCATATTACTGTCCACACAAACGAAGTCGGTATTGCACGAGGTGTTGGTGTCGTCGTTTCACTCTTCAACAGATTGAGAGAAGAGCAATGATTTGCAACAACGTTGGTTTTTGGATTGTGTCACTGCTCTTCTCTTCCACTGATGAGTCTTTCTTAATCTCTTCTGTTTTTTTGAACTCGGCTAATGAAATCATGAAGGGTTAAGGAAGCCGTGCCAGACCACCGAGACGCACCACATCCTGAAACATCACAGTCTGAAATCTACAGTTATTGCAGTGAACACGTGCTACTTCAGTCACAGTAAAACCAACCTCGGGATAAATTAGACGAACGACCACACACACGCCCACCCCTCCCAACACCATCAAGGGAGCAAATCACAAATGAAAATCACACGACGGCAATAATAAACATTGCCTCAACCAGCCAGTCTGTACATCATTTTATATCTGCATGTGATTCCAGATGATACGAGATACTGAACACCTTTTCCCTCCTGCTTATTGGTCAGTGGGATTTGGTGGGCAGTGCTATGTGAACCGGTGGAGTTGTAGGGGCCGTGGTCGGTATGTGGACTGCTGTCTGGAAGAAGTACATCTGAAAGAAAAGAGAAGAAATCAACCATGTGTTTGAGGTTAAACATGAACAACTGATATCTGAGGCTACATCCGCGTAGCTCACTGACCTTGCAGCCGATTGCCAGCAGCGTGTGTAAAACCACGATGGTCGCAACCGTAGCGACTGCCATCACCTTGGTGTCGTCACGGACGACGGGCCAGAAGGTGAGGACCAGGACTGAGCCGGAGATCACCATGGCGATCAGGATCAGCGTCCAGCGCAACCACTCGAATGGTATGATCCACAAAACCTAGAGATGACAGAGCCAGATGTTGATTAGTTATGTCACATCTAAGCTAATTGGTTCAGCTTATTATGATCCAGACATCCATTGATGATAGTGGAATCAAAACTCAGGAGAGTGGATGAACTCACCGAGGTGGGGATGTAGATGAAGAGGGAGTAGCCGTAGACACACACAGTCTCCAGGAAGGAGTAACCTCCGATCTGCCTCTCAGCCCCTTGCCGCCAGGTCAGGAAACCCCATAAACCAATGGGCACCAGCCAGGCGTACATGAAGATCACTACCGCGGCTATCGTTACTGCAAGCAAAAGACACGAGACATCAGAAATCACTTGTCATTCGATTCACAGCCGGCCGATGAAATGTTTTTCGTCCGCTCGTGAGTCATGAGATGCGGACTCATCGCTGTCAGAACAAAAAAACATGTTGTCGACTAAATGTTTTACATTTACAGAGCGTGACTGGTAATTCTTTAATATGATGCATGACTGAAGTAAAGCGAGACAAACATGTTGAGCCTGTGTGACTGACCTCTGTGGAACTGTGGTCTGTAGTGGTATGTAGGGTTTCCCATCTCGCTGAGGAACGTGGACAGGTTCCCGCTGATCGCGACTGAGAACACTAGAGTCACACAGATCCAGAATGGACCTGCAGAAACACACACACACACACACACTAACATTTACATTACGTACCTTTCACTTCCTAACTTAACCTTCTCCACAACTTCTTAATGCTACCATGTAACTGACCCAGCTAAACACTGTGAGACCTTCAAATGCTGTTACTACACGACTACTTGAGAAATGTTTCAACAGCTGAGCTTTCTTCCAATTATTTTACATGCTAAAGGAGCCCTAAATCAAAGTGCAGAGCAGTGTTTGACAGGTGGAGCAACAGGTGCAGAAGATGATAGTAACATTATAACTGAATGTGCCTATAAACCATCACAACAACATGCTGCACTGGCGCCCTGCCACTGTAAACAATAATAACCTCACTGCAGTATACTCCCATATAACTGCTCAGACATATTGAAATTGCTCAGAGGATATGTTCAAAAAAACAGGTTGAAATAATTCTGTATGTATAGAATTGCGTTATTTTGTCCGAACAAAAGAAAGACGGTCAGTGAGGACTGGAAGTAAGAATGTAAGTGCTGAAAGGAAGTAAGAGTAAGTATCTTAAGTAGGCAAGTGAGTAAGTAGTTAAGTAAGTGAGCAATCAAGCACGTAACTGAGTAAATAAATACTATAATCAAGAAAGTAAGTGTGTAAGACAGTAAGTAGGTACTGTAAGTATGTAAGCAAATGTGTGAGTAAGCAGTAAGTATGTTTACTTATATGACACTGTTCACAAGCAGAATATCACACAGTGCTTCTCATGTATGATGAGGCAACAGACATCAAATAACTTAACAATGAAAACAGTATAAAAAAGTGTCTTTTAAGAGTAATTGTTCTACAATAATATGACCACATCATCTATAAAACATGAAAGAAAAACACCCGCCTACTCAACATTTATGAGCAGTAAATAAACAATGAATATTGGTTTATAATACATAATGTAGTAATAAGCAGATATACATGTTTATTAATGTATTTGTCAGTAACTATAACTCCTCCTGTGGACACCCATAACTGGACACTGATACAATACAGTAATAATATGAAATATGTCTTCAAAGAAGAAGAAGAAATGAAAAACACTTCTACTGTCCTTATATCTGCTAACAACTACATTATAGTGTGTTATAAAGCAGAAGGGGTTTATAATAAATGAATAGGTGAATATGTCTCTACTGGCTTACCGTACAGATCTGGGTTATTCCTAAGGTGGTGTTTGATAAAGTTCCTTCCAGGTAACGGCATCACTGACCCCTTCACTCTGTCCAGTACCTGCATCACAAGAACAACGCAAACTACAACTAACTGCCACGATCAAGTATGTTTCTGAACTTGGTTTATTCTTTTTTTTTTAAAAAATGACTCATTACCCATTATACCCATTGTTGAATGACAACTGCTTACATACCTGCACTGTGTCCACATTGAAGAAAGACTGATAGTACTCAAAGGTCCAGAAGCCACCGGTTGGTTTCTGTCCTCCTAAGAGCTGGAAGCACACACACGTCTCTCATTAAGACTCTTAACAAATGTTGTGTTGACATACTGTGAGTCAACATATGCAGATACTCTGCTCACCTCTGAGCTCTCCTCCTGACCCTCCTCATCCTCTGATAGGTCTAATTTCACATCCTCTCCTCCTCCTCCTCCTCCTCCTCCTCCTGCTGCTGCCGCTGCCGTGGTGGTGGCAGTGTTTGCAGCAGATATACCGAGAGTGGACGCCCCCGGGTCTGCAGACAACAGCTCTGCTGCTTCTTCAAACTCTACAGACGTACATCAGGAAATAACGGGGGTCAGTAATAGTGGTGGAGTTTACAATGGGCACAGGGTGTAGATAAAACATCCAGTTTTATTCCACATCAGGCAATTCAGTTGTTTTCCATTAGCTGACAAGTCAGAGGAATGATTATTTTTCTTGTGACTGACTAATCACTGCAGCTCTAAACCCCCGTTCCATCCTAGGAAGCTGCAGTTGGAACTGCACCTTCAGCTGCTGCTTCCTGTAGATATAACCTACTGCCACTAGAGGTCACTGTACCCAAGCTTTAACCTAAACCTGCAAATCTGCTTTACTTTTTTTTTCTGAATTTCTTAAGCACAGTCTTTTTAACATCATATTCCCTCTTTGTGTTTCCCTGTAGAGCTGCAGTGGAAGTATTGTAACAAAAAGAGAGACTTTGGCACTAAATAGACTGCAACATCGAAAGATATTTAGTGGATTGGACTAATCTGGATGGCTGAAACACATTTTTGACAGAAGGAGGGACTGTGGATTTTTTACCCCCATGTGAGGTCATAGAGTTGAGGACAGATTTCCGCAGCTCAACTTATTTCATTGTCTTCTGAAAGTTCTTTTCTTTCTCTAAATATGATCTGAAGAAAGTATCAAACTAACACAACCGTCTAGTTACAGTGAAAAGGCGTCACATCGGCCTCCGTTTATTTTCAATGCTAAAAAGACGCAACACATCACGTGACGAACTGAAGAGGTTCATTTGTATCAAATAGTGCTTAAGTGCTCATGTGGTCATTAATGCAGGCAGGAGAGCCACAAAAAGAAGCGAGAGGTCAGTGACAGATAAGATAATAAATATTCACATGATAATAATAATAATAAGAATCATACATGACACACAAAGAGAACAAACTGCTAGAGAGAGACAGGAAAGCACTTCAGGTTTCAGGTGAAATATAGAACCACACACAACAACACACCAATAACTAAAAGTATAGTCCTACAATTTTGGGGGCAGATATAGAGAAAGCTGTGGATCTATGGACAGACAGGAGCCTGACGTCTCTGGCAGTGTGGTACAAGGACAGGAGTTCAGATGTGAATGCAGAGACAAGACTGTGAAATAATTCAGAGAGAAACAACAGGATTTTGTCCTCATTAACAGACAGGTTCACAATATTTCAAGGCTCTCTTCAAACAACAGTCACGAGCCCAAATTTACATTGAAACAGGTTTTTCTTGCCATAATCATTCCTCCTGTTCATACTGAACATCAGAAGATCCCTTCATAATAACACACTTACAATGTAAGTGATGGAGGACGAAATCCACAGTCTGAGAAAAAAAATGTATTTAAAAGTTTATCTGAAGCTAATATGACGCTTCAGCATCCAAATGAGTCAAATCAAGTAGATATCTTTCAACGTTACAGTATTTTTAGTGCTTTAAGTCCCTCTTTTTGTTTCTATACTTCCACCTGCAGCTCAACAGAGAAACACAAAGAGGAGAATTTGATGCTAAAAGACAGTAAACGTGTCAGATATCCACTTGATATGGCTAACTCACACTGCTGAAGACTCATAGAAGCTTCAAATCAACTTTTAAATGCATTTTTGTATAAACTGACTGTGGACACACTGTGGATTTTGGCCTCCATCACTCCCATTGAAAGCACATTTGAAGGAGATCTTTTAATATCCAGTATGAACAAGAGGAATGATTACAGTGAGGAAAACCTCTTTCACTGTTTCCTCTTCCATATGGACACCTGACTGATGTTTAAGACAGACTTGAAAAATCGTCAACTCTGTCTTTTAACGAAGACATGAGTGACTTTATTCGGGTTGTATTTACCTTGGAATTGTAGATCACTTGGACTGGCCATTGCTTTAGTGGACAAACAGCAACCTCATGAAAGACCTATGAGAAGAAGACAACAACTATATAACCTACAGCAATCCGTCCGACAGTATTAGTATCAGTAAACCACCCTGCCGTGGACTTATCAATCTACTAGTCTTGAACAGAAAAGCATATGTTAAACCCACCGACCTGTCCGCAGCAGGATGTCTCTGACGGTGATGGCGTGACAGCTAATACAAGCTAAACTAGCTCTTGTTTAGCATTTGTTTGACTATCTGAAAGGTAGCTAATGTAAATAAGTGACAACACGGCCCATGTAGGTCGGCTGCATCAAGAATAAACTGTCAGAAAATAACAAAACACTTCTAACGCCTGTCATTCATCGCTAGCGTGGCTCCTGCCAAGATAGTCCAGCTAAAATGTCATCCGGGTACACGTCACCACGTAAACAAAGCCGTCACGTGAGCAAGACTTTTCTGCCACACGCGGACTACGCATGTGCGACGCTAGGGGACCGTTGCGCCAAAGTATTTTTTTCATGGATGAATAAAGAGAAACGGTTATGGATTTGAAATAGGGTACTGTATGTTGTACAGTTGTGTTAAAACTGACTACATACATAATTTACGTTTCATTCGTAAATAAATACACATTTTTAAATAATTCGGTCACAAAGTTAATTCTCTATTTGTTCAAATGTGACAGCAAGCGGAACCTTTCAGAGGTAATCTGACGGAATATTAACATCGGCCCACCACGACGCCATTTCCTTTCCTCTCTAAGTGAGCGACTAGCAAGATGTTAGCGTGAAGGTGACAGGCGTTAGGAAAGTAAAAGCAGCTGAAATGTCGTGGTCTTTTGTAGCGAGGAGGCTGTTCTGTGCGGCGGCAGAGACAGCAGCCTCTCCGGCCTCAACCAGCCGCTGGGAAAGACTGAAGAACAGTAAAGCGGGTGAGAAACTAACACTGACTTCAGACCATATACAGGGAGGTGACACTAGATAGGTTTTCACATGAGTTACAGGGAAAGCTGAACACTAGTTTATTGAACAAAAATATAGTGTGTGTGCGTGTGCGTGTGTGTGTGCGTGTGTGATCCATTTTATCAGCAAGTCACTGTTTACTTAAGGACAGGTTCACAATTTTTCAAGTGTGTATTAAAGCAACTGTCATGTGTCCATATGAACAGTCAAAGCTTCAGATAAACTTTTAAATACATTTTTTGCACAGGAGGAAGACTGTGGATTTTTGTCCCCCATCACTTCCATTATAAGTGCATTATGAAGGAATCCTCTTATGGTCAATATGAACAGGAGGAATTATTACAGCAAGAAAAAAACCTGTTCCAATATTAATTTGGGCACCTGACTCTGTTCACTTCATGCCACTAGCAAACAGGGTTAGGATCTACTGTATGCCATGCTATTCCAGAGACATTCTCCTGGAACACACACACACACACACGTTCCAGGAGCTGTAGTTTGGACTGTCATTGTTTGTAGGTTTATATTTATAAGTCTTTGTCAGCTTTGACTGTGGCCCCTCCTGGTCCCCGGATGTGTGTGTGTTTAGGACACCATGCAGGACTAAGTTTCTTCTTCTCTTCTGTCTTTAGGAGTGTGGTGTCGCAGCTTGGTGTCTGACTACAAAGAGGCGTGTCGGGAGATGGTCGTGGGCGCCTGGGAGCGACCGGTCAAAGCCTCCGTATATGCGTCTCTGCTGGGCGGAGCCTGGGCCTGTTTCTATACCAAACCTGATGACACGTCGTTTAACGCCACCCTGGTGGAGTACTCCAATCAGCTGGGCCTGCTGTCGCCGTGGATCCGCAACGGGACCTCTGACGGCCACGTACAGAGTCTAGTCAAATTCCGCAACGAGGGCCGGCTGCGTCACGCCAGCCTGGGTCTCCTCTCTCTGGTTTACCACGCCGACTACGACCCCGACACCACGCTGTACGAAGCCCAGTGCTCCAATCTGTCGGTACCCTGGAGGGAGCTCCCTCAGCGGATACTGGACGTCGGCTTCGCCGGGCGCTGGTGGATCCTGGACTCAAAGATGAAGGACTTTGACGTGAACGAGGAAGAGTTCAAGCAGCTGCCGGAGCACATGCGGGTAACGTCGCCGCCCAGCGTTCAGGAGGTGGAACGGAACGAGAGGTTGCACAAAGAGTCGTGGCTGGCGTTGAAAATGGAAGACGAGGAGAAAGAAACGAACGTGGCGGTAAAGGCGGAGGAGGGCGGTGTCAGTGAGGAGAGCCAATTAAAATCACTGAAAGAGGAACAGACTCCAGCTTAAGCGTTGTGTGGAGCATCACACAGCAAAAACCATGCTGGACACAAAACTGTAATGAGGTCATTATACACATATTTTTTTAATGCAGTGTTGGATTCTACAAACAGGTTCTACTTAACGTTTATCAGCTCTGAACTGTCCAAACTGTTTACTGTCACCACAAGCTGCTCATGGAAAAAGGAAACGCTCACAGCTTTTTCTTATCAAAGTAGAAGCAGCCCTTCAAAATACTTGGTTTTGTTCTTATTTATTCCAACATGTTTTTTTTGTTTGTTTTTTTTGTCTCTCAAAATTTTTCAAATCATTTATACCATGTCCCATGTGTCAATAAATCTGTCAGCCAAAGAAAGACGTCTCTGTTGTTTTCTCTCACTGGTCTCAAAACTATAAAGATTTTGGAATTTTAAGGATGTAAACACAAGTTGCATATGAATTTGTGATGCCATTTTTTTGCTGTACATAATTACATTCAAGCTGTCTTGTCTTTGAATTTAATATTTTTCCCTTTATTGCATTTTGCTCTATATTTTGCACATGTGGGTGTGAAAATGTGTTTCTCCTGTTAAAATCGTGTCTCTCTACTCTTTACATCTGAGCCGCTGACACCAAAACCTGACATTTACCTGATGTTCTTACATAACTTGAGATGCTTTATATGATATTACACTGAATATCTTTACATGATCTGTAATATTTTTGAAATATCTTTAATTGCGTGTCATATCCTGCTTTCTCAAGCTTGGATAACATCTTCCCCTGATTTGAGAAAGTCGCACATGCTACCTCAAGTACTCGGATGAAAAGTGTCATTTCGTTCTCCAGAAAACTGGGTTCATCTTCAACCGCTCAGCTATCTCAGTACAGGAATGAGAGTGGCTGAGGTGTGAAAACTCACACTTGGATCAGCACAACGTATAAACATGATTACAAGTTTAATTCATTAACTTACAGATTCTGCCAAGTGCAATAGACCAGTGATAAAAAACCTGCAAGCTCCCACTAGCAGAAAATATGGATCTGATCAGAATCATTTATCCAGCACGACAAGATTCTCATCTTCCATGTGAACAAAATATCCTGAATATGATAAAAAGCATTGATGGAGGATGCACTAAGATGCTTTTATTTACAAGACTGGTTCACAAATCTCTTAAGTCTGTCTTAAAATATTAGTCAGTTGCCAATATGAACATTGATAATTATATTTCTTGCTGTAATAATTCCTCTTGTTATTACAGGCCATTAGAAAATCTCTTCCTAATGTGTTTACAATGTAAGTGATTGAGGAAAAAATTCCCAGGCCTCATTTTGAGGAAAAATGTATTCATCAGTTTATCTGAAGTTAATATGAAGTCCCAGCAGTCTGAGCAAGACAAATGAAGTGAATAACTTCCAGAGTTAGTCTTTTTAGTATAATATTTTAGTGTAATATTCCCTGTTTCCCTGGACAGTGTTTTTTATTGAGTTGTAGTGAAGGATTGTAAGATGAGGGAATTTTGTGCCAACATGGTTGTAACTTAGGAAGCTATCTGCTTGATATCTGCTGTGACTCATTTGGATGCCTGCCAAGGCATCCAAATCTAAAGCTAATATAAAAATATTAGCTTTCTGGTCAGCTCAGACGGAATCTTGTGATGTCAAAACACCCTTGGTTTTCAGGGAAAGTCTGATAGCAGTGAGTCAATGAAAATATATTGCACTTTTTTTTTTTCCCAAAGTGCCTCTCCAGCATTAAATGTTTACATGACCAAAGTAGAGTTGTTCTTTTCATCTGTCTTCCTGTAAGAAATGGAATAAACCAGCAATTTCCACAAAATATTGAACTATTCCCAATAGTATGTGTGGAGTAGATGCAGTATTTGTCTTTAGGAATGATTGTTTTCTATTATCCTTTTTTTCCAGTCTTTATTCCTTGGTTGTTGTTACATCTGTATGTATCCTGTTTTTTCCAATGTACTTCAGAGCACTTTTATGAACAAATAACAAATCCCTAGAAGCACATGAACAGATTTCCAGTAGCTGATAATTTCCAGTAAACTGAAATTTCACTGCAACCATGTTTACACAAACTGTACTCATAAGTTCTATATGTCACATTCAATACTTAAGTCCATATAATATGAAGGTAAAAAAAAAACCCACCATATCAGAATTGTATAGATTAAAACTTTATTTTAAAGAAGGAACGTGTGAAGGATGCTTCTCTCTGGAAACTACCGAACAAGCTGGTGTTCCCATCAGCGCGCCAACACAGACACTGTCATGCTGTCACGCTGAGTAACGTTTTACAAACATAAAACCTCCATGAATCAAAAGTTCATAATAGAAAGAGGACGTTTTTCGCAATTCGAGATGTCCTGTCAGCAGTTTTACAGGCGTCTGTTTGACATTGGTTGATACTTTGATACTTAGGCTCCGGAGGGATTTTCCACTGCAACTCCGAAGTGTGTGGCCCCGCCCCTCCGCAGTGTGCGGCGCTGCTTGATGCTTGACATGGAGACTTGCAACCGGGCAGACACGCGCACGGCGGCTAGGTCAGACAGAACGCCGACACTGATGTGATAGACACTTGACACGAGCTCATGAAAACCTCTCACTTTGATTCGACCATGAAGATACTTGTGGTGTTCCTGAGTGTTTTACACCTTCCTGTAATAAGTAAGTTTTCATTGTTTTTTTTAAATCTGTTTCTCGTATTGATCATGCGCGCTACAATGAATTATCTGTACAACAACCTCCAACAGGTTTTCTTTTTTTGTCGCGGATAACAACATTAGTAATAACTTTTGTATCATGTTTTGAACTGTCGGGAGACATTGGGCATCATTATTATTCATTATTAAACTTTTTTGGACTACTTTAAAAACTATTTGTACTATTTATAAATATGGTAAATGATAAATGGACCGTACTTGTAAAGCGCTTTTCTAGTCTTCAGACTACTCAAAGCACTTTTTACACTACGAATCACATTCACCCATTCACACACAATCATACGCTGAATGGGTACAGGGGCTACCATGCAACGTCTCAATCTGCCCTTCAGAGGAAGCTAATCATTCATACTCACTCCCACACTGATGGCACAGCTATCATGAGCAGTTAGCGGTTAAGTGTCTTGCCCAAGGACACATTTGTATTTTTCCTTGTAAAATTGAAATTGTGGATATCCGTAATGATGTTTTTACTGGTTAAAATGTATTTTTTTGAATGTTTAAAATTACATTCCGGATATCTATGAATGTAAATGTAACTGTAAAATGTAACACAAATGTGTGCGCAATATACATGAACGGTAAAAGTGACGTCATCTGTCCTAAGAAGAATGAATTGTGGATATCTGAAATGACAACTGTAGATAGAAAGTTTTGAATTACGGATGTCTGCAATAACTATCCAGTTTAGCTATTAAATATTAAAACGGCCACTTATACTTTTTAAAGGGTTTTAGCCACCTTAAATGTAATTTTGACGAGTGCAATTAAAGTTGTAGATATCTTGAAATACAATTTCTACTAGTAAGAATGTTATTGTGGATATCTTTGATTACCATTGATCACTGACTATATAGTACAGTTTTGACCAGGAGAAATGCTATTATGGATATTTAAAAAATGAAATTACAGATAGTAGTGTGGTTCCATTAAATGTTAAAACCATAGTTCCAGCACATGCTCAGTGACGTCTCCAGTACAAAAAACTTACTATCTTTTTACTTTATAAACAAGCTATGGTAACCACTCTCTGTAGGTATGAAGGTCAGTGCAGCAATGTGACAAATGATACATTTATTGAGCTGTTTCTTCTTGAAATGGAAGGAAACAGCAAAATGGACCATATTTTATTAAAACAACCTAAATGTTATGTTTGTTTCCTCAGAAACGTCTCCTCTCAAATACACAAATAAGTCAATAGAGGTACCAGAAGGTGATGATGTCATTCTCCAGTGTCATCTGGAACCGCCGTCCGACCTGTCTGCTTTTACAATGGATTGGAGCAGAGTCGACACCGGCAATGTAGTCTACTCCTGTCGACATGGCACGCACAACCATGATGCACAGATGGGGAGATACAATAACAGGACGACTTTCAACCTTGACGGGGCGAGCAGAGGAGACCTGACACTGCGGCTCTCCAAAGCACAGCTGAACGACAGCGGGACATACAGATGTTTTATCCCAAAAGTGATCTGCTGTGATGTTAACGTCAGTGTTGGTGAGCAATCTGCATTTAATATTGAACAGATCATTTTAGGTTTTTTTTTTTATTTAGATACAGATAGTGCAGAAAAAGGTAGAATTCTGTTTTTACATTGAAGACATTTTCTATTTGAAACAGTACAAAACACCCAACAGAAGAAGACAACTACAACTACAACTAGACCTCCAGTGGAAGACGTGCTTAAGTCAGACCATCATGGTAAACGATTAATCATCAGAATGAAAAACAACATTTTGTCGTTGCCCTTTCTCTTAACTCAACACTTTCTAATATTCCTTCAGGTGCTGCAAAGAAGAGGACTCACTATCCCACTGCTGTTGTCGTTATTTTCTTTATTGTTATCATTGGATTGCTGGTGAAAAGTGGAAGATCAGTAAGTCACAAACTTTTACATCATCTTTTACAACATTTAAAGTCCTTGAACTGTGATCAGTGTTGAGCAGATCTCTGTTGGATGATGGAGGATCAACAGCAGCATCATTTTTATTTGACTCAACATTTACTATGTTTGAGTGATATTATAAGACATTTATAGGAGCGCTTCAATATTATCATTCAGTGACTTCCAGGGCAATCACATTATGCTAATATCATGTCATTTCTATCCAATCAAATCTAAAACCAAACAGTTAAGTTTATATTTACACATGTAGAGAGTTTGCAGTCATGTAATGCAGAACAATGATGGACAGTTCATTACTTTGAAAGTCAATTTTTGTTATTTGCCATGTTGTGATGTGTGTATTTATCATAAAATATCATTGTGGTGATGAGTCAACCATATTACCCGACTCACCTCAACATGTTACGTGGTTTTAAATGGTATGAATTCACTGTTCGTTGTGTTCTATCAGAGAATTGTTGAGAGGAGGCCCAGATGATTGATGGAGCAAGAAGCAGAGACGGTGCCAAACTATGTTCACATGAAAAACCTCATGAACCGAGCAGCAAAAGAGAGTGAAGACCTGGACATCACTGTGGAAGACATCAAAGAAGAGGTGTAGTGATGGTCACCTCAATGATCAAAACCATCATAGTCTTACCAGCTTTACCAAAGTGCCATTTAAGAATCCATGAACTTTCTCATATGGGCGAATTAAAGTGTTACACATTTAGAACAATCATGATTTCATTTGACAACTTGGTTCAGAAATACAGTTTTGGAAAAAGAGCATTTTCAATCAAATTCTCCACCTCTGGAGATAATCTGTGATTTAGCTAAACATTGAAACTTTTATTAAAAAAAAAAAAAAGCAGAATATTTTTTAAATGGCATCATTGGTTAAAAACTGAAGGGAAAGAGGAAGAAATGTGAAAGGGAAACTTCTGTCAGTCAGGTCTTTACATGTACGAGTGTATGTGATTTTTTTTTTTTTTGTGATATTTATTTTCATCTTTCAATTACTAACTTATTTCACTGTTCTAATTTTATTAACTTCTATATAGCATTACTCTACTCGTAATAGAACTGTTCTTTTAACTCCCTTTACTGACTTCTATTGCAATACTGAAACAAATTCAATATTCTTATATACTCGAAAGCACTTTTCCTCAGCACAGTCCAGTCTGCTCTCTCAGGTCATCATGTGGTGGTTTTCTAACTGGACCAAGAACAAGATGAAAGTATTTATAGTTATATAAGTATTTATAGTTGGTCTTGTTCTCTGAAACTGAACATTCCCTTAAAACAGTGAATTTCAAAATCAGCCCAAAACAGCACGTCACCCCACTGTTGATATCCCTCCACTGGCTCCCAGTTGCTGCCTGCATCAAATTCAAAACCCTGACACTCGCTTACCAAACAGCAACTAAAACAGCTCCTGCCTACCTGAACTCCCTCATTCAGGTCTACACTCCTTCCCGCTCACTACGCTCTGCCAATGAAAGGCGCCTAATACCACCACCACAAAAGGGCTCTAAGTCATTAGCTGGACTCTTCTCCTCTGTAGTTCCCCACTGGTGGAACGAGTTACCAGACTGTTCAATCTGCAGTCCCTCTCTATCTTTAAGAAAAGACTAAAGACCCAGCTCTTTCACAGACACCTATGCACTTAATGGACTGTAGGAGAAAAAAAAAAGAACAAACAAACAAATGCTTCTATGCACTCTAATCACTGCCTTGTTGCACTGTCTGTTGGCGTCTACATCCTGTCAGGCCCAAACTTAAGCTTTATGGCACTTGCTCGTGTTGTAGTTTCCTGACTAGATCCCTGCTTGTGATGTATCAGACTCATATTTACTTCGCTTTGGATAAAATGTAATTGTGGGGGGGTTATCCATGTTACACATGCAATTGTTTGAATGGAATGTACAGTAATGACATTAAAGCAAATGTAATACGAGGCCACTTGTCATCATGGATTATTATTATATTTTTGGCTGATATGGACTCTTAGAAACACAAACAGCATTGGATAATTTTCAGTAAACTGTTGCAAATAATTTATGTTCAGATTCTCTGCAACCATGTTTACACAAACTGTATTCAAAGTTTAAATATGACATATTTCATGTAGAATGAAAGTAGCTGTTCAGGAGTAAATAAATTCTAAAATGGAGTGAGTCTTCAGTGTTGTTCAGTTATATCACTGGTTATCAACAGCGTGTTTCAAATAGCAGTCAGACATTTAAGAACTCCATATATATTAGAAAGCTATAGTAATCTGGTGAATTGAATTGAACATTGATGGATATGACCTGAGAACAAATTGCTGAGAATAAAAATGGTTTAATGTTACTGTTACAGCCACTGATTCTTCTCTCCACCTCTTTCTCTGTAAGAGTGTCTCTGTGTTTCAGGTCTGTCACGCTCTTCCCCTGTGATTGGATTGTCTGCACCTGACCTGCATTCACTCATCAGTGAATCTGTATATAAACCCCTTGAACCAGTGTTTCGGCCATTTTGCTGCTGAGCTGATGCTTGTGAACCCTTTTGTTTGTACTCTTGTGCTATCGTCACTCTGTGTAACTGGCTGAATTTCTGGAAGCCTTGTAGGGGTTCTCTACCTTTTTTTTTTTTTTTTGTTACACGTGTTTTCCTCATAACAGAAAAGGTCGTAACAGTTACTGTGAAACAAAAAGGCAGTTTGAGTTACTAACAAGCAGCTACTAACTGATAGCTGTTAAAGCTAGATAAATAGCTAAATAAAGCAACAGCCACTGGGATAAGCTAATGCTAATCCATAGCCAGCTAGCTTGAGTATGTTACAGGTTCAATTGACTGTGACAAACTTAACTGGCTCACTTAATTTTAAACATCATGTACACAATGTAAGTATCTACATGTGTAAGCTTCATTGATGTAAGAATGTCGCTAAAAGTAACCAACTCATAGCTCCACAACACCAACAGAAAGACAGCAGGAGCCTACACCTAAAATTCCACATGGTCTTCACGTCAACTTCTCTATATTTGACACTGAACATAAAACTTCCACGCAGCTGGACATGTTTGAAACAAACAGAGCTACCGAAATTTTAATTAGACATTACAATTTACAGTTCCATCTGTACATCTCTGGTCTCTCTCTCAGAGCTACATCTCTGGTGAGAAGGGCCTGACTTGACACTTCTGAAGTCTGGTCACAGTACTGTGGCGTGTGCTGGTTTGATTGTTAATGCCTAAATAGTCAAGACACACACCCCTCATTATCATAGGGGTAAGGAAATACAGGAAGAAATAAATATGTAAATAAATGCAAACATTAAATAATAAATTAGGATATACATAATTATGAAAATAAATAAATATGGAAAATAAGTAATTTGTCAAATAAATAAATACATTGTATGCATTTATTTTTATATTTCTGTGCACGTGTATTTATTTTCAAATTAACCTGCACATTTATTTGATAATTGAGCATTTTATTCCTACATTTCTTTCTTTATAATTTCATTTATTTATTTGTTTTGTCAGTTTCAGTCCTTCATATGAAAGTGCTTCACTCTGCAGAGAAATGGTTCCTGTGACTGATATATTATTATAATGTTTATACTGATGCAACAATGAATAAGAAGCATTTTACTACTGTGGCTGCTTGAGGTTTTATAAAGGCTACAGTATAGATAGGTAGTTCCAACCAAGGGGTCAGGCCCCTCCAAAGGGTCACAAGATGAATATGAGGGTTCATAAGATGATTTATTAGGTAGGACAGAAGGGGAAAAAGGTTCTACTTGTATATTTAATATTAGTTTTTGGACCTTTCTCTAATCTTTGCTCAGTGTAGATTAATAACACACTTGTTAGTTCTTCAGATTCCCTAAAAGGGAGTCTCACAGTGACTCTGACCTCCTGGACTGATAACCAAACCAAGGCAAGAAAGAGATTAAACCATAATGGGGTCAAAGGTGACTCTTGATGTCACTAATATGACTCTGGGACAGGGGCTATCAGATGTCACCTGGAGGAAGTCATAGGTCAGGGGCCAGCCTGCGGTTTTCAATAGTGAGCTGACTGCACTGGATTACCGATCAGTCTCTGAGTTGGGGTGTTTTTGGATTTCGCCACCAGAGGGCGGTCTGGTGTAAAATAATGTATGAGCCCAGACCCAGCAAAATTCACCCTTATCAAAGTAAAGGCATTGAGAGCTCTCGGTCTTCTGTAGGGTTAAATTGCACTAGATGCTGCTTATTAACAACAACTTCACCCCCCCCAATAATACATTCATATCAAACAACAAGAAGCTGAAAGTAAGGTTGCTTTATCCTGCAATGATTTTAGCACCCAGGTGATGAAGTGATACTGGTGGGAGAGTTCCACAATCTGATAATGTACCATCAGAGATGCACTTCTCTGATGAATCTCCCCTCGAGGTCCATTCAGGAGCTTTTCTGGAGTTTTCAGTTTCATAATGACTAGTGTTGTGCAGGACTTCTTGGTGCCACTGGGTAAATAAGAGATGAAAAATAATGACATCCAGACTTTTAGAAATGGTGCTGGGCATTTCTCACTATTCTCGTGCATCTTATAGACGAGAAGATTCCTTGAGAAAATAATCTAAAGATTAATCTGTAATGAAAAGAAGTAATTAGTGAGTTGCAGCTCTAGTTCAGATGAATCCCATCTTAACCAGAGTGTCCCCTCTGTAAACTGCTATTTAAAGGCAAAAATGTAAATAAATGTATTATTTATTAATAAATTAACATCATGTAGTTTTACACCCGTGAATATCTCAGTAATCTCAAATCAATTATGGAAATGGATGTTATAATCAGCCTACCTTGTTAAGACACCAGCACAGCTTGGTACATGCAGACAGAAGGTCGCAGACTAGACTAAGATTTTACACGCTTTGATTAAATACTAACATGCACACAGTGACAATGCTAACAACGTTTAACAAGTATGTGCATGATAACATTTGCTGATTAGAAGCGGAAAGTACAGATAAGGCTGATGGGAATCTCATGAAGGTATTTGGTCATAAACTGAAGTATAGCTCAAAATAAAAATTTGGACCTGATGATGGAGGTAGATGAAAACTAAGGAGATAACTAAAGTGATTTAGAATTTATCCTCAGGGGGACATTAATACATGTACCGAATATGATGGTGACCCATGTAATAGTTAATAGGAAAAGTCATCAAAACATGAGTATGATTTATCCTCCTGGGGACCATGAATGTCTACAAAATCCTGTGCCAATCCCTCTTAATAGATGTTGAGATATTTCACTGGCGCTAAATGAAAAGTCAGGGGATTACTAGAGTCAACAGGATTCATCCTCTGGGAATCATGAGTATCTAGACCAAATTTCTCGAAATCCATCTCATAGTTGTTGAAATATTTGGCTAAAAAACAAAAATGTCAACCTCTCGGTGGCTCAAGAGAAGTCAGGGGGATTAATTAGGATACATCTTACTGGGACCAAGAACATTTAACATCAATCCATCCAGTAGTAAAGAAACAGAAGGCTCCTACAGATGTCAAGGTATATATATATATATATATTTAACCAATGTTGTCATGTTAACTACGCATAATATTACAAATGAGATCTATGCAGAGTTGTCAGGTTCGTGTGAGCTATTATGATAAAGAGTGACAGTGATGGATGGGGGGATACCCGATTTGATGATCTGGCAACTTTCAACTTCAAGCAGTATGACACATTGTTGACTAGCTGCAGGACAGAAGAAGAGAACAGTGGTGAATCTGATGAAGTCCTGAAGTATTTTATAGTTTAAACGTCTCAAACATCCTGTAATTAAAAAGTTCTTTGCTGGACAAAACTAACATCAGTCAGTTTATATTATTTTTTAAATTTCTACACCGGTTATTGCCCAGATATGACGTCATTTTATTCAACAATTTTATTACTGAAGGCGAAAATGTCTCCCAAAAGTGAATAAGACATCAGGTCCTTTTATTAAAAAAACAACCAAAGTGCCAGTAATACAAGAAAGGAGAGCATTGTTCAGTAACCAGTAAGAAAGTTCTGTAACCAATCTGATATTCTAGTAGATTCAAGAAACTTGAATTTGTTGCCAGAATCAACAAATCTGTAAGAAGGACAGAGCTGCAGACACTCAGGTGAGATGACAGCAGATAGCAGATGGTTTGAAGAGTAGCACATTAACTACTGGTTCTAGTCTATTCACTTTCTCATCATATTTATTGTGAAAATATGTTGTGTTGAATTTAAATATATAATGTTTAACTAATGTTTTTTTTTTTTTTTACCCTTTGGTGCGTAACGTCGACAGGAATGGACAGATGTATTTTCAGTCACAGAAAAAAATGGACAAGAAAAATATGATTAAAATTTGGATAAAAGTATTCCGAACATCTTATTTACTTGAAATATATATATAGCATAAAAGGTTTTAACAGATATTCCTGAGGTACGTGATGCATTTCCTCTTCCCTCCGCCATCTTGAATTTATAATGCGATATCTCAAAATGACAAAGAGATACAAAGATAATACCAAATATCTGTCCACAACATCTACGGCACATCTGTCCATCCTTGGGGAGAGAGACCCCTCCTCTGTTGCTCTTCCTGAGGTTCCTGAAGTTTTTTTTTTAGGGAACTTTTCTTTATTTGAATAGAGGATCTAAGGACACTGGATGCTGTATTCTGTACACACTGTAAAACTCCCTGAGGCAAATTTGTGATTTGTAATATTGGGCTATACAAATCAAATTGACTTGACTTGAATGGACAGATCGACGTTCCTAGAGCTACACTGCAAGCTTGGCCTCAGCTGGACTGTAAATATCTGTGGATGTCGACATAAAACCAACCCCTAGCATTAATGTCTCCTGAAACAAAAGATTAAAAAAAAGAAAATTCTATAATAACAGCTAGTTGCTTCAGTAAGATCGTCGTGTTTTATTGCGCCTACCACAACGAACATTTGACGTGTGAGTGAAAATGTACAAAAAGCTTTGCGGCTTTGTCTCTGTTGTCTTGTGTTGCGTCTTTTTAAGCTTCCTCTTGTCTACAATCCCTCTCCATCTTTGCCTTATGGCCTCTATCGACCCCTGCACTCCCATCCATCCTGCCCCCTCCTCCCCTCAGACAGCGAGTCTGTCGGCCGTAGGGGTCAGTGAGGGCGGTCACTGTCAGGTGGTGTTTGAAAAACATGCTGCTTTCTTTTTTTTTTTTTCTATTGCAAAGACAAGATTGGAGAGGCAAGGGATGTCACCTGACCATCTTCAGAGAATAATCTGCAACATTTACACACAATTATACCGATCTTTAACATTTCCATTTAGCCTAATGGTGTACACGCTCCATTCTTAACTGTGTTGACCTTCCTGTGAGGAAATTAGGAGATTTGTGAGGGGTTCAACAGGACATTCCAACAAAATCATGGCTACAACAGTCAGATCTTGCTATGTGAACACATCAAGCTCATGATGTGATGCTGAGGTACACACTATAAGCCAGTGCGCATTCATTTTCTGTCAGCTGCTATCAACTGAACTGTTAGTTGAGTTCATGAAGGATGCTGACGTTGTCGTTCACAACGCTTCCTTAACTCCGACTACCCTCGCTAACCCTGAGAATGGAGAGCAGGAGGTGATGGAGGAGGCAGGGGGTAGGAAAAAAAAAATCAACAAAAAATGAAGGGGGTGGGGATGTCTGTCTGGCCACCATGTTGACCTCATTGACCAC